>OX459028.1:60919767-61378543 GCA_949775025.1 Tricholauxania praeusta | reverse complement strand
ATATTGAAAATGCTGTTAAGTGTGATGAACATTTATTGGGGCGAGAAAAGTATTACAAGTACTCCATGTATGCTCAGTGCTTTTTTGTTATTTTCTTTTGTTTTGCTGATTCTGTGGTTTTACATTGTTATTATTATTGTTTTTGAAAATCAATACGATGTTGCCTTTGCATGTGCATTTAATAATAATGGAATTTTAAATCAATTTCATTTCATTTCATTTACACATATTGTTTTATGTTATTATACTTGTAATATTTTCATATTACTTTTATGTACATGTGTGTGTATGTGTGTGTGTGCGAGTTGGCTTACATGTCTTTCTTTCGTTCATTCCATTCAATTTACTATAATATCTTAATTACTTATTCTCTACTTTGATATGCATTTTGTGTTAACAAGAGAAAAATAAATACTGAACGAGAGTATTTTCTTTCACACGTAATATTATGTGCTTGTGTAACTGACATTCAACTATGATATCTTTAAAGTTTTTGATATTTCAATATGTTCAATATTAAGTCAATTTTTTCGTATACAAATATATGAAAAAATTTATAGATAGAAATTTCCCCGTCCGCTTAGTAAAAATGGCAAACTATTAATGGTATTTGGGGTTAATACCGACGCCAAAAATTGTTATTTGATACACGAAATAATTTAACTAAAAGTAGCATTAATAAAATAAATTAATAAAAATGAAAATAACTAGGTACTATATATAAATTATTTTTTCAAACAATATACAAATAAAACCAGCAAAGATTTTTCCAAAAATATTTAAGGAAGCACCATTTTACGACAGCAAAGAAAACACAAAAGAAAACAGGAAAAGACACAGAAAGCCTAGGCTAGTTCACAATTTAACAGACATTTAGAACATCAAATAAGTGCACAGTATATATACAAAAACCGTTCAGCCAATTTTAAAATATTAGCTATATTCAAGACGCGCTGTGATATTCAGGTATTTTTGAGAAATAAATTTTAGAAACACTGAGAACGAAACCTTGCACACTTTATAATATAAGAGAAGACGAAAAAATTGCAGAGTTTATTTTGTATTTTTTGTAAATAGGGAACATTGAATTATATTTATTGTGGGAAATATCCCTGACTAGCCACCTCACATCTTGAGTGTGGGTTTATACTGCGAGCCAGAAAATTTTTATAAAGACATTAGGTGGCATGTCTCGAGTGTGTCTTTATACTGTACATAATAAAATGTTTATAAAGCAGGAGGCGGCATATCTCGTGTGTTGACATAAGAGTCACTTGAAAGGTAAGCCACTTCATGTCTTTATACTGTCCATTTTAAGGCGCTTGGCTAAGATAAATTTGAGAAAATTATTATTCGCTTTTAACGTATAACAAGGTCCGACTAGGGTTGCATTCATAAAAAATTGCAGTATATTCTGAAAATAGGCATTAAAAAAAATATATACGTGTCTCGTCGTGTTTCTCCAGCACGTCACAATTTTTTTATCGATTATGACCACACCTATCTTATATATAAATATCAATTGATATGCATTACTCTCAAAAAGGCTCGATAATCGCTGGACCGATTTGAATAATTTGTTTGTTGTGTTCGTAATTGTTCTGGCAAGGTTTTCCATTTAAAAAATTTGCTATTTAATAGCCTTTCTAAAATGTCTTCATTCATAAATTCACTGTTTTATATTTTATAGCGTTATTTCGTTATGTAAAATCGTTTAAAAAAGTTCTGACGTGCTGGAGAAAAATGTATTGGAATTTCATATGGATGCAACAAAAAGTTTGATTCTGTTGGACCGTGCAATATGATGTCTTTCTAGTTGTCTTTAAAAGGGCTTTACAAAACTGTTATCACGGAAGAATGGAAGCGTTTGTTTTATCGGAAAGGCCGTGAATTTTCAGATCTTTCCCTAGATCAAATTGAAAATGATTATTTTGTCAAGAAATTCATCTTCCGATGATTGATTTTTTCACGTGAAACGTTTGGAAACTCAATAGCCTCAAGAAATGCAAATGTCGGAAATTCTTAAGATATGGCTTATTGGTCTATGCCAACAAACCAGCGACAATTGAGGCATTAAAATTTAGTATAAAAGGACAAATTCCTAAAATGATTCCTGATTTACTGCACAAAGTGAAAGCAAAATATTTGCTCGTATTTGAAATTTATTTATTTATTCCAGAAAAATTATGTCACTGTTTAAAACATCCATTTTAACACTATATCATATAATATAATTCATAAGCAAACCAAAGATTTTAAATAATTTTTCTGAATAAGATTATTTGTTAACAACATATTTTTACTAACGAAATTTGTTATGAAAGTTTTTTGCTTTTCTCATAAAACTTTCCTAATTAACGTTACTGGCACAAATTTTATCAAGACAGTAGATATGGACAAAGGTGGTCATGCGGACCAATTGATCCATATCATTTTCTATATTTAATTTCAATATTTTAATATAATTTCTAAGTAGATATATAAATAGTCCATCAAGATCCAATGCGTTTTACTTCAGATTTGAATCGTTACTTCAGTAAAAATTACCGCAAAATGTCGATAAATATTGAAAAATGTTGAACCAGCTGGAATATTTTGCAAAAGTATTGAAAAAGTCGAAAAATTTTGATAAATCGGAAAACATAGAAAATGTTGAAAATTCGAAAAATTCATTGTCTACTGTGCAATTTGTTTCCAAAATTTTCTCTTTAGGCAAATTCTAATAGTATTTTGTAAAATTTGGTAAAATAGAAGTTAGACGCAAACAGCAAGACACTTTGATTTGGTGAAACAACATTAAAGAGTATTTTTCTTAATTTTCCAAAATTTATAAAATAAAAGTTAAATTGATGTCAATCTTCAATATGCTGTCATACTTTTCTTCAAATATTTTTGAGCTTTAAATTTACCGTACTATGCATTAAATTTAACAAAATTTTCAAACTACAAAACTTGCTTTAAAAACGCATTTGCACACTCAAAATAAAAGTGAAAATGTAACATTAACGTGAAAAACCAATACACACAAAAAATATCCTGCCACACTTTTGTTTTTCTTGTCTGCTAGGGAAGCTACGTTTAGACAAAACGCGTACTCGTCATTTAGCACACAGAGAGTGAAAAGCTGAAAAATGGAAGAAACGACGAGGTAAGGCTCACATTTTTCAAGCGGACGTTAAAAAGGATCACGTTGTCTATAAAAGTAAACAGCAGCGGCATGGAGCAAAAATAACGATAATAACAACAAATACTAAAAATGGCGTCCATAATGGCGGCAGCGTAAGCATTTTCGCTTTCGCTAAGTTGTTGACGATGTTTTGTCTCCTTCCTATGCAACCCAAAGCGGAAATTATCGTGGCTGTCAACATTTAGTAAGAATGGCTATGGAATCACAGCAAAGAGAAAAAGGTGATTGTTAGGAAGTTGGTTAAAGAGAGAGAGAGAGAAAGGACCGAGAGGACCACTAAAGGATACATTGCTTGTTACCTTATTTGAAGCTTAATTCAAATGTTTCCCTTTTGTTTTCATTTGTGTCATTTGACTTTCACTTTCCAGAAGGAAACTTCACTTTAATTTACGAAAAAATGTCCAATAAAAGAATACTTTGCTGTGCGAATTTACATAAAATAAATGATGAAACAAGAAGGTATTTAATTCATTTTACTAATGGTAACTTGTAAGCTATATCAAGCCAATTACAGTCCAGTCATAATTGAATAATTCAGTTATCAATTGAGTGCTCAGATCTTTCTTTAAATAAAAAGTTTTTATTTAAGACCCACATAAAGAAGAAAACTATGCAAGAGTGAAAAGTGGATTTCAGAGACTGTACAGCTTCCAGGTCACATCGGACACGTATCACCCGAAATGTCACTAGCAATAACTAATGCCTACAAGAAAAAGATCCGACCTTTGCAACAGAGTTTTCCACGTTTTACATAATCGCTGAAAATGACAACCTTATTAGACGCTTTGGATATATAATCGCAGAGCATAGTAACATGAGTTTTAATCCATCTGAAAAGACCATAGACAATAGATCATAGACCATAAGCTATAGCCCATAGACCATAGACAACAAAGTTTTCCAAAAACCATTATTGGTAAAAAATCCACTGCCAGCACATAAAGAAATGAATGAATGCTATGAACTTTGAAGTCAACTGAAACCAGTGAAAACACTTCATGAAAGCCAAAAGGTATATGAAGAGAATATAATACCTCATGTGACTGTTTTCTAAGGGATTTCAAAGCTATAGATCGACCCAAAGTTTCCGACCGACGTTATAGTAACTTCGGGTATTGCGATATGGGCATTTTTGTATTTTAAATTACACGTAACTTTTATAGTATAGCTTCTACTTCTTTATGTACATTTTATGGTTTGTTGATGCATTGAGCAGTATATTACGACTTTGGAGCTCTAGAGCGTAAGCCAATCTGAAGTTATTTCAACAAAATGGAAAAAAGCCAAGTGACACCCCTTAATGAAATTGGCGGGTAATGTGATACATAGCGTTTGGATAATGTGATATACCATCATGAAAAGTATAACAAGTATAAAACAGTAGGAAGTAAAAATACAATAAGATTACATCTTTCAATAGAATTTCTATAAAAAAGGAAACTAGACTTAAACTGAATCAATGAGAGAAAATCAGAACATATTAAAGTCAGACTCACATACAAAATTTGGAAGGCTATCATTGTGAGCCCAAATTAAATCGCATTGCAGGCATTGAACTCAGGTCTGGTTCTTTGTATCTCGCTGGAAGAATTTGTTGCAAAAAGCACAGGTAATGTCCTTACTGGGTGGAGCATATTGCACTATATCACATTACCCAAATTTCAGTTTTAATACACTCAGGTTATTTTTATTCAAACGCACTTCAGCAAATAAAGAACTCACATTATTTATGACAAAGTATAATCACCCACTAGCAAATTTTAGTGCTTCGGCTATATTATTTACTTTATTTTGGGCTTAATTCACACATGAAATGCACGCAAATAAACTCTCGACTTGTGGCTAAATCACGCTGAGTCCAAAAACAGAGACCTAGGCATATACCGAAAAGTTATTGCTTACAAATACAAGTTTTCAGGAAAGTCGAAGGTCTGCAATGAAAATGATTTGGGCAACTCAGTATTTTAATGACTGTAAATTGGTATGATTTTGGAGAGAATTGAACACATTTGCTAATGACCATGTACTGAGGGCTTGGTGAAGAACCTATGTTCTCACAGTATATAAAGTACTTAAAGATCTGCAGTATGAAAATGTGGAAAACATTTATTAGTCACAAAAAAGTGAAATCATATTATTGTTGAATTATTGAAAACCAGATGTCGTTAATGAAATCAGACGCTGTAATCCAAGAGCCTACATTATTGTTCAAAAGGCATGGGGTGAATCTTTGTCTATAATCCCAACATCATTGCATTAAATTCAAAAATAACGCACACACTTTAAAGGCTATTTCTGAATTAACTACAAAACATCAGCTGTCGTGTAGTATGCAACAATTTTTTAGCAATGACAGCTGTTTATGAGTCCATATTAAGACTAATACTTTTCAATGCATTTAGATGAAAATAAAGGAGACCTTCAGGTTGTGCGGAAATAAGTGAAGGACACTTAAAAAATGCTTGTACTCCAAGGCATAAACTACTTATGTTTCAATTAAGACTGATTGGCTACATGGGCTAATACAGTGGAGATGTGGCCATTTTACACCCCGAAATCAAAGTTCCGTTCGGATTTTCGTCACTCTGCTATGTAGTTCGTGGACATGCTAACGTCTGCTCCTTTGACATAATTGGCAGCATATGTTTAGTTATTGAGCAGAAAGAGAGAGTTGCAAATGAAATAAATTAATAGATATTAGGTCATGAGTGTTTAAAGGTGGTATGATGAAAATCTAAATATTACAGAATTGAGCTTTTTTATGCATTTGCTATGGAACGGAACATCTATGCCCGTTTTTTATTTAATTTTGTTAGACAAAATTTCGCAGCTTGGATCTTTCTTGATGTGTTAATGTCTACATTCGCAGTATTAAACAAAAATTGAATCAAATGTAATATGGTACTTTCATTCACACAATGCCTTCCATTATTAACACTTCAACTACGTGTGTAATTGAGAAATAATAATACAAAAGTTAAAATAAACCAACCAATAAAATTGAATAACCGCATTTATTGTTGCCAACTAACCGAAATATAACATAAACATGCCACAAACACTTAAGGTTAATTAATTGCAAAGGGTGGGCGCCCAAATTAAATCATGAAATTCACGCAAAATTAACTCAACATGAAATGAAAATGCCAACGTAATTGACGTCGCGACGTAAGCAACTGTCAGAAATGAACTTAACGAAAATAAACGTTAACGTCAACAAATTCGTGCGCACACAAACAGACAAAACAATTAAAATGTAATTCTTTAATAAAAATAGTGTTGGCAGCAACAGCAACAAAGAAATTACAAAATTACTCCCCAAAAACAACAAAATAATTTACGAACAACTAATAAAAACAAAGAAATTGAACAAAAAAAAGAAACAAAACTTTTTAATAAAAAATAATCGTATAATAAATTACGTGGCCAAATTATGAAGCTTCACGCGGCGGTCGTATCTTTTTTTTTTGTTTTCTAAGAACCCAACCTCAAATGGAACAACAACAAGCTACAGCACATTTCAGCACGCGATTAAATGCTTAAATAAGCAATTTTCCTACCAATTTTACCCGTGCGCGCTCACTTCACACTAACGGTAAAAGGGGGTAACAAAAGGTTCTTAATCCAACCAAAATACAAGGTATATGATATATAGACTCCCAGCATATTTTCGGAAAGTGTTGACTGGTTTTATTTCTGGATTTACCAAAAAAGAAAATGACTTTTTTTTATTTGCGGCAGTGTTATAATAATATGATAAAAGGGTTGCCAACCTGCTTATGGCGAATTTTTGTTACTTTCATTCTTAAAATTTTATTTGCGTGTCGTATTTGAGCATGTAATCAGCCTAAAATACACTCATTTTTGCCGTGGCTGATGTTAGTGTTCTTTGCACTTGGTATTTTTCACCTTTTAAGGATTTGGTCTTTTTTCTATGGAAAGTTTGCTTAGCTCGCGCCACCTGCCAGTTAAAGTCTCGTTAGAAAAATGGCACTTCTTTTTATTTATGTTTTTATTGTTATGTCAGTGATGTGGAAATATTACAAGTTGTATGAATTTGAACTTTATTTAATTTTTGGACAAATCTATTTGCAGTTAACTACAAACATTTACGAATGAAAAACATCGTTCTCAGAAAAAAAAAAAATAGGTAAGAAATCGAATCACTTCATTATTTTGAATGTCCTTACTTAATATTATGCGCAAGTTGGTATCAATTTTTTAAATGAGATATAATATTTATACTGAGCTGATAAGTAATGTTCAGGAATATCTTACCTATTTATGTGATTTTTTGCTTACAACAAAAAGTAAAAATAGCTACATGCACTTGCGGTGCGATGTGAGAATTTAATGTTTGTCAGTCAGAATTATTATCACACAAAAGTGTCGCAAACTTGCGGAACGTCGACAGCTAAAAAAGCTACAAAATGTATGAACAAATGTTGAAAGACTCGACAGATTTAAAAAAAAATCACAAAAAACGTCCAATATGTCGAAAAATGCCAAAAAAGTAAATAAGTCATACAATACTAAAATAACCGAAAAATTTTGCAAAATCGAAAATTATAAAATGGCGATATTTTTTTGAAAATCACAAAAAAAAATGTTGAAAAGCGTGAAAATTTTAACCCTAATTAAGTCAGGACACTTCTATAACGAATCAAATCAAAATGTGCCTCAGAAGCACATATGAGAAAATTATGAATTTATAGTTAGATTTACAAAATAAATGTTTTATTTTAAATTCATTTTATATAATAAGCTTTAGGAAATAATAAGAACATAAATATATATGTAATATATGTACTAGATCATGATATTTGTAAAGAATTTTGAAAGCATGCTCGTTGCAAGTATTTTTGTCTCATATATGAGGCAATTGCTCATACATTCTGCACAGCTTTAGAGTCACATGTAATTTGCTAGGCTCTGTAATTTTCTGATCCGAATTTGCTTGCAGAAGATTGTAAACATTGGAAACATTATTTTTAGAAAGCTTCGGTAGACTGCGACGTAATATGTGGAACAACGATGTCCTGAACTAAATTTTTCAAAAATAGCTTCAGTCGTAATCCACGTTTATTTTTGTTCCAATCGGGATATTTACTCAACCATATAATAAAGGCAGATATTGCTATCATAGTGACAGCAGTAAGACAGCAATAGGAGGCCTTTGTTTTTTTGGAACATAACCAGCAAGTGTCATGTTTTTTCTGAATGCAAATAACATATTTTCACTTTTTTTTTTTATTTGGGAGGTATTTCTGTTTGTGTTTACAACAACAGTGTTTATAGCATCGTGATCAGAGAATAGACCAAACTCATCGGCAGTAGCATCAATATGTTAACCTGGTGGTAAAAAAACTTTATTTATCGCTTCGCGAATGAAGTTTTGACTGCGGAGAAGAAGTCTAGATGGTGCGGCACTTGGCGATGAGTTCGAGATGGTTCCATATTTTATAGCAATAGAATTTAATTGTAACTCGTTGAGCTTAACCACGTCTGAGCATTATTCATATATTTCGATATCAGAACCCTCATATTCTCTGACACACTCATAGTCATTATCTCCGCCTTCGAAAGCAAAGTTCCTTCCCCATCATCACTTGTTTCGAATGCATCAAAATCCTCCTCGTCCTCACCACTCTCGTTAATTACTCTTTCAATTTCTTCTCTCGTGATAAGTATTCCTTTAGAATACAGTGAATCAGATTTGAATTTTCAAAATTTTTGTAAGCGAAGTCTCATATGTGCCTGAGAGGCACATTTTGAGTGGATTAGGTACATTTTTAGTTTTTTTGAAATAAAATTCAATCCAAAGCTTATGTAAAAATGAAAAGAAGTATTTTATGTACAAAAAGAGCGAGAAAACAAAGTCAAGTAGTTTCATTAATATTCTTGTTCATTTAAAAAAGTTACAGTTCTTTAAAGTCAAAAATGTGCCTCTGAGGCACATGTTGACTTAATTAGGGTTAAAAAGTCGACAGAAAATTCAAAAGTCAAAAAATGGTGAAAAAGTTAATAAACCTTGAATAATTCTGAATATGCCGATATATTTCGAAATATTCGAAATCGTTAAAAAAAACATCAATTTATATGATATCAAAAATAGCGAATATTTTTCAATGTAGTGAAAGTTGTTGAAAAAAATTCAAAATTATGAAAAAGTTGAACAAATATCAAAAAGGATAATAAAAAGGCCGAGAACGTAGGATTAGCATTATTGTGATTGTTGGCATCATCGTGACATTTTTCGCCACTTCACTACAGTATCTTTAGATCTTAGGTACTAAGTCCTTAGTATTGAAACTTGTACATATAAAACAATTTTATATGTTTTCTGTATACTACAGGTCACTAATTTTATAATTTTACTTAGCTTTTGTTTAATACTTTAGAACAGTGGTGGGCATGTTAAGCTAACGAAATGTCTAAGCAACAACATCAAGCAACAACCAACAAAATATTAAAGTTTTTTTGCTGTCATTGCCAAATTCGCCAACAGCACAAAAAAACCCAAATTGCACTACAAACAAAAAACAAATTGCTACATTCGTCAAGACACAATGCGGCGCCGTCGGTTATGCCTTTGTGTTTTGTTTTCATTTGAATTCAAGTCAACGCTGTGCCCCGATAGCGTTGAAATTCTGCGAATTTTTTTTCGCTTGCTTGTGCGTCGAATAAAGGTGCGGGCAATATGGGCAGATAGGTACACTACGTGCCCACCACTGCTTTAGAATTGAATTTGTGTAAAACTGTTAGATTTTCAATCTAAAAAAGTCGTGAACGACGCAGCGTTCAACGGCGGATTAAGACTTTGCGGGGCGCGATGAAGAAATGGGGCCACACTAAAATAAAGATTTAATGATCACAGTAGGGAACAAATTATATTTCCCATAAGTTTATGAAAAAAATTTAAAATTAAATATTGAATAGCAAAAAAAGAAAAAAGTCACTCAAAACATAAATAATATTTTGCGCTGCAACCCACAAAATATGGAATAGATAATAAATAGATTAGGTAATAAATCTAAAATTTTTCACAAAGAGAGGTAAGCCAGATTTTCTCTATTAACTTGAATATTATATTATTGAAATCAACATTGCCAAATTAATGGAAACTTATACTCATTTTGAGTATAACCACATCCAACTTTTGTGTAAAAGGTAGGCGTGTCCGTGGGACAATTCTTTCACATTCAGAAATGTTTGTTGTTTTGACTTAAATAATATCTGTATCAAGTTTTAAGAGTTCAGCGCTCTTTTTTTATGTATTGCAACTGTTCCATACGAACGTGAGACGGAGAAATATTTTGATGAACTGTTCACACACACATCTACAGTATCTAAGAAAGTACCATTCCGAAATAGACCATTCGTAGTTTGAAAAAAACATAAAGGTGGCCATAGGCATGGAACGACTCTTATGCTCGAAGTAATTTTTGATAGTCTTATCTCTTTACAATGCAGTTGATACTGAACACTGGTTTTTCAAAATTGCCTTAAAACTCGGTACTTATATTGAGTCATGTAATGGTTATTCATTCCATTTTTTTTTTCATACAACGCCATTCATCCGCCAACACATTTATTTTCTTAAGA
This sequence comes from Tricholauxania praeusta, assembly GCA_949775025.1. Lineage (NCBI taxonomy): Eukaryota > Metazoa > Arthropoda > Insecta > Diptera > Lauxaniidae > Tricholauxania > Tricholauxania praeusta. The sequence continues at coordinate 61,367,751 of OX459028.1, read as the reverse complement.
ACTTAATTTTTGCCCTTTTAGCAATTTACATAACGTTTTATGTTAATGCCAGTGTTTATTTCTTGTTTGCACTCGTTTTCACAGCCTGTGTCTGATATTCTGTTTTAAATATTCGTTTATTACATTTGCTTGTTGTTATTGCATGTTGAATACACTAATTTTTGTTGAAAGCTACCAGTACACGTAGCAAGACTTTACTTGTACTGTTGGGATTAAAATGTCAAAATATGATATTATTTGTATATACAGATAATTTCAGAATTGGAGTTTTAAACTCCTAAATTAATATGTCTTTAAAGCTGCAAATATTGAAGTTATCTCGAAAGTTGTTAGCTTATAAGTTTTTAAGGAAAGCATGCTTGCAAAAGTAATGTCAAATGTAATATAACATTTGTGCAATTAGATATTCTTTGAATTTTCTAGTCATCAGTTTTTTAAATCAAAAATACCTTATGCAATGATTAAGAAAATATATTTTAAAATTAATTTAAAATCAAATGAGAATCTAAACATCTTTAATGGCAGCTACGATTAAATAACTCATACAATATATGAAACTTTAAAAAATGCGTCTCATAAACTCACCCAACTTCACACGTACGTACACGGATATTTAACATATGCACAAATACACACAATGTGTGTGTGCATAAATTTGCAAAACATGTGCTAATAAACAGAAACTTGCTAACGAAGACATTTTGATAAGCGAAAATGATAACAAGGTAAACGTGACGTGAATTTTTCAAAGGACTCTTTATTTTTGTTTGCATACATGTTTTGTTTTCTCAAAAACAATAACATAAAACAAATGTACATACATATGTGTGTGAGCAGGTAACGTGCGTGTGTGCAAAAAAAAAAACAGACAGAAACATTAAGGACACAAAAAACGTAAAGCCTGACAGTTTAATGGAAAAACAATCATAAAAATTTGGGTCAAGTTCTTCAAAGTGTGTTTTAAAGGTGATTTTAATTTTGTTTAAGTTACACTTAAAGAAATGTTTGATCATTTAATTGGTTGATTCATGAGAAACTTAATTTTTTGAAGAAAACGGTTAGTAATGTGACGGTAAGTGTCTGAAAAATTATGGACTAAAGTCTAGCTACTTAAAACATATTCAGGATTTTTTACCACACTTCAGCTATCACAGATGAGGAAGGAGGTCAAAAACCGGAATTTTTTATTTTCTTTGCAAAAATAGTTGATCGAAGCGAAACGAAATAACTGGAATGCACTATTTTTATATAGGGCGTTTTTTCCGAGTGTCATCGTTTCAAATTGCTGTAAAATATATAAACATTGTACGAATGGCTTGAGTCTTGACTTTAGTCGGTAGATAATTTTATGCCATTTATTTAACACTTAATGACTTGGCAATAATACAGCAAAATTTGGCCTCCAAAAGCTCTAGCGTCTCTGGATAATCAGCAGTTTACATTTTTTGCCTCTAATGAAGATTCCTCAATTTTAAAATATACCAACATTTTTTATTATGGTAGCCTGAAATTTTGAGAGTATATTTATATAATTTTTACCCAATGCACATTTATGTGTATTGCTTACTTAAACTTTGCTTAGTATTTTGGGTAAGTAAATTTCACTACCGTGATCGATTTTAGTATTGCGTTTCATAGCTTTAATTTGTATGGGCCATTGGCACCTTTCGTCCATAACCTGCGAATCATATACCTTTTTTGACATCATTAATGTTTTCTATTATGTATATTTTATGGATTTTTTATTATTAAGTTTCAAAGTAAGCTGCATAATAAGGGTATTCCTCTAAACGCGAAAACTCGAAAAGCGCGAAAACTCGAAAGTTTTCGAGCTTGCTTTCGGGAACACCCCTATCAATGCAAACGCGTAAATGATTGAGCAATGGCAATTTGACAATTCGATCAGTGCTGCCGTGTTGCAGTGTTTTAGTCAAAATGTCCACTATTTCAGTTATGGCTGAAAAATTATCAAATACTTATTTCATCAAATTCTTTGTCAAATAAAATAGAATTCTTAAAATGCCGCAAAATTGTGACAAAAATATATTGATTAAATTTATTGAAGACAATACTATAAACAATTTACTTATGCCATTTCGACAAACGGCAACACTGATTCACTTTCCGACTTTTCGAGGCTACTTGCTCAACTAATTTGTCTCGAAAGTTTTCGAGGGTTGAGCAAATTTGTCTTCATACAAATTATTTTCGAGGCTCGAAAATGTGCTCAGTTTTCACAGTTTACGCAGTTTTCGAGGCTTTTTTGCGTTTTCAGGAATACCCTCAATGTTTCAGGCACAATAGAATTTTAAATAATTTCGCCCTAAAGGTTCCTACGATCAAAAAATGATAAAGTTACATTTTTTGGTATAGGTTTAGTTCAGTGTATCAAAACTTATTAATTTTTTTTAGTATATAGGGTGATTTTTTCAAAAGAAGAAATGTGAAGAAAAAAAATATTTCTTCCTTCACATTTTGCAATAGAAAAATTCATAAAAACAAAGTTATGAAAACCTGACGCTGGAACTTTATTTGACCATACTTTCGCACCGGGAATATAATTACAGTTGCTGACAACTAATTGGAAACGAAATAATTCGTTTTGTTATTGGAAGTTTTTCTCATTTATTTTTCTATGTGTACCAGAAAATAAATACATAGTATAAATATAGAAAATTTGAGCTTAAAAAAAGGACATAAATGAATTCAAATTCATAGCATAAAAAATTTTTATGAGAGGTTTTCTGCTCAAGCCTCAGATTTGAGTTAGTCATTTAATTGGAAACAAAAAAATTATTTGCAGAAATAAAATTAAAACTTGATAAAAGATTCCAGAAACAATATTTTGATATTGTTATTGCTTGTAGGAACACTTTTTGACCAAATTTGCTTATAAGCAAATCCTTAATCATGGGTAGTAGCCAAAAGTTGTACACCGGCCATGCGTAAGTCAATTGTTGAGCTTAGTAAAACGGCCATGAGATATCAGTCGATGGCAACAAAGCTACATAAATTGCTACAATAATATTGTATTTAGTGCACTTGATCATTTCGACAAGTATGACATAACAAAAAATGTTCCTCGGCCAGATTGTGCTCAAGGCAAAATTGAATCCTCCGTTTCCGTTATCCTTGCAAAATTATCCTCATGAACTTTTATTTAGCTAAGTGCCCAGGTATATTATCCCCCAGTCAACATTATTGAATTGCATGGGCACTAACCACGTTCCCAATTTCTGCTAAAGTTGTCTTTGAAGACTTCAATGTGTCTATTTTCTATATAAAGATCAACTCTTGAAGCGGTTTTTGGTGGTCTACCACGAGATTTTTTTTTTACTGTTTATTTTTAAATGCATTTCTCTTGAAATTGTGAGATACATTCAGCAATCTGCCAATGCATTGAAGAGATTTTCTTCCTGTTTTCAAGTTTAACCCTATTGGTACTACCTTGAGTCTTTGAGACTCATTTTGACTTTGAGCTGTTTTCCTGGCGTAAGTTTTTTTTTTTACACATTTGAGGTTTCTTGCATTTTAAACTGCATTAATTCTAAAAAGAATTACGATAAAAAAATTATTATATATTAATTTATAAAACTAACACAAAGTACTGAAATGAGTCTTAGAGACTCATGCAGTTCGAGTGCAGCAGAGTGATGAAAATTTAGAATTTTTGGCTAAAAGTAAAGATCAGGCATTTTTGGGAAACCTTTTGTACAAAGAAAATGCCTTGATCACAATATCATTAGTGGTGGTGTTCATAAAGTTTCATTAGTGGCCAGAAAGCATGTTGTCACTTTCTCATTATGTATACACGATGAAGTGATTCGAGTCATCATAAATTGTACAAATTTCAAGCACAGCGTACACTTCGTGAAATATGGAATTGAAATGCACTGTTATATTGGACTTTTATTAAATGCTGGCATAGACAAAAAAGCACCTTCTGACTATAAGGACTTCTGGCATTCACTTTTCGGTAATGTTACTTAGTTATTTAGTCAGCAAGTCTCGTGAGAGGCTTTGTGCCTTGATATATGTTCGTTTTGACTATAAATAATCTCGAAGTTTTTGACGAGCTCGCGATTAATTCGCACCTATACGTGACATATGGAATATTGTTAATTCCAATTTTATCAAGTTATATATTCCGGGAGAAAGTTTAACCATCGACGAATAGTTGGTGCTATTGCGAGGAAGAGTATCCCTTTGGTAGTATATTCCCACTAAGCCTGACAAATATGGCATTAAGATTTGGTGGACGTGTGATAATACAACCAGTTATCCACTAAAGTGAATACTTTATCTTGAAAAAGGAGGAGAGAGGGCTTAATTTAGTGCAAAAAATGGTAGTCAAGGAGAGTACAGAACCGTTTCACCTATCAAACCGTAATATTACGTTTTATAATAAAGTATTTAACGAGTTTTAGTTTAGCTAAAAAACTGCTATCAAATGGCCTTACGTGTGGTGGAACGGTGAGGAAAAATTAACTATAAATTCCGCAAAATTTCAACAACACCGATAAAGAGTAGTTGAAACAAACGTTTTTGAATAGATTCAAAAAAAAAAAATATAGCTCTTGTCAGTTATGTGCCGAAAAAAAGCCGATCAGCTATATTTCTATCAAAGATGCGATAGGTAGAGAAGGAAAACAAAAACAAATCGGCCATAAATTTGTACAACAATTCGACAAGAGGTGGCGTGGATACACTTGATCAGCTCGTCCATACTTTACGCCATAACGCAAAGCACAAACACCCAAAACCGTTGCCAAGAAACGACGCTACTGTATGTGCCCACCTGTACGAGAAAGGATGTGCAATCAGCTTTGCAGCCAATGATCAAAAAATATATTCAACGGGCATTTTCAAAAGGTTGTAATTTGTACAAAATGTATTAATAAAATATTTAAATCGCTCAAATAAACTATACTTATAAACTTAAAATGTTATAGTCGCTTTTCCTCATACAGAATGTATGTGAGTCCGAAAGACTAACTTCAGTACTTTGTGTTCGTCATTTCACCCAGTACTAATAGGGTTAAAGTCAGTCTCGACTCCTCAGCAGAGCAATGTGGCTTACCACCCATCTCAACTAAAATGTTTGCTGTCAATTCACTGCATTTTAAAGTTTAATTAAAGAAAACTTAAAGTTATTCTGAGGACAGCTCAAAAAAGAATTAAAAAAAATAAAATTTCAAACAAAAATTTAAATCTACATATGTGTACCTATATTTTGAGCAGGCAAATATTCAAACTATGCACAGTGAGTAGCAACGCTCAAAACTTAAGGAAATCTCATGATTTGTTTTACTGAAGATCGTGCTGTGAATTTATGTACTTCACGCTACTGCTATGATTTTTCCTCTAAATTGCCAAAATATTTTTTGAATAGAGCTTAAATTAAAAACTCAAAGGTGTACCTAATATTTTGAGCAGGTGTGTAAGTATATAAAACTAACAATTTGCTCTATAGACAAAACCTATTAGAATCTTAAATTTTCAAGTAGACTTAACATAAATATAACTGCTAGGAGCGCCCTTAACTCAGAAAATTGGAATTAGTTTTTTTTTTTTTTAAATTTTATATGTGACTTCTGTACACTCTACTGTACAGTCTACGGTTTTGTTAGAGTTTTATGTCATAAACATCCATTAGTTAAAGTATCTGAAAACGCAAGTTTTACTGGCATTTAAATAAAAAGCACGTGTAAATAGAAACCACTCATCAAAACTCAAATTCACCACAGTCACAGTTATTCACCACCCATAATAAAATATAAAACAAGTAAGAAACACAAATGTGCTCATACCATTACAATCCCTATTTCTATACAAATTTATATTTCAAAACACATACATTCGTATAAATGTAAATGTGTAAGAGTGTGTGCACAAAACAACAACACGTGCTTCGCAGATGCAAGCTTCCGTTGTTGTTGGCGTACTTGCTTTGTTTCTACGCTGCTGCTACTCGCTGTGTGCGATGGTACTGCATTTTTTGGCAACTTTTCAAAAATCATTTTTCATTTCTTCGCTGCCATTCGTAGGCTGAAATTTGCTATGCAATTTTTTTTTGTTCGCTTTATTTTTGTTTTGCATTCACTTTGCCTAGTTTCCTTCGTGTTTCGCTTTTGTGTTGCATTTCCTTGCAATTTTTATTTGAAATTTTAACAACGCAAGCGCTGCGCGAATTCTTGGGCTTTTGAAGTTAACGCTTTCCATCTTGACGATTCGTTCTTTTTTTTTGTGTTTCTTAATTTGTTTTATTTATTTTCGTCGTTCTCGTAGTCATTCTCATCGTCATCATCATCGTTGTTGTCATCGTTATGGTTGCGGTTGTCCAATTCGCTCGGTCCAATAATGGGGCGGCATATTTTCTTGAAATTTTCGTAACTGCGCCTCATAGAGCCTACGAAGAATTTTCCTATGCCTATGAGTTTGTGCGTTCATTGTCTTTGTGTTGGTAAATTGTCTCATATTGTTGTTGTTATTGCCATTCGAATACTTCCCATTTCTGTACAGGATTAACTGCCTAACAAAATCCTTTGCTTTGTGTTCGTGTTGTTGGTTGAATGGGTGGTAATTTTCTCTGCAGTCAACGCAAATTGCTGCACTTTGTAGTAAGTAGGCTGTTAGAGCATTACGATGGCAAAAGAGCGCTGAGAGCGTGACATCTTCGCTCTTCTCGATGCAAAGCTTTTGTGCTTTGAATTTATTCTAATAATTTTACACGTTCTCATTCGCTTTTAAGATATTCTCCATTCTGTTTCTCTTTTTCTGTCTTCTTTGTCTATAATTTTTATTATTATTTTTATTTTAATTTTTTTTTGATTATTTTGTCCCTTCTTTCGTTTACTGCTCCGGGTTTTTATTTTTTATTTGCTTTCCTAACATCTTAACGATTTTTACAACTGTCTTTGTTGTTACTTTTGTTGTGGGTGGTGTATATATGGGTGAAAAAGCCGCTGTTTTCAGTGTTTTCACTACGTTTTTCCTCGTGTTATGCTGCTATTTAATTTTTCGGTATCTCTTGTGAATTTTGCATTAAATTTACTACAACACGTGCTTTTTTGACACTTGACACTCTATTGTAATACAATTTTTTAAAGTATATCGACTTTTGGATTAATGGTTTCAATGTTTAGTAGTCAAAAGTATAATCATTTGAAATGTATCACAATAAAGTACTTTCAATGATTTACGCATGAAATATGTATATAATTTTGAAAAAAATATGGAAGCTGCTATTAAACTTAGGCCTGTTAACTTATCTCTATTCTTAATACCACTATAATTGGAAATTTTATAAGCTGCCATTATATCTTGAATTAAATTTGTTAACTTATCTCTGAATTTATTGAGTATTAAGAGATCTCAGTTTAACGAAAAATGCAACATATAAAGTCAATTGTGAATTTTTTGGCAGATGACAAAACTATTTCAGAAACTTTCGATTACTGTAATGATTGGAAAGATTGTAGCTTCAGTTTATTGTCCATGAGTTCCTTCATCTTTACAATGACACTCTGTATCGCTTACTCCTACATTTTCAATATTTTTTGCTTCATATAATAATAAATGCAAAGTTGATTGACACCTTTTCTAGAACTGAAATAAAGCCTGCAATTTATACCCGTCGTTGCAGAAATCTGTCCTTGGAACCTTTGCCAAAAGAGATCATAGGCAATTGACTTTCTTTTTGTAAAGCTTAGATCTAAGCAGAAATGCAGCAAACATCTTTCCATTATGCTCATCAGAAACGTTCAAACCACGGGAGTTTTGTAAAGTGGAAATGGAGCAGTAAGACAGCGTTAATGTTAAATCGACAAAATTGAAATCCGCCTATTTTTCTCAGCAAGTTGTCTCGTTGCATTTTTACAATTTGAACCAATTCGTTAATCGGAGAAATTTCTCATATTAACTTTAATCGACGATTTGCACATTAATTGCCGATTACACGACATAAGTTATCGATGCTTGTGACTAATCGGCGATTAAGACCAAATCGCAGTTTAAACTATGATTTAATTGAGATAAGTTAACAGGCCTTAGACATTATGTATCATTCTGTTAAAACTTCATAGCTTTTAAAATAAACTTTTTGCAAATACTGTTGGAAAAAAATGTTTGTAATACTTGTCTTTTTATATCATTAATTAAAACAAAGAAAAAAAAAAAGTTTCAGAATTTTGCAAACAAAATTTGGGAAATTTGTTAATAATTATTTATAATTAAAATTTAACAATACACAAAAAAAAAAAAAAATCAAAAAATAAGAATCATCAAATTTTATTTTGAAACCGACGGTTATTTCTTTTACCGCAGCTTGTATATCGGTAAATTTAGAATTTGCAGATAGAACCCACAGTACCATTAATAACTAATATCGCCACACTTTTTGGGCAAAAATGATCTATAATGAATCTCCCTGTTGACAAATATATGCAGTGTCTACTGGAGAGTGTGCAAGATCGCCATAATGCATAAGCAAAGAGACGTTCAAGCGGATTTTGGGTACATTTCATATGTTCCCATATAGAGCTAATGCAAGAATTGATACCGACAAACTTCCAAAAACAGATTTTCCATACCATTTCAGCCAAAGTTTGCTTTAAATCGATGAAGCCTATTAACAATCAAATAGCTTCATTAGCAAATAAAACTACATTCTTAGAACTATAAAGAATAGAAGAGCCAGAAGTTAACCAGAAAAATTTTTCCCATTAAAGTGAACTGTTTGGTTTGATATATTTCCGGAAAGGATTATTTTTCCATATTTCTGCGGAAATGAAGCCGCAACTACCTTCCATCAATAGAGTTCACTATTGTAAAAACTTTTAGAGGCTGGCAGTTCAAAATACCAACAACTCTAGTTCTAACAGAATTAGACCCTGAATTAGTCTGTGTTTTTTTTAATTTTTAAAAATTTTGGTGATCCTGGCCAGTTTCGATATGATGCGATACTATAAAACGAGCAAAAGAAATTTTACATCAATACCTTTCATTATAAACTTTCAAAGATTGTCAACTGACCTTTAGGTCATCCGCATAAAGTATGAAATTGGGTGTTTTAAAACATTTTAAAATATCATTAATGAAAATAATGAAAAGTAAAGGGCCAAGTATACTACCCTGTGGCACCCCATATCTTGCTCAGAAAGCAACAATTTTAACATTGTCAAAAATTTTAATGTCAAGACAACATATGATACCCAATTCGAAAGATAAGATCGAAAACAAGAGAGAAAAAATGAATGAAATCAATTTTGGAAAGACTAAAGCATGATCCTAAATTATGAGGTTCAAACATTTTTTTCTTATTTTTATTGCATCAATCATTACCTAAGGCATTGAAGAATACATACACAAAGTTGGAAAGAATAATTCGAAGTATTTAGACCGGAGTCAAGCTGTGTCCAGCTACAGATCTTTTACTTTGTATTGAAAGGTATTGCTATCAACAACTTTGAAGCGCGATTTCTTTAGTTTTAATTTATACAGTTTACCGCAGTTGGCGTGCGTGATTATAAGAAAAACTATAGCTTATCTTAACTGCATTCTACTTGAACTATAAATATGTTGAAAAAGTATTCTAAAGGATTTTTTTTTGCGGGTTGAAGTGAATCTTTTCTTCTATTTTCAAACCTTCAAGAATTTGGATTTAATTTTTTTTATATATGTTTTTAGTTCACACAGAAAATGTTTTATTTTAAATAATGTTTAGTACTGCAAATTAAATCTTATACCTAAAAATTTTTCCGTAAAGTCTGGAGATATTTGTTACGTAATTTAGTTCTCAAGTATAAATGTTCAGTTATTCTGAGTAATACGTCTCAATAGTGATGTAAAAACGCTTTACTTTTTATTATGATTTTTCAGAAATTACTTAAATTATTCAAGCGACAATATTTACTTGCTGCGGATTTATTTAAACACACTTGGTAATGTGTATTTTTACTTAAGATACAATGCTGACAAACGCTGATCTGAACAACAACTCTACGCAGACTTGATTTTCTATTAGCTGATGCTTACTTGTACAAAAACGTCGAACATTCTTGTGCAAATCTTAAATTTACGGACTTTTCCTTTTGAGAACGCTTATTTTGTTGATTATTTTCTTTATTATTTTCTGGCATTTTCATTTAACATAGCATTGTGATTACCTTCATGCTTTAAATCCGACTATGCTATGCTCTAGCTCTGGCTGCTGCAAAATTTTATATTTACTGTCTGAGTCTTGAAATGATTTGTCACTGTCAATTTGTGTATATAAGCTTTTAGCAACTCGTTGTACGTTAATGACAGTATCGTATTTTAAGCCTCATAATATGATTATTGTTTCTCTAAACTGCAATCCATACAACATTTTGGAGAATTTTCTGAATTCTGTAGAATCTAATTAAAAAAAAAATACTTTTAAAAATGATACCAGGCGAAGGCGATTTCAGAAATGGTAAGATTTATTACTGTCAATACTTCCAACATATTTTTATCAAGCCAGCATAAATCACTTTAAGAAGATAATACACTGCTGAATGTTTCAAGCATTTATGGTATACAATAAAGATAATGTTAACCATCCTTAGAAAATTGTTGACCTTATCGAGATTTTAAATACAAAATTATGAAAGAAAAAGAAAAATTTATTAAACATATCCTTTTGATTATGCTTAATAAGTGAGAGCCACTCCATGCGCCACATTAGCAAATACATATAGGCCCTCATGTAAACATGTTTTACAAAATCACACACATACAGACATGTGTACTAGTATGTGTAATGTAATATAAATTTTACACCCACAAACATGCAAAGCGCTATAAAGTGCCATCGAAGCAGGAAAGAAGCAAAAAAAAAAAAAGTAAATAAAAAAATGTGAACTCAAGTACAAACGAAGCCTACTTAACACGAATTTAAAGTAAAAAAGCAAAACAAAACCAAAACAGAATGAAAAACAAACATAAAATAACTAAAGTGGGCCGGGTAGTAAAAATTTCAACCAAGTACTGACTGCACTTTATTGCATTCTATTTGCATATAAATAAATATAAAAAAGAGTTTCTAAAATGTGGGCGCAAGCAACGGGGTATGGTGAATAAATATGGGAGTATGAAGAATCAAAGTACATAGTAAAAGAAAATACATATATAAAAAAAATAAAAATCATGCCACAAAGTAAGGAAAACGTAACAGGAGTAAGTGTAGAAACGCTTGTCATGAGTAATTATGAAAAACTTAAGAAAGTGCACAGTGCTCTGTGAGAATAAAACTTGTAGGCGTAGGCCCCGCACCATTGGATTCATTCTAATTTTTAAACTAAATTCGACTTGTAATTGTTCTCAGCGGATTAAGATAACAAATTTATTGCTTTTATGTAACTAACCAAATAATTAGGAAAAAAATTTTTTTTCTGAAAGTTTCAAAACGACTAACCAAAGTTCAATTCATTTAATGTTTGACGGAATCACCTAGAGCCTGTATTTTTTAATAAAAGTTTAAAATTCGTAAGAAATTTTAATGTTAATGCGGTGAAGAAAATTTTCGAAAAGCCCTCCCTGTAAAATAAGTATGTGTGCGTACATTACCGGATGTTGCCTTTAATTTTTCATCACTAAACAGTCAATGGTTCTAAAGATTCCCATGAATTCTTACATTGGGAGCCAGGAAAAAAAAACCATAGAGACTGTAAAGCTTTAGTATGACGTCATTTTGACGACAGCACAATAGTAAATGTATGTAATAAAAGCTTTTTGCTCTCATGGGTGCTCTTTGTTTTGCTATATCTTCTCATTTTCCATGCTGTTTCGCACATGTATTTTTTTGCTTTCTCTCTCTCTCTTTTTTGTCTCTGCTTCGACGTTTTTCACCAATGTTACTTATGCATCGAATTCGTTGTCGTTGTACTTTCACACATGCTTTCAAAGGATATTCGCAGAAAATCAAATCAACACACAAAAATTTCATCGTTTGCAATGGCGGCGTTGACAGTCTTGTGGCAAAAGCCGCTGCAATCGCATTTACCGTTATGTCTGTAAGTGTCGTCATTCGTTCGTTCGTTCGTTTTTTTCAACTACGCTATCGTCGAAACGGGCTACATTAACGGAATTTATCCAAAGTGAAAACATTTTTTTTGTGCGAGTGTGTGTGAGGTTTTCGTATTTTTTATAAGTGTGTCCTAAATGTCGTAAGGAAAACGCAGCTGTTTCGAATTTTTCGAATGAAAATAAAAAAATTATAGGAAAATTGTAAAGAGGTTTCTGTTAAAACGTTAAAAAGAATTAAAAACGCGTACGTACGCGTAACGTTGTTGTTTACGTAAAAAATTTAAGAAGCCGCAGCGTTTAATTGGTTGCAATTTTATTGTAAAAACCTTTCGTAAAACGTATGCAGTAATCTAGAAAGGTGCTAAGTGCAAAGAATTTGATGTGTTAACAAAAAAAAAAAAAGAAAAATTAAAGTAAATTTCCTGATATTTGAATCGTAAAACAAATTATCACAGCATACATTTCAAAGTCCTAGTGTTACTTTAAATTCAAAACTTAACTTCGTTTATCACTTTAAATTTTGCTACATAACACGCATTTAATTGCGTTAAAAAAGTAAGTCACCTCTGTAATGCTTTCTATGCCTTTTAACTTCATTTGATAGCCGAATTTGATTTTTACTTGTGTTTATGTTAACTTTCTAACTTCTTGATAAGGTAACTTTGTTTAACTTCGTATAATGACCGGCTTTTTTATGCCAAGTTTTTCTCTTGTATATGCCCTTAAGTTGTTTTTTAATTAAAAGCAATTTGTTTTTGCTCAAAGGTCATTTAGAATTTGGATTTGTTTCTTGACATGTTAGCTAAATGAAACTTTGCATTCTCCAATTGCCTTTAGGTAATGTTTGCCCAAGACATACAAAACAAAAGAAAAGTCATGCCAGTAACTTAAAACAGAAGTGAGTTATGAATTAAAATTTAAAAACTCAAACCACCTAACTATTTTCTTATTTTGCAGAACCTTAAGTGACAGTGTTCGAATGTGAATTTGTTTGGTGATAAGAAATTAAAATTTAACTATAACTTAAAATTACCTGAAGATGTTTTCAACTAACAAATTCATAAATAGTTCAATAATTTTTTCCATTATAAAATCTATAAAATGAAGAACTCATATATAATTACTTTTTATTGAGAATAAGTCAAAACATGTGATATTTTAAAGTAAATTTTTAATTTAATTAATTATTTTACTTAGTCGTGTTATTAGAAGTGATTATGGAAGTGAAACGATTTTAATAATGTTGCTATGAAAATAGTAAATTATTTCGTAAAACTGCTCTGGCAATGATTTTAAGTACTTTGATTCATCAACTTTTTAGCTATAGCAATAAGTCTCTGCTATTATAAAATCATTAAAAACCCAATATTAAAAATCAGCATTATAATTTAATGAAAAAGTCACAAAATTCAAACTAATCAATTTGTTCTTATTTAAAAATGTGCAAATGTTACTGTGGCTGCATTGGTTTGAATAAGTCAAAATATTTTAGTCTCAAAAAAAAGTTTAGTATTTACTTCCTGAGAAGTTTTCATTCATACTAAAAACAATTTTTTGAATAAAGTTTCTGGTAAATATCTACAATAATAAATTATTTTGCAGTCCTTTTTAGCCATTCGTCCTTTCATTTTCTTCATGACACGTGATATGCTGAAGAAAAAAGGAATTATTTCCGTGACGGATTGACCAAATTGATTAAAATTCGAAAACACATTATTCGGATTATTGACATGCAAACACATTAGACATGTTGAAATAAATTTCATGTTCTAAAATTCTTCGGAAATACTTGATATCGACCGAGTATATTTTCATGAAAAAAAAATAATAAAAAAAAAATAGTTTGTTCTGGTAGCAACCCTAGGAGTATTTTTAAAACTTTTTTTTTAATGAGGATATACTCGAAAATGAACAAGTGCTCCTGAAGAATTCTAGAACATGATATTTTTTTTTTTGAACATGTCTGATACACATGCAAGAAATAGAATTGAAACCGTTTTGTTTTAGTAAAATTTTGATTAAGGGCGTCCGAGAGTTTTTCGAAAAATATAAAGAAATTTTTTTAAAATTTTTTTTTGTAGCTACATTTTAAATTTTTTTTTACATTATTAAATCCCAATTTCCATGTGATCTCATCTTATCTTATCTTATTCCATATCAGGGATATCAAATAAAGTTTTTGTAAGAAAGCAAAAGCATGCGATCAGAACCTAATGCGCTTGGAGAATGCGAGAGTGAATAGCATACATTTGCTATCTTAATAGCATGTGATGTCCTCCCTGATACTTGATAAGATAAAATAAGATAAGATCACATGGAAATTGGGCTTAAATTATAACTATTCAAAATTTATCTCTGAAATTTTTGTTCAAAAATATTCCTCAAAAAGTTAGAAAAGTGCAATGCCGTGAACGACCTCAAAATTTGCGGTGAGCAAGATATCTGGAGACTGGTTCATCCGAAAAAAGAAAATTGAATTTTTTTCGGTTAAGGAAATTCTTAGTTAGGGGAAGTTTGATCGTTTGATTTTTTTTGGATACATATTTTTTGACTTATAGCCTAAAGCGACCTAAAGTTTGTGCACAAAAAAATGAAAGTTTCCTCTGTACGCCCGCCATTTTGCCAAAAATTAATATTTTTTAAAAATCAACGATCAAACGCCCCTTAACTATTTGTTTAACCGAAAAAAATTTAATTTTCTTTTGTCGGATGAATCAGTCTCCAGATATCTTGCTCACCGCAAATTTTGAGGTCCTGGGCGCCCTTAAAGGGGGCACTGCCAAGATTTTTATGTATAAAATCAATGTACAATGAGAATCAAAGTTATTGCAAGGAGATTTAGTTTTACAGTTCATTTTATCATTAGCGCACTTTAAAGAAAGATGGGTGTTATTGTGGAATTGGGCGAGGTACCAAATTTTTAGTTTTTATTCTTTCGGTTAATGATTCAAACGGTTTCAATGACACTTTTAAGAAAAATGGATATGGTTGTAATAAGAACAAAGTAAATCGTAAAATTTTAAAAGTTTGAGGAAACAACTCTCAAAGGAATAAAAGTTTGCCATATTTGAAAAGATATGAAAGCAATTTTAATTTCAAAACAACTTCATTCTTGATCTAAGTATGAATCATAAATATTAGTTGTTTAGATTTTTAGTTAAGTCAGTGTGGCACTTTTTAGTATGAAGTAAAATTTTGAATCACAAGATAAATAACTTAAATATAGATTTTGATGAATATGTGAATGTGTGGATGACATCAATAAGATAAATAGGCGTCGATCCTCGTATAAGATTCAAAAACTTTTACATGTGATCTTATTAAAAAAAAGTAGTTCCAGGTGTTTTATGATGAAATATCATATATTAGTACCTAACATTTGTCGTTCGATTATATCGTGGAAAATGCTTATCATGATATAATAGACACTACTTTAAAGATTAGAACTTTAAAGCCTCCCATTGTTCTTTTTCCTTATAAATCGAGCAGTTAACCTCCTACACAAGGTATATCAAAATTAATGGAGTAATTTTCAAACTACATTCTGATCAGTGATGGGATTTGGTTTTTGTGAAAGTGTACTAAATGGAGAGTTGAAATGTATTTTTAAGATGCCGAATGTACTTTTTTCTATATGAACATAACAAAGTTACTGAAAACGTACCGGATTTACTGAAATTGAGCCAATTGTACTGAAAATCGTCGAATGTATTGACTATGACCTTTCACGATGAAAATGTTCTGAAATAGCACAAATTCACCGAAAATACAATCACTGATTCTAATTTTTAGCATATAAGACTCATGTCATTTTACATTTAAGAAAATGATAAAAAAGCAGTTAACATTACATATTCAAAGAAATTGTGGGAATGGAGTGTCACTCTAACAGAAAACAATAATTTTAATTTCACATTAATACAAATGAAATTCGTAGATATGAGTTACAAGAAGACACACTACCTGTCTTAAAACTAAATAAATCCTGGAAAAATTTCGGTACTACCCTTCTTTAGGAAAAAATTGTAATTTTCTTGGACTTCCACCATGTCATGACATAGAAAAATCTAAAAATATGATAAACAACATCGATTGTATGATACTTTTTTTAGCTATTGTTTTATCTTTATTGTTTTAAATAGTTTGTTATGTTTCCGTCTCGATTCTCGAAAATATGTTCGTCATCTTAGAATACGGAAAGCAATGCCTTTGGCAATGTGCTTTCGATTCGATTAGAAAAACTATACACCATAGACTAAACGGCAATTTACTAAAAAACTAAAACCTTTGACCTTAATATATCGAAAATTGAGAAGGATACAAAGAATTTTTATTTAATTTTGTTTTCAGCCCGACAAATTGCATAAATTTCACTTATTAAGTCTAAAAAACTTTGAAAACCCATTGTAAACATTTTTCAATAATGTGTAGAAGCTTGGTGAAAATTATTCTACAGAATTTATGGAAGAATATTTTCTTTTAAGCACTTATTTTTTCCTTTGAACGATGGTTTACAAGATAAATATACATGTACAGTAGACGTCCAATATAACGTATAAAGATATATAGAGAATTTCGATTTTAGTTCATCAAGTGTTCAATTTTTTTCCCTAGGAATAACTGTTTTTTTACGTCAGTCTTTATCTTTTTTCTTGGCGTCGTTTTCGGTTACTTTTTCAGTATTATAAATTTGATCGTCGTGTTGAATTCATGCCGCTTCAACGGAAGCGCCTTACGATAAGTGAAAAAGTTAAAATAATTGAAGATGGTAGGAAAGAAATACCATGAAAAGTGATCGCAAGTATATATGGCGTGTAAATAAAAGCCAGGTTCTTTAATAATAAAACACTTCTATCGTTATATTGGACGTCTACTGTATATTGAGTTATTCAAATTTTTACGAATTTTTTAATAAATGTTCTGTTTGTCAAAACTTTTGGGCCATTACAATATGTTTTGGACTTCATCAACGTTTGTTGACTTTTTAATCTTTTGCGAATTATTCAACATTTTTCTATTATTATAAAATTTTTCAATTTTTCGTTTTTGTGGCAGAAATAATAATTACTGGAAACTGGCTGTTTACTGGTAACATTTAATTTTTGAACTTTTTTATTATATTTTGTATACTACATTTTTCGAATATATTGTCTACATTTTCAACATTATTTGTTTTTTATTGACTTTTTTGGTTTCTATAAATCTATACGACTTTTATCCATTTGTTTAGTGACACACTTCTACACTAACACAACGAAGCGTAATTTAGTCGCGCGTCACCTCTCAATATATGGAAAATTCAAAGAACCAAAACTATGTATTTAACATTGTGCCATCTTCGGAAAAAACATGTTTCCCTCAAAAACTTTTTATTGTCCATTAGTCAATTCGTATTTGTATCATCAACAAATTGCAGGACAGAAATAATTTAGTATGCTCTTCAAAATAATAATAATAAGACTTTAAAGTAAGTTGGATAATTTCCGATGTGCCAATTTTACAGATCTGTATCAAAATAAAGTTCCAATGAATTAGTTGTTGCACCGCACAGCAAACGTTTGTGATTACTTAATTTTTTTTTGAAAAGCAATCTACTAGCTATGTCCAAATTGAGACTCCGCTTATGGGAAACTATTTTGTAGAGTTCTTTAAGTAACTTTCTCACATTTCTGCTAAACGAAAAGTAAAAGTATTGAAAGCAAACCAAAATCCAGCCGGCTCAATCAAACTATTTGGGGTTTGTTTCTAAATTGTGCCATCAGTGGTTTTAATTTTATTGAACTGCCAATTCTTATGATCTTATAAGAAATTGTTTTCGGTTTTAAATTAATTTATTTTTGGCAGTGTTCTAGGGATATGCTTTAAAATTGATTTATTTTTATGTAAATGCTATAAAAATGACATTAAGCTCACCAGAAGAGCTGTTAAAATTATGTTTTTTCAGACACAAAAATAATATATAAAATTCGAAGGAATATTTCACAAAATATTTCTAACAATTTTTTGTGGTTAATTGGAAGGTTGTAAGTAAAAAGTAAACGATTATGAAAATTATAAAATATAGTAGAATTTTTTGTGAATAGACGCTTAATGCAGTAATAATAAAGAATAGTTTACATAAATTTCTTAAACCTGTTGTCATACAAAAAAAAAAAACTCCCTCAACTTAAGTTTAAAAACAGTTTCAATCTTAAGTCCTTTTTTTAATTTTATTGGTAGCCTTGCCAGCCATTTATTATCGATTTACAGCTTGAGCCGCACTTACACTGAAGTAAAACTTTTTTTGTTGCTGTTGATGCACTGACGTTGGTACATAAAAACAAACCGCTAAGTTCACTAGTACATTATGTGTCTGTATGTATAGTACATATACATACATAAAGCAAGTAGAGTAGCATACCAGCACAGTCTTACACAGACACATACACAGGCGCACAAACAAAGTGAAAAACTTGTCGTCATCGTTGTGATGCTGCTGTTACAGTTGGAAAAAGTTTTTAGCGCAACTTTAACTTAAATTTAATCCTTTCTTCTTCTCTGTGTGCTGCTGCAGAGATCCCCTATAGTTAGTGAGTGTGTATATGTTTTTTGTCATGATATTTGTAACTATTGCCTATGTGTGTACGTGTGTGCCTCTTGTTCTTAGCTCATATTTGCAACAATAATTTTGTAGTTGTTGTGCTTAAAGTCTATTTTATGTTTTGTTTTATTTTTTTTTTTTTTTTTTAAATTTTCCTCCACTTTGTTATTGTTGATATTGCCTTTTCTCTTGCCATTCATTTTCTTACGTTTTATCTGCTTTCTCGTTAAGCGTTTGTTAACCTTTTTATTGCTTTTCTTTCGTTGATTTGTCAACAACAGCAGCGACGGAAGTGGCATCGCATATTCGCTGGCTCGTTGAAATGTTGGAAACGTCAAAAATTTTCGTTTGTTTTTACTTAGCTAAGAAAATAAATACGCGCAATTTTAATGGAGTAGTTTGAAGAAAACGCCAACGGAAGCTTTAGTGGAAACGTTAAAAAGGCGCCGACATTTCTTGTTAGCTGGTGTTGGTTTCTTAAGAGCTTCTTGATGAGTTTTCTGATCGCTTGTGATGAATCCGTTTTTTCTTTTATTTGTATTTGACGATGATGTATGTGTGTTTCTTCGCCTTAACGTATGCAATGATATTTTTCTACTGGTACTTTAGTTTCAAAATAAACTGTGAAATATAATTTTGTATTTGAACAATATAATAAATAATATCAACAATGCTTAAGTGTCCTTATATTTGTTTTTTTTTTTTTTTTTTTAATATGAAAAACAATTATTTAATTCTTATACTGTGACTCAAGTGCCAAAATAACTTATGTGAAATTACCACAATACATGTTACTTAATTTTTTTTTATAAGAAATGTAATTTGAAGTATAGAGCATCTAACTAAGGATAAGTCAAATACTTGCAAATTCTTTTTATATAAATTAAAATCGTATTTTCCCACGACTTCTTCGTTATGAAACAGTAAAGATGGAAAGGTAATTTTGTGTATTGAGGTGTTATTCTTAATCTGGCACATTTTGCAAGACTTAGACCAAGATACTGCAATAATTGCATATCAAAATTGAATTGAAAAATAATTTTGTTTTTAACATTTGTACATATACATATACCATTATTGAAAATTTAGTTCAATTCAATTCGGTTCATAATTAAAAAAGTTAATTAAAAATTAGATTTGCAAATAAACTAACCTTAAACTGCTTAATATTTAAAAGGACACAAGATGTGTTTTCTTAATGCATTAGGAAAAATGGAGGATATTACTTTATTTTTTACCAAAGTCAGCGGTTTTTTATAAGAAAATTGGTTTGAAATATAGTAAAAGTGTTATGTCACAATTACTCCAGCACGAATTCAAACCTTTATAGAGCAATATTTTTGCTTATCAAATGACCTTTCATATTAAACCCATATTTTGATCAAGGGATTCTCAATTTATAACAACTTTTTGAAAAGTTGTCCAACGGGTATATCTTTGAAACAAGGTGTGTCTTCCAACTTCTGATTACACATTTCGTTTTTTCTCCAGGACGCACATATGCTACCAAAAAAATACACAAATAAATGAAGAAGAGCTCTTAAAACAAATTTTTTTACTCATCACCTTCTTTGGTACGACAGACATTACCAGTACCAGATTTTTCTGAAAAAAATTAAAATTTTCAAAAAATTTTTAAATTGGAATCTATTTTCGTTACAGATAAAATATTAATGTGTTTTAAGTGACAAATAATTTAATTAAAAATGTTTGCGGTTGGCAAAACTCTGCCAAGCCGTGCTCATTTTGTTCGTATGTTTTTCTACAATCAATTTTAGCTAGTACTTTTCAATTCCAGATGACGCATAGTCTCCACGTGAACATAAATACAAAGAAAATGAGAGTGCTTGGAATTTTAAAACTTCTTCAGACAATCAGATAATACTTAGGGAAAGCTCTAAATTGTTTTGGGCTTAGTGACACAGTGGGCTCAAAGTTGAGATTTGAAACCAAAAATGTTCTATCGAACTGTGCCTTATAGTAAGTGTTGGATATAGCGATTGTTTGAAATAAAATGCAATAGCATGGAATATTGACGAAAATTCCATTATTTTCACTTTATAAAAACCAATTTATTTATTCTCCTGTTGCCTTTGTATGGATTTTTCAAAATTTAGAATGAAAAATGGTAAAACTGGAAAATTTGCAAACTTTGACAGAAAAAAGAAAAACATATGTATACAGTGTGGCCAATAATAACTGTCCGTTAAACAAAATGTTATAAAAATCAAAGTCGTCTACAATATTTTATTTTATTTATTCTAAACGTTTAACAACATTATAAAATTTATTAAATAAATGATAAAATTCGAAATTATCAAAATTTACTCTGCTTACAAGACGTTTATGTTTGAAAAACATGCACAATTTTCTGCTCCATTTGTCCCAAAATCCTTGTCAAACGCTGCTTGTACCCATCAATTGTTAAGCCTTTTGTTGACCTTTTTTTAACTATTATATGGCCCCATACGCAAAAATCCAATGTCTTGAGATCCGGTGATGATGCTGGCCATTCTTCCGCAGAGCTGAAATCATGCAAATTTTTCAGTTCTTTCCATATTTGTGATACTGCTCCCAAACACCTTGATTTTGGTCACGTTTTGATATCGCTCAGCAATGAATTCATCTTTTGGAGCTTTCGCAAAACTTCTTGCGTACACACGGTTTTCTTGCTTATTGTGGCTGCCTTGCATGATAAACAATTTTTCATTCGAAAAGATTATTTCATCTCCACTGTGCCAGTCAAGAAGCGTCAGCCTATGAAGGCGTTAGATCCTGATAAGAAGCTGCTTGGAAGTTTTGGATATTTTTATATCCTTTTCTACAGAACAGGCCGATTGAGCAGGATATTGTCCTCTCACTTGTTTTATGACGTCATTTGTTCGCACAGTTCGACTGCATCCAATTTTTTTTTTAATCTCCAAGCCTCCCGTTTTTTTAATATCGTTTTATTTTCTTATGTATGAATTTTTCTGCTATTCCGAGTGGCTTTAGTGTTTTTATGATGTCACAATTTCTGTTTTTTTTTTTTTTTTTTTAAATTTATAACTAAGTCACGTACCATGGCGCTTTTGAGTTTGATACAAAGAATAATTCCTTTGCCTTATACTTTCGTTGTGTACAAATAAATTTTGAAAAACAATACATTCTTAGATTATAATAAAATTCAGATTTTCAAATTTTTTCAGAACTGTGAAATTTACGGAGAGTTATTATTGTATATCTCCGGACTTCGTTTTTTTTTATATCGTCAAACATTTTTAAGCCAAATTTTTTTTTTGGCTAATAGCAAAAAGTAAAGAAAACGTCAACTAATATTAGAATATAAGCTAGCTGCTTGAGGCTTCCTATTTTAATAAAAAAATCAAAGATATTTGAAGTTTTTTTTTTTATTTTTTGCACGTGATAAACAAATGTACATGCATTGATACATACATAAATACAGATTGATGAATTGGTGAATTTGATTGATGTGAAATACATGTTTTCGAATGCATAAAGTGACAAGAAATTAAAGAAAAATTTTGCACATGGGACAAATAATCTTCTTTCTTAACCCTTTCTTATCAACTTTCTCATATCGGGCCAGAAAAATTTTTTTTTGTCTTATTATCACAGATATAAGTTTTATTAATAATAAAACACAAAAAAATATTGCAAAAAGTTTTTGGGAAAGGCTATAGACCTTAGGAAAATTTGTACAATATATTGACCAAAGTGCATCAATGGAGTAAAATTTAAGAAAATCTTTTTTTATTTATAATACTTTTTTTTATTGAAAAACGAAAATATAAATATTACAATTATTTAAAAGTCTAGTAGCGTAGCCTGAAAAGCCTAAAAACTCAAATTTTAGATTCAAAAAATTTATGGAAGGTTTAAAAACAAGTTGTTAGAGTCAAAAAAGTTGTCGAAGTACAGAATATGACGAAAATTTGTCAATTTTTTACTCAACTGCAAAGCTATTGCTGTTGAGAACCCGTTCTTTACCAAGTTTTCTGAGTCAATCGGAGTTTTCTTTCCTTGATTTAATCCCACGGCGATCCTGTCCAAGATGTCATTAATTTTGTATGCTTATTTGAAAAAAATAACAACCTTTCTTGTATTTTGTACAATATAATGACCAAATTATTTATGTTGTACATTACCGTTGTTGGAATTTGTACAATATATTGTACACTTTTTTTAAGCTATTAAAACAATTTTTTTTCCACATCTTTTTTAAAAAATATTGAGGTTCTTCTAAGAATTGGTTCTTTAACTTTGATTTAAGCTCATATAATTAAAATAAAAATGTTCACTACCTTCTCAAAAACCTAAAATTTGTTTGCGCATTGCCTTATAACACACAGTTGCAACATAGACTGTTTTTCAAATTCAATTAAAAAACTAACTATGCTACCTCTCTTACTCAAATTTGAATTTTGAAAAGAAAAAACATGCTTGATTCAAAAATTAAATGTCTTTTTTCAAAATTTGCGAAAGTTTTAAAAGGAGAAGAATAGAAATGTGATAGTTTTTTTTGTACAATATATTGTACAAAAACAACGAAAGGGTTAACTAAATGCCAAAACCATTTCGAACAACGCCGGCAAAGGGAGTCCTTGAAATTAGATGAAATATAATAAAAACAAATGGACCAAAACAAGTAAAGCAAAATTGTGAAAATACCAACAAAGAAAATGAGCATAAAGCATAAAAAAATTAGATGAAAAACCTAATAAACACAATAGACGACAAAGCGTAACAAAATCACACAAAAATATGCGTTACAGCAAAACAAAAGGCAACAAAGAACAAGAAAGCAACGTCAAAAGGACTTAAATTTTGTGCTTATTTTGAAATAAATACAATAGTAGAAATGCGTTATTTTTTTGTTATTTTCATTGTTGATTTTTATGTATTCCCTTATGATGTTGCGTTACATTTTCTAGTTCGTTTATTATTTATGTTTCTTTTTTCGTTTGCGTTTGCGTTTTCTTTTTTATTTGTTACTTTCTCACATATTTAACTTGGGTGTTTGTATGAATGTGTGTTATCCTTTTCGTCCTTTGTCGTTGCTGTCGCATTTGCCGACGTTGAGTTAGCACATTTTATTTTTGTCTTTTCACTTGCTCTTTTTGTTGTGGAATTTTTGAGAATTTTATTTTCACATATTTTTAGTGCCTCTTCTATGTCATCCTACGCCGCTGCTGCTGCTGCTGCTGCTGCTATTGTAGCGTTTTATGTGTGTTTGTGTGTTCTTTCCAGCGTTTTGTCTGTCTGTCTATTTGTCTGTCTGCGTGTACATAAAATAAATGTAGGTGAAAATATACATAAATAATGAAAAGAAAGCAAGGAAGCGAAATTTTATTTGTGTCTCTCTTTTGTATGTCTATATTTGTATGTATGTGTGTCTGTATGTATGGGAAAAAATAACTTAAAGCCAGCGACAGCAACGCGCATTTGGGTTTGGCAAGGATGTGAAAAATTAAAGCATAAGCGACAAAAAGTGCCAAAAGGAAGGAAGGACGAGAAATAACAGTAAGCAACAACAGGAGCAACTAAGTGTGGCATTACAGCTACATAAAGCTGTTGTGACACTTGTTTCGTGTTATATATTTCTTCAATTTTTGGCTTTTCTCGAAAAAGGCGCTAGCCTTAAACTGATTTTTTCGGTATCACCTTGAACTTAGAACATCCACTTGATTTAAGAAAGGCGCATATATTGAAAAATCATTTAAGCTAGAAACCTACACCAATCGCAGCAAAATTTCGGGATATGGTTGAATGATTGTATTCCCAAGGCATGATAGCTATGTCAGAAAGCTAAAGAACAATTTGTTGACGTAAAAAAACGTACACAAAACAATTCAGATGGCAGCTTAAAAATCAGTCAAAGCAGTTGGCTGTATTTCGCGCTTTATGCTTTCTTCTTTGTTGTAGTGCTCGTATCTTGTGCCTAACAGTCGTCTTGTCGTACGCCCTTTAAGCTGCATTGACAGCGTGTATTGACAGTAGCGCACGCTTTTCCTGCTTTTAGCGTGGAATTGAAAAAGTCGCAGAATTTATTTGATTTTTTTTCTTGTACACAAGTGGGCAAGATTGTATTATTAAGTTTTTTTTTTGTTTTTCTCTCAATTTCTCATGCACTGTGAAGTTTCGTTTTTTTTTACGTATTTTTCATGCATCAAATAAAAACGTCTCACCTACTTAAAATAAAATAAAGAAAAACATTTTTACTACTTACACTTTTCACTCGATGACGCTCGCAACAATATGCTAATTTTTTGCTTTTCGTAAATAATTTTTTTCATTCGTGTTTTTCATCTTATAAGCTTTCACTGCATTTTATTATTAATGCGAATTGTTTCCTTTTCATTTCTTTCTACCACGGTTTTTTACTTATTTCATGTTTTTAGCTCATAATTTCATTATGGCTGTCAGTTTGATGTGTTTTTTTTTATTAATTTGTAATAATAATTTTTGTTTTGCATGTTCCTCATTATATTTTCCGCTTTGCTGATATTTGTTGCAATTAATATTAATCACTCATACGCACCGTAAACCGTATATTTTATTTGCTGTAATCTTGTCGCCTTAGTTGCTGTGTGCGCGTTGTTTTACAAATGTTGCTTCTACACATATGTTTTGTGATTTATTTATATAGACTTGAAAATATTAGCGACGAGCTATCGCGATTTGATTTATTATCATTATATGTATGTAAATATTTCAAATAGAGATACTGCAAAAAATTTTCTTACAATTAAATTTAAATTGCTCGCACAGTGCAATGATTTGGACTACTTTAAGTGACATGACTCTCATAGTTCAATTCTGGTTTTTTGACATAAGACATCTTAAATTTTTCATTAAATATTGTTTTGCTAGCCCTTCGACAACGTTCAATTCAAAATAGCATTAAATGCGAAAAAAATCAACACTTTTGGACAATGACGTTGTACTCAAACAGCATATTTTTAATAGAAAAATATTTAACGATTAATATTTTAGAGGAGAATTCAGATAAAGCATTCTAACTGTCCCTTTTCTTCTCTAAATTTTAAAAGTAAAAGTTTTATACTTAAGACTTTCTTTTTGAGTTAAAAGACTTAAACTTGAGGAATACAGAAGCTGTTCTGTTTTCAGATAAGTTCGGCAAAAATTAAGGCTATTGTACTGCAACTGAGCGTTTCTCAGTTATATGTTACTGAATTTTCCAGCGACACTCAGGAAGTCTAAGTTTAAATTAACGACCTGAGTGTATACGCACTTTATTCAAAACAACCGAAGTATTCTTAATTAAAGCTTTGTGTTTCTATTTGCTAAGATTATGATTAGGTTAAGTTCCAATTTAAGATCGGTTACTAGCTAAATAAGGACTGAAGTACTCTCTGTCGTACATTGCAGACTAGTTCCAGCTTTGTTCGGTCTTAGAAGAGAAAAAGACAAAGCTAATTTTTGTTGAATAAGTTTTAGGATTACAAAATTTAATAAGTTTATGGTGTTTTGAGGTCTGTATACCCTAACACCTTAATAGCTCTTAGAAAGACACATAATTTTAGAAACTGTTTTTTGCTAAAACGATAAGCGAATTTTTATTAAGCGACCCAAAATCTATGAGACACATAACTCAGTTCGAGATTAGGTTAAATTAATTTAGGTTAAAGTGGTGGCTCAACAAACAGGCTTGAAGCCATAAGTAGCACTAACTGTGCCGTTTTAATACCATATTAAGATTAAGGGTTCGAAAAACTTATGCAAATTTTTGTTTTTAAAAAGTTTCGATTTACCTTTTATTAAGAAATATCAACTTCAAACCAACATAATTCAATGAAATCATACAATTAAAAGATTTTTTTTTATTTGTATTTTTGGAATAAAATTTCATAATAATATTATGTTTTTGTACAGAGCTTATTGTTCAGTACTTTTTAGTGTTTTTTTTTTTGTTTATAAAAATAGTTAAAAAAATTTAAAGAAATTTATTAAAATACTAATTTTTTTTAATTAAAAAAATGTTTTTCAAAATATTTTCAATATAACATCTTCCGTTTTTTTTTTTTTTTTTTATATGTTGTTCCTCAATCAATCCCAAGAATGCATAATCTTTCATATCAAAAACAAAAACTATAAAAACTCATATTTTTTAAAGTTATGTCGGGAACTTCGATTTGAATGCAGATACATTCTTAGGATTGATAGAAAATAACATTACAAAAAAAAAAAATATTAGAAATAAAATTTTATGTCGAATTTTATGTTGAAAAAACATGTAAAATATTCGTAGTTTCCAAAGTTATTGCGGGAATTTCGATATGAAAGCACATACATTCTTTTGATTGATTAAGGAATAACATATAAAAAAATCAAAAAAAAAAAATTTGTTATATTGAAAATATTTTGAGAAAAATTTTTTTAATTAAAAAAATTAGTGTATCTACTACAGTTTTTAAGATATTTCGTTTCAAAAAATGTTCAAAAACGTCAAAAAAAACAAAGTGTGCACTTTTTAAAAGAATGACCGACATACCTTTGCTTAACAACTTCTACTGATTTTTTTTTGCAATCTTTTTACTCTTCAAACTGAACACAATTTCGATGTTTCCAATCAGTCATGTTGAATCAAGCGGTCTTTTAATAAAAAAAAAGACTAACAGTGGATTTATGTTCAACTTTCAAAAACCCTTTGAAGTATCAAGTTAAGCTGGGAAATTAATTTCATTTAAGGAAACTGTATTCAGTCCCATTTTGTTCCACCAACTTGACGAAAATAGTAATTAGGATTGTATTCTGGCGATTGTAACCATTAATGGTATTTTCAGTACATTTTAACTTTTCTCAGTACATTTGTGTTGTTAAAGATATTCGTAAGATAAAGTAATAATTAGTATTTAGAAACTTTTAAAAACGAATGAGGGTGCCGAAATGGAAAAAGCGGAATATTACCTGACTCTGTCACTTAAGTTATCATAAAAACTCTATGTTTCGTGATAGCAATAAAAAAATGCCAAACCGACTGAGTTTCATCTACGGCTTTTGTTTTTTTTTTTGTTCAAATTGTCCAAAGTGTTAAAATATGTACGTAAAGTACAATTTTGCCTTCTCCAAAACTTAACTTATTTGGCTATGCGGTTAGAATTGTTTATTGATGAGCGTCAGAAAATTTCCTTCTGACTGTTTGGAAACAGCACTCATTCTTTTTTTAATTTTTAAAATAATTTGATAAGGTGGCTTAAAATATAGTACATTTTAAAATATTCACTAAGAATGTTTAAAAAACAAATATAGAAACAACTGAAGTCTATAAAGAATCACATATTTTTTTAATTATTCGTGGAATATTGACGTAATCAGTGATATTAATTTTTAAAAAGCACGGTAATTTGTTAATAATGCATAATTTAATGGAATTTTTTTGTTTTTATGTTTTTTAATTAAGTAATTATTTACACTTACGAGTAGATGTGTTTGTGTGCGCTAGTGTGAATGTGTGTGAGCACATTTTTTATGGAAATGCATTTTTGCACTAAAAAGTAGCCACATACATAATCACATCTGCATATATTCGCTATATTATGTGCATTTGTATGTGGGTGTTTGGCAATTAACTGCATTACAGTCTGGCATGACATTTATTTTTTATAATATCAGTTTTTTAAAAAGTATGCATTTGTTGCTTGTTCTCGTTTCGAATTTTTTTTTTGAAATTGCTTTGTTATTTTAATTAATTAATTAATTAATAAATTATGCACTTGCTTGCCGCCATATGAAAAATTAAAAGGTTAATGAACGCGATTTATATGAACAATGTGTGTAGACACTACGTTTGCTTTTTTGTAAATGTTTTTCCTTACTAAATTTACATGATAATTGCTCACATATTTAAAAGCTTTTATGAAAAATGCATATACAGTGAGTCACAAAACTATTTGTTCATAAAAATCATGTTTCATGTAAAAAACGTCTCAAAAAAAATCATGCAGAAAACTTGCAAATTCTTTATTCGAGCTAAAAAAATCAAAATTAAAATATTTCAGGTTTTGATTATTTTCTTACGTATGTTTTAGTGAACAGTTTTGTGACTTAAACCAATAAAAATATAATTGGTAATTTTTCAATATTTTATGTGGCCATTTTTGGATTTTCTGATGATACTCGCAATTTGTCTAGTATTTAAGTACCGATCACGGACCGATGTCCATTGGTGACTTTCCGTAACTTGTCCAGATTTTGTGGGGTTGTTTAACTCATAGGTATTTTTTTTTTACAAAATATTCCACAAATATTTTATGGGGCTAATATCTGGGCACGGTGTTGGCCAAACCAAGCAGGTAATATTTCGGTCTCGGAGCCATTTCGTTGTAATTTAAGCCATAAGCTTCATGTCATTATTCTGCAAAGAGATGATATCGCCGAGTTTTTTCAGACTGTGTGGGTATAAGTCTTCTGGAATATTAATCTCTTGTTTCCATTATTCCATTGATTTTACGAAGAATTCCGTGTTTATTACGTTGAAAACAGCCCTATATTATCAAGGAGCCACCGCTAAACTAAAAGGTCTCCTGTATACTGCGTGCGGTAATGTCAAATTTTTTGTCATGTCAACGCCACGCGCGTTCATCTGATGAATGTAACTAGCATTCACTGGCCAGATGCGTCCAAAATAAATCGTTTGAGATCAGAAATTATTAATTTTACCTAAGAAAAAAAGCTAAATCTGTGCATTCAGTTGATTATATGTTTGAAATTATGTAATTTTCGCAAAGTGTTTTCCAAAAAGATTAGGTGCAAAAAAAATTGGATCAGAAAAATATGATTTCGAAAAAAAAGACTAATTTAGAGCAAATTAGTAATCAGATTTTCAAAATATTTTATATCTACTAAAACGCTTGTGACAAGGTTTTGCTTCAGCAAAAAATTTTAAATTTAAGTTAAATATTTCATAAAAACGTTTCCCCCAAATGGCAAACATTAATTTCTCTGACACATAGTTTTCAGTTGCCGAATTCAAATTCTATAAGTTTTATTTATTTTCAGATTTTTCTTCCTTTCATCCATATTACGCCATAGCCGATTGAAAGCTTAAATTTAGAATTTCGTTGTAAATTAAAAGTTATCCAATTAATTTAAATAACAAATTATGAAAAATGAAACAAAAAATCCCCTCTCGTAATTTTTTAAGTTCATAAAATATGCAAAAATCCAAAAGTACAACCCCAACTATATGGCAACTAAACAAAATGCAACATAACTCAGAAGACGTACATATTAGGTATGTATGTATGTGTGCTCGTATGTGTACGTGTGTGTTTGTGTCAGCAGCTTAAGTGACGTGAGCACGTATGTGCTCATGCTTGCATTCATGTGTGTGTGCTCATCTTCGTGCACATGCAACTGTATGTGACAGCAACTGAAGCTGCTCAGAAAGAGTAAAAAAAATGCAGGGAGTGAGTGGGCGTGGCAAAAAAATAGAAAATGAAAAAAATAAAATTTTTAAATCCAATGTGGTTGACACTTTATAGGTCGAGTTGAGTTGAATGTGGTCGTGGGTGGTTGGTGTGCATGCGAGAGGTTCACTTTACTGCTGCTGCGACATCATGGAGATGTGTACTAATTTTTGTTGCAGCTGTTGGTTTTTGTTGTTAATGTTGTGTTTTTTGCATTATTTGTAAGTAAGTTCTTGAATACAATATATAAATATAAGACAACTACCGAACAAAATTGCAAGCAGCACAATTATAAAAAATCAGTTTGTGTGCAATTCCATGTTTGAGTTACATTTAAGTTACTGAGCGAAGATCAATACAAGAACTTCCTAAGCATTCGCTGTATCTTTTCAGTTAATGAGTACATAATTTAATGCAAAAATTCATTAGGTGCGCGGCAGTTTGTTCATTGATCAGCATGACGTATGAGTAACATTTAATTATTGCATTTCTTGTTCGATAAAATTAATAGTATGTTACTCATACGACATGTGCGCAAAGTTATCTTAGCACAAACATTTCTTAGCACACATTTTTATATAAAAGTAAACTTGTGCGATCGTCTAAATAAGATTTTTTTTTTTTGGAAATACTGCTGGGTAGTTAATTTTAAAAGCATTCTGAGAGCAATTTTTTCATGGAAATACCCATACCAATGTGTGCATATTTGTATTGTAATTGTATTTGAATTAACTTTTGCTACTGCAGCAACAATGATTTTGCATCTTTATTTATGTCATTTACATGTGCATAAAATGTGTAATGGCATGGCACAAGAAACGGAAAGTTTTTGTATAAATTTTACTTTATATGCAAATTATTTTTCTTAAAGATGTTGCAGTTTCTGTGTCGTATTTATCTTATTTTTTGTTAAAGCGCATACATTTTGTAGAGGCAATAAATTTATAAGATTTATGTGCGATTAAAACAAATATTTTTTTGGTTATTTGATTATAATTGAAATTTTCCAAAGAACCTTAAATTTGTCATCAGCAAAAATTTCATTCATTTTTCGAACTTATTTATATATTGAAAACTCCCAACTAGTGTAACAAATTAGAAAACATTAAAAACATTTCTTAAAAGAACCTCAAGAAATCGGGCATTACCTTGCACTAGTACAGACGCATTTTGCTTAGCGATGAATGTGACGATTTCTTTGCGACAGTTGTAATTAAAATATACATTTTCTTCAACTGTTATTTTTGTGGAAAAAATATGTGAGCAAAGCAGAGACACAGGCACTAAACTGTTCTTTCATTTGGTTTTGTGCACGCTAAATGCATTTGGATTGCAAGTGAACCGGACTATATAACAGTTGCTTTTCAGTCACATGTAATAATTTTTGTTTTATTTAGATGGCAATGAACACTCCTGATTTCAAACGTATTCTTCAAATAAAAAAAACTCATTCTTTAATAATTGCCTACCTTTAATACAAAACCTGATACACAGAATGTCCACCAGGAAGTTAAACTACTCGTTCTTTGTTTGATTATAAGTTTTGGTTTAATGAAGGAGAAAAGATTTATTGTTAATAACTAGTTCATTGATTGTTGCCAATTATGCATGGAATATAATGTGATATAAATTTCCGCTTTTGCCAGCCTCACAAATACGGGCCTTTTGAGCATATTTTCATTATACCTTTCGTTCGGGATTTCATTAGTTTCATCATGAATATGTTGCTTTAGGTTTTGCGCAAGGGTTTCTGGTTTGTTTGCATAAGCCTTGGTCTTGAAATATCCTCACAAAATAAAAATCGGGGCAGTCGAGTCCGCCGACCGTGGAGTTATTTCTATCAAAAATGTTACCTTGCTTTCTCATCGTCACCAGTAATCGATGATTGATTTGCATTAAACGTTTTAAAAAAATTGCATTCAAGGTTTGCGCTCTTTAGCAATTTTTGAACCAAAAAATCGATTTGGGAAGTCTGCGCGGTTGCGCTTAGTACTTTTTTAGTTACAAAGGGTCTTAAGGAATAAATAACTCATTTATTCATAGCTAAAAATTTCCTTTACATTGCCAAGCGCAGGTCAAGTTAATGTCTATGCTCCAGTTATCATATGTATTATTCTACAATTTAAAATTATTTGACCATTGTTTATTTTACAGATTTAAAAAAAAATATTTTCTCTTCTCTTACAGATTTTTAAGACACTGATCAGATTCAAAACTTTCGGCATAAATTTTAAACTTAAAACGCAAATAAGAAGTTTATATTGAAATTATTTCCTTATTCGTATTTAAAGATATTAAATCTACGATATTTCATCTAAACTTTGAATTTTTAAAGCAAAAAAGACAGACATAGAAAAAGAAATAAAGAAAACAACAGAAAATTAAACTAAAATTAGTAGAAAAAACTTTGGTTCACAAAAAATAAAAAAAAAACTTCCCAAAAATAAAGTGCAGTACGTGTGAAATTCGTATTATTTTCGTTGTTTTTCGCAAAACAAATGTGAAAAGAATAAATTTCAACCGGAAGTGTTCATTTCATTTCAACATTCGCTTGCATCAACTTCCGGCAAGTGTTGCCATCGTTATTGCTGTTGCCGTTAGCAAAGTTGCATTGCAATAAACAAAAAAAAAATATGTTGTAAAAATCAGTGAAGAGTGCAACAAATCTAACAATAAGGGCAACAGCTACAAGAAAAGTTGTGAGTTTTTAAAATCGAATTATACGCCCTGGTTCGATTCGGTGCACAGTTTGCCCATTTTTTTATGCCGTAATTTTTAATAAATTTTTTTTTGTGCAAAATACAGATACAACTAAAACGAAAAACGTGCGTTTCACTAAGCTGTCACTGTGTTTGCTGTGCATATCAGTGTATTTGTGTGTATTTTTTTTTTTCGTAGAAGTGCAAGAAAAAATTTCAAAATAAAATTAAATAAAATCAAAGAAAAGTTAAGAAAAGCTTGTAACTTTTGCTGCTGCATTGAAGTGAATCCAGTCAGCAGTAGCTGCAAAGCATAAAAAATTTGTAGCAAAAGAAAAGAAAGTGCAAAAAATTAAAAGAGCAAAAATTACAGGTGATAAAGTACGAAAAGTGTGCAGTGCAAACGGTCACGTGATTTGTGGTAAGTTTTCTTGATTTGAATTTCTGTTGATGTTTTTTTTTTAAATTTTAATCTAAGTTTTATTACATGGCTCTTGAATTGCAAATAAAGGTTAGGTCAATAATTCTATTTTTTTAACTTTTAAAATATACTGCCTGTTAAGTTTTGTATTGGTAAATCTTGAAGAGAACGCATTGATGTTTTAAAGAGCGATGGGCGTGAAACTCATCCTTTGCGCTGTCGATTATAAATTTCAATAATCTTTATAAAGTCGACGAGTAGTAGAGTATTCGGTTTAGTTTGCTTCCTTACTTATTTATATCCACAGTGCGTATATTTTAATTTAAAATGTAATTCCGCTCATCCTAATATAAATGATAAGTGAGCAAACAGAACGGCACATGTCCAGTTGCCCAAAATATTTAGAAATCGCAAAAAGTTTTTATGGCTCTGAATTGATCAGAAAAAAACCATCATTTCGATATCAAAATATGACATTTGATGCCTTTTCGAAGTGCCAGAGTTGGAAATTATTTGAACTTAAGTGCAACGAACACGATTCCTTCAAAAAATTCAAAACGACCGACCATGGGCATGTGCTGTTCTGTTCACCCCACTCCGCAAATATTGCCGCGTACCTAAAAGCTCTTACCTAGAGTGAGCAAAACTTCAAACTAAGTTACAATTTGTTCTCTCTTATAAACTCTTACAAGGCCTAAAATTAAATACTAAAATTTTAAATGTATACTGCTGTAGCGCCTAAGGCTATGCAATAAGTTTTTTATGACTAATAAAAAAGTAATTTATGCAACTTTTAAATTAATTCATTCACACAACTGCAAAATAAGCGGCTTTATAATTTTTATTTACATACAACAAACATGCGTATATTATTATAAACTAAACATATTTATAATCAAAAATAGGACACGTTTTAAGGCGCATAATTTTTTATGTTTTTCAAAATTAACTTGCAGCTAAAAATTACGTTAGTAGCCTTTGGCTACGTGAATATTGTAGCACTATGTCAGGCAATTTTTTTTTACGATGCCACTAAAATTTATTTTGTACAGTGGCACAAATTGTACACGTACTACTTTTTATAGCAACTTTAGCATACATTTATTTCTGTCTGTTTTCATGGTATCTATTTTTTTTTTCCGGAATTGTCATTTATTTGCGTGTAAACTGTGTGTTGTACACTTTTATGCTCGGGCATAATCTTTATGACCACAACAATTACATCAGTAACGAGTCCAAAACTGTTTACGCTGAATTGGCAATTATTTGTTGTTATTTATGTCATTCGCTGATAAACGTGTACGAGCATTTTCTACTTTGTTTTATTCTTTATTTTTCAGTTATTATTTTTTCAGTGTCATCGAGTTTTACATAAAAAATATTTTATTGTGTGAATTGAAATTTTTTAAACATTCAACACTTAAGGCATTTTTCTTGTGTTAAATATTAATTGTTAGGAATTAAGTTAACATATTTAATGATTATGACAGCGCTTTTAATAGCAAATAAGTGTTAAATTTTACGAGACTACTATCAAGCCTTATTATTCAAAATCAATTTTAACTACGAAAAAGGTGCAAACAGTGAGACAACTTTTCTTCAATCGTCATATCATTAAATTATTTAATTTATTTTAACCAAACTTAATTTAATATTTATAAATGCACATTACTTAATTATAGTTAGTGAGACATTATTATGGATGAAATTTTGATGGATGATAAGAAAATATATCCAGAAATTATATAAAAATCAAACTGTCACACTGTTCGCATGTAGACTGAAAACTTACACCAGTTTGATTGCTATAGCATTTATATATGTTAATATAGCTGCCTGTTTTTGAATTTATTTCTTGCTAAGCACTTGCTAATGGAGTAAAATTAAACTTTTGAATTAATAGATGAACTTGGGCTTAACTTTTACTATTTCTTATATTTTATTCTCACGGAACAATTTAAAATCATAGCTTCACTGGCTTATTTAGATTCTGATCAAAGTGATCAAAGGCAAGTAAGTGATAAATGCCGATTATTATTATGGGTTCCGATAAGTGTATAACTTACAGAATGAGCACAAAATTTTGACTCTCCATTTTTAAGAAAAATTTTTAAAAATAATTGTAAGGCTCACTAAGTGAGGTCATATTTAATGCGACACATCTGAACTTAAAAAAAAAAACACTATAAGCTTCTCTTTCAAAAGATCGACTGATTCCGTTTCTGTGTTACATATTTCACCATCCTATTGAAAACGCATATTCCGCACATGAATATCTTCCAATCTTTGTGTAAAATATTGCAATTAATTGCTGTATACCACAACGAATTGATGTACTTGGCTCTTCAGGAACAATTGTGCCAACAGCTGCAATATTTTCGCTTTGAATGACCACAATGATGATAAATTTTGCTCCTCTGATCTTGAACTGAAACAGTTTCTTCAAATTTTTCAGTGATTTAGCTTAAACAAAATGTTCTTTCAACTTCTGAATAACTTTTACCATATTTACCAGGGACGTGAACCAGATGAAAAATTTGGTCGGTTCGGTTCAGCGGTTCCAACCGTTTTTGCACCTGTGAATTGGTTCGTCAAAACGGTTTTTTTTCTTTGAACCGGAGTTTCGGTTCGGCTCAACGGTTCGGGAATTAAAAACAAACTATTCACATTTGTGTTATTTTTATTCAGTATAACAATCCAAAAGAATATAGAAATATATTTATGTAGACATAATTCATGTAAGATGAACGTAGTAAAAAACTTTTATTTGATAAAAAATTTGATTTACAATAAACAGTTGAGATTGATGAGAAGAATATCTTCTAACAAGTCCTCGTCAATATTTCCCCGCAAGTCTCCGAGAAAAAAGTTTAGGGGGGATAATGTTCTCTTTACCTAAATTTAAGCTAATTCAGATAATTCTTTGTCAGAGTAGTTATTCCAAAAGTTCATAACATAAATATTATTTGAAAGCCGCGCCTTGTATTATCAAACGATTTGATTTTATCTATAAATTATTTGTTTATTAACTCTGTCTCATGCTTCCCTATTTCTTTGAAAATTTTATCAATTTTCATATTTAAGAAAAGAAAAAATAAAAATGTGGGGAAAATTTGTCTATTGAAAATTGGTCAGAATGAACCCTCAAACCATTATAAAAAATGATTCGGTTTTTGGTTCAAACATTTGTGGAAAATTTCGGTTCGGTTAATGGTTCAGTTAATTAGTAAAAAAAAAGCGGTTTTCCGCTTCAGAACCGGTTCATAACCGGTTCATAACTGGTTCAAGTCCCTGATATTTACGATAAGTTTTAATAATGGAAACACGTTGTTCACTCGTCTAATAATCCATTTTAATTAACCGGAATGTATGTACTTTATGTGTAAAAAAAATCGGTAATATCTTGTACCTTGAGAAAAAAAAGATACCTCAAATTTGAGCCGCCTTTATATCCAAAATACTTATATAAATTTCGATAAATAGTATTTTGGACGGGTTTAAAACAGTTTCTGAGGTATTCGCAAAAACGTCAAAAATTGGTACACTAAAAAACATTAAACTATCCAAAATTGTTGAAAAATTTAAAAGGAAACCTCAATTCGTGAGAATAATAGATATGTTTTCAAAAACAAATCACATCAAATTTAAATTTCTACTATAGAAGAATGTTTTAAAGTAAGTAATCTATTATCCTAATAAAGGATCATGTTTACCCATAAAATATGAGACTTAAGTTTTTGTTAAATTTAAGTATTTAATTTCCTGCTATTTTATTTTTTGTTATTTTTTCAGCAACTTTACTTAAAAATTTGCTATCCTAAGCACATTTTCAATGAGTAAAATAATTCAAGTTAATGCCAACAATTGTAAATGAAGTTGCCGCGTAACGCATAAATATCAAGTTGTCACATAAAGAAAATTCTGCGTTGCATACCTTGAGGCTCTAAAACATTAAATATGATTTAATGCAGTAAATTAAAGCTTTAAAGCACATAAAACGTTGATCTGCATTTAAAAAATTTAGAATTTTTATTTTACAACATAATTGATAGCATGTTGATCCCTAATTTCAGTACCGACACAAAAAAAAACCCACAAGGAAAAAGTATAGCAGCTCAGAGCGCAATGACACAACGTAACGCGGCAAAAAAAAAAAAAAAAACAAATTCCCCTAACAGCAAAAAGACGTCACTGGGGAAAGTTGTCTGGGTTAATGTCCAGTTGAGCTACGCGGAGAGGAAAATGAAAACATTTCACTTGTTGTTGTAGTTGTTGTTGTTTTTTTTTTGTATTATTTTACTACTGCTATGGCGCAGCACAACGCAACGCTAGGCTGTCAATGTGAAAAATTGGTAAACCCATGTTACAATGAATTTTAGAAAAACAACAACAAGCCAATAAAGCGAATTTGCTAAATTTTGTTACCTTGTTATTGTTGTTGGTGTTTTTGTTAATGTTTGCCCATTTGTTTGGTATATCTGCCAGTGCTATTTTGAGCTCCTTCAATTTCATACGATACGCTTTTGCCAGACATCAAAGTTACCTGACTAAGAAACTTTCAAATCATTCTAAGTTTTTGTTATTGCACAGTGGAATATATAGAATATTTTATAAAAGAAAATTAAATTCTTAAGCAGTTTGACTTTAAAAGTTGTTAGATTTTTAAACTGATATGTGCGATTGGACTGATTTGATTTTTAACATTATTATATTTATTTCTTAAAGTAAATAAATTGTGCAATATATATTGCTGGATATTTTATGAACTTTAGTGCAATGTTTCTTAAAAAAATCCAAAATAATATAATTCACTACAGTCGACGCTCCACTGTGAAATTCCTTAAGTTTTCATCATGAGGTTAAACAAAAGCAGACAACTAGAAAGTTGCCCAAAGGCTTGACCTTCAGTTTAACCTTTTGACTTGGGCAGCGCAGCCGCTACCCACAAGCTACAACACTCGTAGCTACACAGATTTTCTCATATTTCCCTGTGACAAAACTTTTGTAGAAAATTGTGATTAACCAAAAATGATTAACTCTAATGATGGCACCCACAAAGTAGCACTTTCGTTTAAAGTGCCAACACTTTAGGAATATTAAGGTAACAAAAACACACCACCACCAATTGGCAGAACGTGAGTCAGCTGAGCCGTACACGAACAAATGAAATAATTTATTGCAAATTTCTATATTTTTTTAACGATTTCTTTGGGCACGTGTGCAGAGTAAGTAAAAGCAAAGATTCTGCTGTAAAGGTATTGTTCGATGAAGCTTGCCATTGGTCCAATGTTTATTTTACAGAAGGCCAAGTATATAACCAAGTTATTAAAAAAATAATCATAAATAAATTGAATTTTCAACTTTAGTGCTCTTGATTATTCCAACACCAACACTTTGCTGCCCGCCATGATGCTTTCATTTTGACTTCAATGATCTTCGATTTCATTTCGATTTGCGCACAATTTAATGCTTTCAGCTTATTATTTTGCTGTTTTCAGTATCACTGTTGTTTTTGTTGTAATTGTTATTGTTTTGTTATCATGTGTTTATTTGTAATGTGATGATGATTTTCACATCGTCCGTGATGCAGTTAAATAAAATGAAAAAAATCACAAAAATAACATTAACCAGAGCAGGGTGGATTGAAAAAAATAAACAAGTTAAGGTGTTATCTTCGGCCAGGCCGAAACTCACATACCCTACACTGCATTGAAAGTCCCTTTTAAATAAATGTTGAAGAGGTTGAATAAGTCGAAAGGAATGTGAAATGTAAAAGAGGTTTAGGGGATGAAAAATGTTGAAACAGTCGACAAAATATGGAAACCATTGAAAAAAGTTGAAAGAAATTCAAAATGTCGAAAACATATCGCTCACTTACTTCAAGACTGGCATAACTCAAAAAACATAAAGTGGGAGAAAAATGAATTTAAAGTTTTCAATAAGTTGCTTTTTATATGAAAATAATGAAAAGTATGTCTACATAAACTCTTCTCACAAGGCAAATTTATAAGATAATTTTCTGATTTTTTCACATAAAATAAAACATAAAATGGCGGATATTTTTGCATCATTAACCCAAAAATCACGTTTTTTGAGTTATGCCATTCTTGAAGTAAGTGAGCGATATGAAAAATGTTGAAAAATGTCGAAAAAATATGAAAATGCCCAAAAAAGTTGAAAGAGGTTAAGAAATGGTAAAACAATTCAAAGTCGCTGAAAAAGTCTTAAAAATCAAGAAATTTATGAAGAAAAATGAAAGAGGTTGAAAAAGTCAAACGAATACATATGGG
Organism: Tricholauxania praeusta; assembly: GCA_949775025.1. Lineage (NCBI taxonomy): Eukaryota > Metazoa > Arthropoda > Insecta > Diptera > Lauxaniidae > Tricholauxania > Tricholauxania praeusta. The sequence continues at coordinate 61,328,281 of OX459028.1, read as the reverse complement.
ATATATTGGAAAAAGTTAAAAGGTTGATAAAGTCAAAAAAATGTGGAAAATATTGAAAAAATCGAATAAAAACTAAGAAATTTAAATGTGCCACGCCCACTTCTCCAATTCCGCCTACTTTTGGGTTACTAAATTATATTCGTCATTGACATTCACATACCAAATCTTGGCCCAATGGGTTGTATTGTTTGCGATATGTGCCGTAATTAGTTTTAAAATTTAGGGCGGTAACACACCCACTGGTGTAATATAGTCCGATTTTTATCCGGAAATAGCTTTTTATAAGCAACACTCTTTCACCAAATTTTAGTATGATTGATCACATATTTCGAAAGATATGCCACTTAAGGTATTTTACTTGTATGGGGAGTGCCACGCCCACTCGTCCCATTTCGCCCACTTTCGATTCAGGTATACCTTTTAGCAAGCAAACCACCTAAATTAAATTTCATACCAATCGTTGCAATAGTTCAATCAATATAATGATTGCAACTTTATGCTAATATAGAAGGTGCCACGCCCACTACTGCAATCTCGTATATGCTTATTAAATTTCAAATATTTAAAAAATTTTTTTATTGACACACCTTCTAGTAAGTATTACTTATTAAATTTCATAACGATTACGTTGTTAGTTCTCTAAATATAACGTTTGTAAATATTGTGGGCTGTGCCACGCCTTTCATCGAGTTTTTTTCAGTAAAGTGGCAGATGATGACTGCTTTCAGTGGCATCATCTCTAAAATTTTTATGAAAATCTTTTGAGCCACTTTTGAGATATATGGAATCTAAATTTTCAACTATTAAAAAGATCCACGCCCAATTTTACGATTTCGCCTACTTTTATCACAATTCAAGATATATTTGAAATGTACCCGTTTACCAAATTTCATCACAATATCTTGCATGGCTTACAAGATATGGTGGTATAAAAGTTAAAATTTAGGGCTGTGCCACGCCCCTGCAAGAAGCTTTGAAAACTTGAAACCTAGCCTAATCCTAGTTTCGTTCACATGTTCATCAAATTACCAATTTTCATCAAAATCAATATCCTGCACGGCTTACGAGATATGGTGATATAAAAGTTAAAAAAAATTTAAGGAGATGAAAAAAGTTAGGAGGCATATGTATATAAAATGTCGAAATAAAGTTGAAAGAAATTCAAAAATTAAGAAAAGCTGAAAAATGTAAATGCAAGTGCTTCGCCCACTTCAATACTCTTTTTACAAAAAAAATTTATGATATGTAATTTAAGGTATTTTACTTGGGAGGTGACATTTCGCCCGCTTTGGATTCAGATATGTATGCCATATAGTAAGTAAGGCATCATTAAATTTCATACCAGTTTATCTTATGTTGCTCAGCATTGTTTGTGAATGTAGGGGATCACGCGTCTACTGATGCAGTTTCGTCGAACTCTATATAAATTCAAAGCTTATAATAACCAACACCTCTGCACACAATTTCATGAAAATTCTCTCTCTCAACACATTTAATATAGCATCTAGGCTTTTTGCTTGTAAATTAGGTGCCACGCCCACCGACGCAATCCCAATTGTCGAGTAGCATTGAATAAGTTGTTAAAAGTCGAATCTCCTCAAGTAAGGTCGAGCAATGTCAAACAAAATTGTGAAATGTTGAAAAAGTCGAAAAATGCCAAATGGTATCAAAATGTATCGAAAGGAATCGAATAATGCTGAACATTGTTTGGTAAGTTCAGAAATGATGAAGGGTACAAAAATAAAAATAAATAAATATAAAAATTTGAAATATTAGCATACTTTTATTGCATACTTTAAGGCAGTAACTTGTGATGGACACTTAATATTGTAGCGAATCATAAGCGAATCCAACTTTTTTTTTTTACACCACCCTTTTTCATAGCAATCTCATTGATATCGATTTCTGTTGTAACTCAACCCTCAATTTCACTTCAATTCAATTCAAAAATACAAGCAGCCAACCAAACCAAAACTTTTGCTACGTTTCGTCCTTTTGAACATCCTTCGTTATTCGTTACATCGAACTTTAATCGATGCGATATGTTTTTGTTGTTGTAACTTTGTATTTATTTTTTTTTTGAGTGCGAATTATTTTGTTATTCTTTTGTATGGATTTGTTGTTGTTGTTATTGTTGTTTCTGTTATTGTTATTGTTTGTATACCTTAGGGTATCGTTCGCAGCAAATAATCATTTTTGTCTACATTTTCCCATTCATTCGTTCATTCATTTTTCATTTATTTTTGTTGTTGCTATTATTGTAGCAGTTGTTGTTGTTGTTGTTGTTGTTGTTATTAATAAATCGGTTTACAATCTTGTTAAAAATGTAACCACAAATTCTCGGTTACATGTTAGTCTGAATCTCAATTGGTTTGAGATTTTATATTGCTATGAAAACTAAGTTCTTCTTCAAAGTTTTCTTTTTTTTTTCAAAAAATTTAAGTTTTCAGCTACAACGATGTTGAAGCATTTATTTTATTAAACTTTAAAATAATGTTTTATGTAAAGAATTTCTTGATTAAGATATATTGATTCATCTTCCTGTTATTTTAAAGGGAAATAAGTTCGTATTTTCTCTGCTTAGTGTAATATAACATACATTAGCAATAATCCATGATAATTTAAGGCTTCAGAGGATATCAATTTTACTTTTATATCTCTTCAATACAAATCCACATATTACAATTTCAAACCATAAAAAGAATATGTGATTCACACATGAAGAATTTAGAACTGAATATGTAGTCACATTTTGTTTTTGTGGTACAACCCAAATCTATTATAATTCTTTGAAAAATCAGTCAAAGTTTAATTTTCAGTTAAAGAACAGCGTGACATTATAGTTCTTATTGGAGCGATTAAGATATAAGCTAAGCCATATACAGATTTCAGTCACTTTTAAAGGTAAATGTTTTTTCTATATAATTCTTTTATTTATAAATAAAATTATCGTATCATTTAGAGAAATTTTTTTTCTGGAACATTACATTTTAGATGTACATTTTTACTTTTTTCAGAACGTTCGCTCTTTGAAAAGCTTTGTAGTAAATTTGACTGATTTTAAGTGCGTAAAAAAAACTTTCAGCACATTTCTAATGTTATTCTATAATATTCTTTTTTTTGCGTTAAGATTGATTAAAATGTTATTAATACTTACATAGATGTTTTCATATCGGGCATTTCACGCGAAGCGGACAGGGGAAATGGGGTCATGTTTCCAATTTCAGATATATTTGAATATGTTGTACCTGTATATGTCCTCGACACAGAAAAAAAAATATTTATAATGGCAACACTGGTTTACATAATATGGGTCTATAAAAATTTGAGTAAGGTATATACCACTTCAAATGCCATTATTCAGCTTAAAAAAAGTCTGGTAAAATGAATTAACCACTGGATTTTATACTTCATTTATTGGCCTTTTTAACCTCATAATTGGATTTTAAAAATAAAAAAAAATACACTGAAAAAAATAAGAGATATTTTTCTTTATCGTTTTAGTCATTGTTCGCCTAACAATTTTTTTTCTTAAGTGCATTAAAAAAAAGAGTATATTATGCTTTTTACTTTTGGAGCTATATGCATTGCAATGCCGAAATATGAGTCGAAGCAGTTGATATTGATAGTTCTTAAAACTTCATGGTTTTTTGTTGGTTGGGCTTTTTCAACAAAATCTTTATATTACTTTTGTGTTCAATAGAGTGGAACTTGTTATTCATCGTTTATTGTTATATTTAAATTAATGCATCGTATTGATAATGATATTTTTTGGAAGAATTTTTCTCATTTTCGCTCCTTTTTAAATATTAAACTTCTTTAGAAACCTTTGTATATCATAATGAAATTTTGAAAGTCTGCGGCAAAAGAATAAAAAACAAGTTAAGGTGTTATCTTCGGCCTGGCCGAAACTCACATACCCTACACTGCACTGAAAGTCGCTTTTAAATAAATGTTAAAAGACGTTGAAGAGGTTGAATAAGTCGAAAAAAATTTGAAATGTAAAAAAGTTCGAAAGAAGTTGAAAAATTTCTAAGGTCGAAAGAATATGGAAACCATTGAAGAAAGTTGAAAGAAATTCAAAATGTCGAAAATATATGAAAAATGTTGAAAAATGCTTAAAAATGTCGAAATAATATGAAAACGTTGAAAAAAGTTGAAAGAGCTCAAAGTCACTGAAAAAGTCTTAAAAATAAAGAAAATATGTAATGAAGAAAAATGAAAGAGGTTGAAAAAGTCAAACGAATACCTATGGGATATATTGGAAAAAGTTATAAGGTTGATAAAGTCAAAAGAATATGAAAAATATTGAAAAAAATTGAATAAAAACTAAGAAATTTAAATGTGCCACGCCCACTTCTCCAATTCCGCCTACTTTTGGGTTACTAAATCAAATCCGTCATTGACATCCACATACCAAATCTTAGCCCAATAGGTTGTATAATTTGCTATATATGCCGTAATTAGCCTTAAAATTTAGGGCGGTAACACACCTACTGGTGTAATGTGATCCGATTTTTATCCAGAAATAGCCTTTTATAAGCAACACTCTTTTACCAAATTTTAGTATGATTGATCACATATTTCGAAATATATGCTACTTAAGGTATTTTACTTGTATGGGGAGTGACACGCCCACTCGTGCTATTTAGCCCATTTTTGATTCAGGTATACCTTATAGCAAGTAAACCACCTAAATCAAATTTCATACCAATTGTTGCAATAGTTCAATCAATATAGCGATTGAAACTTTATGGTCATATAGGAGGTGCCACGCCCACTACTGTGATCTCATCAATTCTCATTTGATTTCAAAGCCCATAGCAGCCGATACCTCTAAGCCAAATTTTATGAAGATTACTCTCATAGCACACTATCTATAACAGTAAACGTTTTTTGTTTGTATGGGAGGTGCAACGCCCACATGCTCCATTGAACCAAATTTTTGCAAAAACATACCTTCTAGCAAGTATATCTGCCTTATTAAATTTCATAACGATTACGTTGTTAGTTCTCTTAATGTAACGTTTATAAATATTGTGGGCAGTGCCACGCCCTTAATCGAGTTTTTTCAGTAAAGTGGCTGAGCTTGTATTGATGACTGCTTCCAGCGGTATCATCTCAAAAATTTTTATGAAAATCGTTTAAGCCACTTTTTAGATATATGGAATCAAAATTTTTAACTGTTGAAAAGTTCCACGCCCACTTTTACGATTCCGCCCACTTTTATCACAATTCAAAATATATTTGAAATGTACCCGTTTACCAAATTTCATAACAATATCTTGCACGGCTTACGAGATATGGTGGTATAAAGGTTACAATTTAGGGCTGTGCCACGCCCCTGTAGGAAGCTTTGAAAACTTGAAAGCTAACCTTATCCTTATCTTGTTCACATGTGCATCAATTCACCAATTTTCATCAAAATCGCTGTAACTTTTTTCAAAATTGACCTGGGTATTATATACATAGGGTATGGGCGGTAGGCGTGTCCGTTAACCGATTTCGCCCATTTTCAATAGCAAGATGCCTGCAAGAAGATGTGACCTGTGTGTGAAAGTTTCATTCAATTTCAACAGACAGACAGACAGACAGACAGACAGACAGACAGACAGACAGACAGACAGACAGACAGACAGACAGACAGACAGACAGACAGACAGACAGACAGACAGACAGACAGACAGACAGACAGACAGACAGACAGACAGTCAGACAGACAGACAGACAGACAGACAGACAGACAGACAGACAGACAGACAGACAGACAGACAGACAGACAGACAGACAGACAGACAGACAGACAGACAGACAGACAGACAGACAGACAGACAGACAGACAGACAGACAGACAGACAGACAGACAGACAGACAGACGGACAGACAGACAGACAGACGGACATCGCTAAATCAACTCAGGTGGTGACGCTGATCAAAAATATATATACTTTTCCATACCTGCCACGCCTCCTTCTATGTGTTACAAACGGATGGACAAAGTGAATATACCCTCGGTGTAGGGTATAAAAAAAAACAAGTGCTATCTCTGAAGAGATATGATTTTGAATTAGATATGTGTTGATGATGTTAGTGATGATTATTTTAACACATTTTTTCAAACTACATTTTACCTATCAATTACATTTGAACTTATTTTTATTTTAAACTAAGTTTTCTTATTAATGAAACTAAATAAAATGTTCATATTGATATGAATCAAGAAATAAATACCTATATACTTTATGAACATATGAACTGCAAGAAATTTTTGAAATAGTGTTTGAATCCAATGTAGCACACTGCCTTGGACACGTCGATCGAGGGTCAGTGAGAAGCGCTTTCTTCGTTCAATTTTCTCAAATGGTGCCGCTGGCCTAATGCAGACAGACGGCACATCAATAAATGGGATGTGAAAAATTTGTCGAAGCCGAAGCGGTATTGCAATGGGCTTTCATATTTGAGCCCTTTATTTTGAAAGCAATGCAAGTCCCTTTTCGTTGCGAAGAATAAATTTAATAACTGTGTAAAAGTCATTTGATTTTTTCTTCTCAAGTCGATAAGTCAGCACAAAAGACTTTGCTTGAAACGATCGTGCCTGATAAACCAGCTTGGCGGATCAAAATAATACTCAAACCAAATCGTCGAAGCACCCGATTTGACTAAAACCATCGCCTTGAACGATATGCTTACTGATAAAAAAAGGACATGGAATCTTGAAAATACCACGTCCTTGCAAGGTTTTCCAGAGGCATGTATAATGGACACACACCAACTGCGATGTACAGTTGCGTTGTCGGAGTTGTGTACAAATGAAAAGATTAATTTTCATCAATATTCATTCAATAAAGTAATTTTTTGCGACACAAAAACGTTTTTCTTTCATATCAGAAAATACTGGATTTTTTGATTTCGAAAAATGGACCACTCACTTCTGGCGTATTGCAATCGTAGTATTTTTAACATCAAATATACCCTGAATGGTAGTTGAAAATGTGAGAAATTATTTTTACCCCGATTGCAAATATTTATACCGATTTTTTCAACAAAAAACCGAAAATCCCTCCACTCCCAGGCTCGAAAAAAGTTATTAACCGAATTACGCCACTTGGAAAAACTGCGAAAGTCACTAGTCGAAAAATTGAACGCTGGGACTTAATGGAATAAATTGTACTACATAAAGTAATATGAAAGGTATATATAGACAGTAAAATTGGATTACGCCTATTTGATTACTTATTTGATCAAATTATATCTAAAAAGTACGTTCGATAACAATTTTGAAAATATCACCCGCAAATGCAAATTTTTGGTCAATTTTCAAAGAACGTCTGGCTTAATTTTGAAATGATTTGGCTGATGTTGGATTCTACAATTATTAAGTAATATTGCTTACACCCATATACTTTAATTAAAAACACGATATCTTAAACAAATTCTTAGTGCAGAATACAAGTTAATAATCGTTGAGTTTAAGAGAACCTAGTTTTTACACGAAGTGTTAATAACCAAAGAAATAATTGAAGCAAAAAACAAACGTCAAATTAAGCTTTTCACAATAATTCTTCCTGGTTGCATTGCTGTAACTGTTACTACTATTCTTCTCTTGTTTTTGTTGTTTTCTGTTGCAAATCCTTGCTACTGACGTGCATGACTCTTCACATTTCTAATTACACGCTCATTTTCTTCTTCAGACATGAGAACCGGAATTGACGACGACAACCACGTTGACAGTGTTTTTAACTGACGTTTGTGGTCAAAGTGAAGTAAAAGAGACAGAGGCAGTGAAAGAGGTAGCAGAAATAATGAAAATGTAAAGAAGACGAACGATATGTAGGTACTTTTACTGTGGGAGAAAGAACTAAGTTTCATGAAGTAGAAATTGCCATCAACGATTTAGGAAAAAAAGAAAATATACAGTAGAAAGATATGCGGAAAAGACGCGAAAAATGTGTCAAAAAATAGTACGTAAATGTGAAACGTGCCGCAAAAAAAAAAGAGGCAGAAATAAAAATCATGAATGCACTTTTTGTCACATTGCAAAATGTAGTTGGTAGAATTTTATTTTGTCATTTCGTATGGTGCGTCATATTCAGTACATTTCCTGGAGCAGAGTATACTTACACGATTTTTTTTTTGCACTTTTACTTTTTGTACGAAGAGAACGCAAAAATGCATAAATACCGTTAATAGCAGCATGAGTGTGTTTGTGTATTTGTATTGGATACTTTGTGTGCTTACTATTCCATAAAAAATTTCACCTTTTATATGAGTTGGGTGATGCGTAAGTAAGGATCCGATTTGATAGCGCTATAAATTTTCTCAAAAAAAAAATAGTTTTTTTTTTTATTTGAGCAAAACGCTTTAAGTTCAATATTTTCGGATACATTTGAAACGAAAAAACACAAAACAAAATAAAGTCGCATGTGTTTTGAGCTTCTGAACCAATTTAAACACGTGAAGTGTCATTGTCGTAGAACTAATCAGCATGTTAGTTAGAGGATACTATTGCTTCCAAAAATTTCGTATCGTAGAAGGTGCTATATGTAGAAATAAATTCAAAATAAGCTTAGTTATAGCTCTAGCGCTACTGAGCCGTGTTTCTATATTATTCTAATTAATTCATATTTTCAACATTTCTCGACACTGTACTATGCGATATTCTTCGACTTTGACTGATCTTTAGTATATTTGATACTGTTTGAATATATTTGATAGTTTTTGAGTCTTATCGGCCTTTTAGATAAATTATCTTCTGATCGAATTTTTTTCTACTTTTCAATATTTTTCAATACCAATCGACACATTCTGACTTTTTTAAATTACTCGATATTTTTCGATACCACTTGAAGCTTTTCGACACCATTGATTTAGTACAATACTACTGGGCGATATTTAACTATTGATTTTTCGTTATACTCTGACTTTTTCTAGGGCGTTGGTACCACTCAATACTTTTTGACTTACTTATATTAACATTTCGATGTCTTCTGACTTTTTTGCCTTTCTCGATGTTTTTTGTCCCCGAAGTGAGTGACTCATTTGAAAAAACCGAAAAATTTTAAAAAATTGGTAAAAATTTAAGACATGAAAAAATTTACAATATCTACTGAACTATTGAAAACATTTACAATATTGGAAAAAGCATATTTTTTTTTGTCGTGGTATAACTGATTTGTAAATACGAGTAACTATGTGGAAGATGAGAAGGAATAACTGCGAATATTTTGATTGAAACTTGCTTTTAGTGAAAAACTTTATATATATTATCTGTTTTCCGATAACGACTTAACCCTTCTGTGCGTGACAAAACATACACATTTCCCCTGGTGACAGGGTACCTGGGTAACCCTTCACAAATTGTATGAAAATTTCAAATATTTTAGCTCGAACTGTACAAAATAATGACATCTCTCGAATTGATCAGGAGAAACCATTCATATGAAAATATAATATTGATATAATGTCAGGAGTTCTCGTAAAGTTTCAGAATTGTAGAGCATGTTCAAACGTAAATAATTAGGTTTTAAAAATGAAATGGGTACCCCATCACACACAGAAGGATTAATGTCACAATGATTAAGTTTACGTACTATTCCATCTTTTGGTGAAAAAATATATTTTCCTAAAATGAATTTGACAAAAAAAATTCGTTAAAACGTACCCAAAACAGGCTATTACATTTATTTTTTTTAATTTATAATAAATACATAACTTTTTTCGCGGTTTGTAACTCACTCGTGAATTGCCCCAAAACTACCACCATACAATATGATGGTATTTTTATGCTTTTAAATGAAATTCGCTGAGATTGCTATACACAAGGCATACGATTATTGCATATTATTACATTTGTGATTATTATTACGGTTATTTGCATCACACACACACACACATACACGCATACACTTAATACTTGTAAAGTATACCAACCAAAATATATACGCAGTTATCTGCCTTTTGCTTACATACCCAACTGGCAATGGTTGGAAATGTTCATTTCTTCTTGGCAAAAATAATTGTGTGTATTTACGCCGCAGACATAACGTCACATGGTGTCAGTGTGTATGTGTCGCTTCCAACTTTTAAATTTTAAAGGATGCTGCAACACGGTAACATTTTTTTTTTTTGATTTCAATTCATTTAATTTTTATTTCTTTGTTTTCTTATTTACTTTTTACAAGATTAATGCAGGCATAAGACTTGATTTGATTAAAATTCATTGTGAAAATAAAATAAATAATGATATAATTTCAATTCTGGGAAACAAAAAGACTTCGTTGCAAAGGCGCGACATTAATTTTAAGAAAAACATAAAGGAAATTTATATTGTGTTCTTCTAAATGTTACAAATAATAAGTTTAGTGTAAGGTTGGGCCATGAATTAAAAAAAGAATTCACCAAGAAACATAACCAAAACTTTGACCAACATATCTTTGTAAAGAAGTATCAGGTCCGTTTTGTTAAATTTTATTACGAAAAAGGTTATTACTAATTCTTGAATATCTTTCTATATTTTTATTCGATTTATGGCCAGAAACCTAATCAGTTAAAATATTTCATGTTACATGCTTATAGCTATTAATGTATGATTTCTTTGAAAATAATTAGGGTATCTGAAAAATTTCATATGCATTTTGAAGAAAAAGGGTCTGAATTTTTAAGTCTGCACCCGTCAAAAAATATTCAAAAACAAAATCAACATTAAATGCTCAGTCAGTTAGCTGGTAATAGGCGGAGAGCCGGCTGTAGAAAAGTCGAGTGTATAAGATTACAGGATGAGATGTATGTCAAATGATAGAGCTCGATGAGCCTTAATATAATATCTAGGGTTGTCTTGCCAAAGCCTGTCCCGATGGCCGAAAATGCCCGAATTTCAGCCAATTTTGTTGTTCTAATTAAAACTGTAGTACATGACAGCTTAAAATTTGAGCCAAATGATAGGATCGAAGAGCCTAAATAGAATATATAGGATTGCTTTCATGCCCTTCATTAATGAAAATTTCCCAAAAAACCGGTGAACACTTATGTTTGGGACAGGATTCAACAATGCAATTCCAGTTATTATGTTTAGGCCCCTTCGAGTTCTATCATTTGGCATACATTTTGAGCTGTTATGTACTACAGTCTTAATTAGAACAACAATATTGGCTAAAATTCGGGCATTTTCGGCCATCGGGACAGGCTTTGGCAAGGCAACCCTAGATATTCTATTAAGGCTCGTCGAGCTCTTTCATTTGGAATGCATTCCATTCTGTAATCTTATACACTTGACTTTTCTGCAGCCGGCTCTTGGACTATAAGTTAGTTAAACAAAAAGTTAGTTGGACAAATGGGCAATAAGTTACTTATTCAGATTTTTAACCAGTTAGTTAGCCAGTCAAAAAATCAACTATATCATTTATAAGCCAAGTTGTTTGTAAATTTGTTAGCCACTGAGTTTAATATTCAATCCGTAAATTAGGCAGTTATTCAGTCGGCAAATCATTTACAGTGTCAATTAGCTAACAATTTAGTTTGTGAGACAGCAAATTAGTCAGTTAATCATTCAGCAAGTCAGTTTGCTAGTTAGTTAGGCTGACAGTTACTCAGTCAGTTAAAAAAAAATAGTCAGTTATTAAGTCAGCCAGTCAGATTGTGAGTTATTTAGCCAGATAGTTAATTAGTAAAGCAGTCAGTTATTCAGTCAGTTCACCATTCAGCTAGTCAGTTAGTAAGTCAGTTGTTTAGTTAATCAATAAGCTAGCCAGTTAGTCAGCTAGTAGTCAGTTAGTTTGTCAGTCAATTAGTTAGTAAGTCGGACAGCCTGTTATGTTATTCCCTTAAGTCAGCTGAATTAACTTTCTCAAACGTAAAGCATCAGTGTTTTATCTATAAAAAAAATATAAGATTCATTTTTTGTCTGTCTATCTGTCTGTCTGCCTCTTATGCACGCGTATGTTAGTATTGATCAGGCGGCTGTCATAGGCTATAAAACTTTTATTTAGGATGCCTATTGAGGGTGGCCTTCCTACAGAAATATTTTAAAAATACCGATTTCTCAAAGACAGGCAAATCGATTCTCATGAAAATTACACAGTTTGGCTTTTATGTTAAGGGGCACAGTGGCCCTCATAGAAATATATTTTTAAATATCATTTTCACGAAGACAAATAAATCAATTCACACCGAATTTACACTACGTATCTCTTATGTTAAGAAACATAGCTTAGGTCACAAAACTTTGATTTAGGGTGGCTCTCACCCAAAAATATTTTTTAAATACTGTAATTTTCTCGAAGTCCACTAAATCGATTCTCATGTAATTTACATAGATAAGATTGTAAAAATTTTATTTAGGGTGCATACTTAGGGTGGCCTTCATACAAAAATATTTTTAAATATCTTTTTCACAAAAACAGGTTAGTCGATTCACACCGAATTTACACCACGTAGCTCTTGTATTAAGAGGAATAGTTAAGGATACAAAACTTTTATTTAGGGTGGGTATTTTTTTAATATCATTTTCTCAAAGACTGCATAATCGATTTCTTGGAATCTACACCACACGGCTTTTATATTAAGAAGCACAGATAAGCTTAAAAAAATTTTATTTAGGGTGCATACTTAGAGTGACCATCCTACAAAAATATTCTTAAATATCATTTTCAAGAAGACAGGTTAGTCGATTCACACCGAATTTACACCACATAGCTCCTACATTAATAGGCATAGCTTAAGCTACAAAACTTTTATTTAGGGTGCATATGTAGGGTGGCCCTCATACAGAAATATTTTTAGATATCATTTTCTCGAAGACCGCTAAATCGATTTTCATGAAATTTTTGCCACATGGCTTTTATATTAAGAGGCACAGGCAATTTTTACGACCTTATAAATTTTATATAGGGTGCATACTTAGGGTGACCCTCATACAAAAGTATTTTCAAATATTATTTTACCGAAGACAGGTTAGTCAATTCACACCGAATTTACACCACGTAGCTCTTATGTTAATAGGCATAGCTTAGGCTACAAAACTTTTATTTAGGGTGGCCCTCACACGAAAATATTTTTATGTATCATTTTCTCGAAGACCGCTTAATCGAGGTTTTTATATTAAGAGGCACTGCTAAGGTTGTAAAAATTTTATTTTGGATACATACTAAGGGTGGTCCTCATACAAAAGTATTTTTAAAATAGAATTTTCACGCAAACTGCACATCGAAAATACACCACGGCTGAGGTGAAGCGATGCGCTCATGGTAATGCTAGTTTTACATAAAATTAAGCATATAGGAACTCAGTCAGTCTTATTATTTCGCTGCTTATTCACCTAACAATAACAAAGAAAGAATTCAACCAACATGAAATATTTAGTTGCAACTTTTCAACGCACTACGATGTGTGAAACATGAGTATACAGTACGGTCGTATTGAAGTTTATACCTCTGTGTTTGTGTACTAAGTCAAACCAAACATTTCAGCACGCATCACTTTGCAGGTCAAACTTTATTTGCGTTTCCTTACGCCCCACAAGCTGCAATTGCTGCCAATGTTGCCGCCTCTAATTCCCCTTAAACTTTTTAGCAAATTTAGTTGCAAATTGTATAAAATAAATTTTTTTTTATTGCCGCTACCATTGTTGTAACTTCATTTTAATGATGACCCGTAATGAACGTGCAATGTGTAATTAGTGCGTTCGCTGCGGTACAAAATGAAGTTTAGTTCGACTATTTGTTTCACACATGTCCTTGGTATACTATACAAAAGCAACAACAATGACAGCAACAAAATTTACAAAATAATTGAGCTGAGTTTTGTTAATTTTGTTGCTATGTTGGTTGTTTGTTTATTTTAAGTTTTCAAAATTGCAATGCATTTGATGGATTTTTGTTTAACACGTGAGTGGGCAATTAAATAAAAAATTGTTTGAAAATTTGTTCAATTAAAAGCATATGATGATTAGTTCAGCGAACGAAGCACAATTTTTTATATGGAATAAACTGTTTTGAAGCAAAAGTTAAATTGAACATATTGTTAAGTTAAATTCATAGCTAAGCTTTAGATTTTTTTCAGACGCATCAAAATCTGCAGATTTCTGAGTTACTAAATTTTTTCTGGAACTTATTACCTGTAGTATTAAAATAATACTTTGTTTTGAAAATTCCAAGTAGTCGTGTCAGGTGTTCCGTTTCACGAATTCTTAGCAATATAGCAAAAGTTGAAAAAAACTGGATAAAAGTAAAAATTTGAGAGTAGTAGCGTTCAGTAACACCTCCCAAATATCCGCTGAACCTCAGAAATAACAGCATATTAAGTTGACTTAATTGGAATGCAAGAAATATTTTATATTTTCTCTTTATGAACGCTCTTTAATATCTTGTCCGTAACAAATTTTTTTTTTTTGAAAAATCTCATTTATCTGGTAGATTATCGGGTATATGCTCATAACAGTGACATTTTCACAGCTGCGAAATGTTTGTAAAAATATCGATTAACACAATTTTTCCAGCATATCACAATTTCTTGTTATTGCTGCACGACGATGATTTTCAAAATTCGATCTGCGTAATAATAAAATGGAATAAATTTTAGATTAAACTGAATCACACGATGACGACGGCGATGTTAGCGGGTGGAATATCAATGACATAGCAGTTGATGCTGCTTCAGCCAAGATACCGTATTGCCAGCACCTCTACATCGGTTTAGGTGCAAAATAATGAAATGATGTTATCAGCAGAAAATTGATTGCAAATGCGTTAAATAGGTTGGATAAGTGGAAAAGTGTAATAGCTATTTCTTTTCTTTTGCAATGTGAGCAATGCGAAAGCAGTTAGTTGCTATTTTTTATGTTATTTTAAGAATTTCATTGGCTACAAATAGATAAGGTGCTCTTATTTAAAATTTTCATGTGTATATATTGAAAAAATAGTTGAGTAAAATAGTTGGTGCATTTTTCAGTATCTTAAGTTTTCAATATTAAATGCTAATACTAGTTGAGAGATGAAATGGCTTTACCTTGCAAAAGGTGGAAAAGTACAGCTTTACATGTTTTTTTTTTATTCTGTAGTCCTTGTAAGAACAAAAGTTGAAATATAACGGCCCATGGAATGGAATGACAGAGAAAGAAATTTTATAAAAAGATTTTTATAAAATCAATGAAGGTACAGCAGTGCTTACACAAAATTCGTACACAGGAAAAAAAACCCATCATAGTGATAATGGACAACCAAATAGCTCGAAAAACAGCAACACCAAAAGTCCGCATAACAAAAACGGAGTTTTCAACAATTTTCGCAACCAAAGACTTCTCCAAAGATCATTTTGAAATTATAAATTGCTTGGATATTTCTTCCGACTTTGATTTTATTCGAAAGATTATTTGTGCCGACTACAATTCGGCTCGGCTAGTCAGAGTGAACGTTTCAAAACCCGCCTCTTACCAGTGCATTTGAGGCATCTCGCATTCACCGTGTGGCTAAGAGGCTTGATCTCGCAGAGCGGCAGAGATAGCAAAACAAATAATACCTGACACAAATGATTATTTTTTTTAAATTTTATTAAATGACTAGCTAATGTCTGCGACTTTGTACGCGTAACCTGTTTTTTTTTATTAAGTCATAATCAAAATTATTTCGGTCACATATGAACATAAAAGTACCGGGTAATAAAATTTAATATGCCATTACCTTATTTACATCCAAAAGTACGTTAACGCACCAGTTTATAATGATATGGTGGTATAGTTGATATAGTTTTTTCTAAATTTATTTGACAAATTTTCAAAAAACAACTTTAATAATTTTTCCAATATTTTATTTTTAAACAAATTGCCACGTTCAAACTACGTATAAAGAATATTTTTTTGACAAATAGAGCGTCTCGCAGTATTGTATCTTGGGCTTAACACATTCAATTCCCATTCAACGATTTTTTATGTTTACATGCTTGTTTCTATGTGTAAAATTAATTTTTTTAGCAATTTTAAAACTTAAATATTCTGGTATTTAACAGGAATATTGAAACAATTTTAATTGGAGATTGAGACCAAGAGTCTAAGAAATAACCCTAAGTAAATTTGATTGAAATTGATCAAACAGTTCTTGCGTGATATGCGAACATCGAAAGCAGCTATCATTTTATTTATGTGGATTAACCGAAAGTAGTGAAATTCTAATTTTTTATTATTTGGCGAACGTCCAGACATACGGCGATGTATGGTAACAGAAAATGCGCCCGTCCTAAATCATCGTGAAAACGATCAAGATCAAGCAGATGTAATACATGAATTGTGAAATTTTGGAGATAATTGAAGCTATCCGTCACAGATCGTGCAGATTGGAAGAGTTTTTTAGAGGCGCAATATTTCCTGATGAGATAAAGGATAAATGATAAAAAATTTCATGTCACTTAAAATTATTTAAAGAAAATCATTTCTTTAATACCTTATAAATTGAAAAAAATGTGACATAGATTAGTTTTTTCCACAATCGAAAACGAAAATGTTACATGAGAAATCGAAAACAGGGTTACCAAGTGGATACTTTTGACGCAACCAATCCTCTCATTGCATGCCTTGTAGGAATTGAAAAATTTCGAAAAAAGCCGTACATTTTTTTTATATAACTAAACAAAAACAAATAAAACGGTCAAGTTTTTTATATGATCTATTTTTCAAATAAAAATTAATTTTGTAATATTGGGGACTGAAAAAAGTTTTTCCCAGAAAAATTTGATTTGTTACCATTTTAGGAAACAAAATTTTTATTTTCCTTATTTTCAACTTGACAACCCTGCTTAGAAGACTAAAATTTTGAAGAATGAACAAAGTTCTGATAAACTCAATACAAAACACAGTTGGAATTGCACCAAAGTTGGACATTTTTTGCTATGTCTGAACTTATATGTCGTGTTTTACTGCAATTTAATATATGTAGACCTGTTTCACCTCAAATATCTTAGAAACCATAGCTGATGAAACAAGTTTAAGGTCAATTTCTTATATGTCGCTGATAGTTTTTTTCGCAGTCAGTGTTATTTTCGTACTTGGCTTTTCTTTTAAATTTTCTTAAAAGAATATTTTTTTGGAAAACTTTTGTTACAATCTATAGTCTTATGCTCAAAGCCCTCAGCAAAGCGCTATTCACGAAGTATGAAAATGAGCCCTTTTGAAGCGCAAAAAAGTTAAAATTACCTACTTCGCTTTTTTTTTTGACAATTCCAATACATACATAATACTGTTGACAGATTGTACTTTAAATTATTTTATGCTTCACATTCTGCTTCTCGCTTAAAGCTTTTAAATTCCTTTGAATTTTTAAAAGATAAAAAAGGGCATGTCTGCCAAAAAAATATCCCACTACACCTTTAACCTGTTAAAAACCTCAATTTGCACATGCATATCCTTTGACAACTCAACTCTTGTATCACCACAAAAAAAAAATGAAAAGAAAAAAAATCTCTCCTCTCCTGCATACGCCAAATGCTGCTGCTGTTGCTGTTGCTGTTGCTGCTGCTCAAAACCAACAACACATCACGAATTCTCTTTGTTCGACACTTTTGGTAATTTTTCGCTTTGCTCCGCTTTTTGTTGTGTTTAAAAATTCATTTTTGCTGCGTTTCGCTTGAATTGGCAACACTGACTGCTGGAAGGGTGATCATAGTAATGCAATTTTTTTTAGCCGCTTGGCCAGAAGCAGCATTTTTTCAGCATTTGTTGTTAGTTGGTGATGCCAATAACAGTTTTTTGCACCTTACTACCGTCGTCGTGGTCAGCTGCTCAATTGAAGGGTTGCATTTTTTTTCATTTTATAAATTCGGGTTTTAATTTAAACTTTTTTTTTTTGTATTGCCATCTCAATTTCGTTAAAATTTCGCATTTTTTGTAAACGTTTGCAAAGTGGTTGCATTTTAAACTTTTCTTTATTGTAATTTTTTTTAAGTTTTTTCTTGAATTTTTGCTATTTTTCCAAGATTTTTACTACGTTTTTCACTATCAATTTTTGAGCTCCTTTTAACCTCTTTCACATCAATTTTTTAACGTTAATGCTTTTTAGTTTGTTTTTGTTGATTCTCTAAATTTTTTTTTTGTTTTTATTTTTAAATATATTCGCTTGATTTCAATCCCATTAACCCTTCCTTCCACTACTACTTTTTTTTCTTTTTTTTTTTGGCTTTTCCTATCAAGTGCTAGTGTATTGGCCGAGTTTTGCTAGGGGCGCGCACTTTACCAAGTGTGTGTGTATTTTTGTGCCTGCACACAAGAAGGGTTGCCAAGTGGTTTGTGGTCGTTGATAAAACGTTCATGATGCACCAAGGTTGCACAGTGCGAAATAAAAATGGTTTCGTTTTGATCGCGTAACGTTTAAATGCGAAATTTTTTCCTTTCATGTCATTTCATTTTACCATGGATTTGTGTGCTTTAATTCACGTTTTAATGTATGTGTGTGGAACTTTATCTTTTTATATCTGTTTGTTAATGCATGCTGGTGTGAGTGCTTGGTTTCATGTTCTTTGTGTGTTGTGTACATTAAGTGTTGCTCTCATATTTCCGCCTTTTTATTTAAATATCAATTATCAACACAGCCACTAGAATCTTATTCGCAAAAAAAAAAGTTCAACAAATAATTTTAAGACTTAAATTAAGCTTTTTTGAAGAACTACATTGAAAACTTTTTGCTGCTATTTAAAAATTTATTCTGTTGAATTTAACATAAAATTCCAAATACTTTGAGTCTAAAAAAAATATATTGCAAAAACAGCATAATTAGAGTTTCTTACAAATTCGAGAAGTAGTTCACAATGAACCAAGAACTAGCGGCATGATATCCAAAACGTATGATGCTTTATCTTGTTAGTGTAGAACACTATTCAGTAGTTTTAAAGAGTATCGAATAATACCGAAAAGTAGCGAAAATTACCAAAGAGTGGAAACATTATTCATTTGTAATCGAAATCTCGAAATCGACTTAAAGATTAGGGCACTAAACACGGTATGAAATACGGCCAACAAGTTGTTAAAACGGTCTCGCCTGAACCGAAGATGCAGAGGGACATCTTAAAAAAAAATATTAGGAGCAGTTAGTCTTGTGAAATCATCAAATTGTTTTACTTTGAAATCACATTCTGGCACTTTGCGATCGACAAATTTTCAGAGAAGTTCGGTGAAAACCAAAATTATTATAAGAATTCTACTAAATTAATCTAATCGCGTAATAATATATAAAATAAGAAGCCAAAAGCTGTGCACATTTTGCGCAGAATTTAGATTACTGTGAGCCTTAATTTAGACTTTGAGAAAACAGTCGATATTGCAGCGCGACTCCTTCAGCAGGAAGGAGTCGAAAGTGTTTGCAAAAACTGCACACGATATGCGCTGGCGTGACTGATAATCTGTATTCCTCTTGAGGCAAATGATATAAAAAAATTGTATGGCATGGTCAATAAAAGTCCGCGGAGCATTGTCGAATTGTGCGATTATAGAAGGTGAAGCTAAAGTAATGTCATAATGTGAATTGGCTGCCATTTTATTAGAAATGATAAAAACTGTGCTCTGTTTAAACAAACATATGATTGAAGGTGTAAAATTGATATTATTAAGTTGAAAAAATGATATCGTTCAAGTGATTTACTCTTGACTGGATGAACATTTGTGCTCGTTTTACGACATTTTGAATTGTTTCTCGCAAAAGATCTGATTTGTTGTGGTAAACGCGAGATTTCAAATAGCCCAAAGTAAGAAGTCTGGCACTGTCAGATTTGGCGATCTAACCGGACAATCTAATCGCCAAAACGGGAGTTCATACTACATGCAAATTGGTGTTCAAAATTTTTATCGATGCACGAGCTGTTTGAGCAGCTGCTCCATCTTTCTGGAACCCACAATAACCCAGACCGAATTCAGCAACTTACAGACTCATTTAACGTCCGTATGTAGCGCTTATCAGTAGGTAACAATTACGGTGGTGCCATCGGCGTCCTCAAAAAAGTAAGTGCCAGTCACTTTCAAAGCATCAAACAGTGTCTTTGAGGATATACAATTGCTCTTCGTGAATTTTATGTAGATTCTCCGTGCCTCAGAAATGCAAATTTTCAAAGAACCACCTAAGTGAAAATGGGTTTCTTGCACCAGGTTCAACAGAGCATGGGAGAAAGTTAATTTTAAGCTGCCAGCAATTGGCGAATGGTTTGCGCTTTGTACGGGAACATCTTCAGGTAAACCTTAAATTCAGGATATCAAATCTTGTTTACTTTCTATGAGCAATTGGTGTACCTATCTCTGAACCAAAAAAAAGTTATAGGTAAAATAACAAAAAAAAAAAAGAAGAAATTTTGAGTTGATTTTTTTGTTTCAACTTTTTTGGCATATAAAAAATGTTTAAAAATTTTTTAAGCAAGCTATTTTAATGGAAAATCAATCCTCTACAAAAAGTTTTGTGTAAATTATATCAAAATTTTGCTTCGCTCGCGAGATATATTGAAAAAAAAAAAACTAAAAACAGGTGCATTTTCATCAATATTTCCAATTTCCATCATTTCATTCAATAGCACTCCGCGGTTATTTCTTGTTAAAAGCCAAATTTACAGATTCCTTCAATAAAATCCCGTGAACGTCTTAATTTCTTATTCGAAAATTTGTGGCAATTGAAAACTAAGGAAAACTAAGCGGTTTCTGAATAAATTATTAGAGCTAAGAATTATCCATTCCGGATAAGATAGCTTGCCATAATACATTGGAAATTATTTATGTATTTTTTTCGCTCTGGCATCTTAATAAAATCACTTACAATAACAACAACTATGGTATAAATTACATTGAAGCACTCAAATTAATATACGCATACATTCAAGCACACGCAAACATATGCACATACACAGCTTAAGTCTTAATTTATTAAAATGGAAGAGATTTTTCTAAAAAGACAAAATCAGCAAAAAGTTCCATTGAAAAATATAAAAAGTAAAAGATGCTGCTGCAGCAACAGCACCAGCTGCATATTGAGATATTTTACAATATGCTTGATCAATAAAGTCATTATTGTTGTTGTATTTGAAAAATGTTCACGATGATGATGATGCTGCTGCTGTTAATGATAATAATGCTGTTGATGATAATAATGCTCTTGATAATAATGATGATAACAATGTTGCTGACAATGAACGAATGAATGCAGTGACAAGAAGGAACAGCAGCAGCAGCACCAACAATATCGTTGACTTAAGTCATTAGAAACTCATACTTATATGTACATACATAAGTGAATGTATGCATACATGTGTAAGACTCTAGTGCATACAAAGGCGTAAGAGCAAGCACACAAGCAGGCAGGCAGGCAGGCAGGCAGGCATACACATAAAGTGTTTGCAGTATACAATGCACTGATTTGTTAGAAAAGCTCAAGCTGCTGCAGCAGATTTGCTTTGTTTGTTGTAGGCAACAATAAAAGCAACAACAACAACAACAGCATGTTGATTATAATGTAAAGCATATTTGATGGCATATCGATGACGATGACTACCTATTCGTTGTTGCACTTGTTGTTATTGCTGTTAAATGTGTGCAGTTTTGATGCCTGCAGTGACGTAAGTCTAAGTTATATGACATCATTTTCAAGAAATTACAAGTTAATGCTGCTTCAGCTGCTACTATAAACTACTTGTCTACATGAAGCGTAAATTATGAAAAGTGTTGTTAAAACAACAATCATAATTTGTGAAAGGCAAAGAAAAACCTTGAAATTTTTAACTTTTTACTAATTAAAGCCCCCGTGTATAGCTTCTATATCTGGCTTAAACTTTAAATATTGTTAAGCATTCCAACATGAGACCAATTATGTGCAAATTTGGAATTTTCGGAGGTCTGAAACTTTGAAAACTTAAAGCCATTGAATAGGAATCCCTAAAATTTTTGATATCATTGAAATCTCACAGACATTGAAGCCTTTTAGATATTTAAGTTCTTTAAATATTATGATACATTTGAAATTTGTAAAAATTCTTAGATACTTTTAAATATTTTTTTCATTTCAGTGACTTTGAAGGTGCCAAGTTTTGATTATTGATATTTGTAGTACCCGGTTGGATATCGCAGCAACACGACGAAGACTTTGCCTTGCAAGTGGTGCAGACCAATATTTAGTAACTCAAAAATTATAATTTTGCTCACAATACATTTTCGGAATGGAAGCATACCTTTCGAATAATTGAGCTAAGACATACACATACTTGCACAATTACCCACAAAGCATGACCCAGTGGCGTACCGTGGATATTGGGCACCCGGGCGAACAGGTCATTTGCCGCTCCCCACCATAAGAAAATATTATCAGTTTTTCAAATTCTAAAAGTTTTTCAACTCAAAATAAAAGGTCATCACTTTCTCTCCTCGGAAAAATTTACAAAATCATCACACATTCCCTTAAATTATTTTTCATTTACTAAAAATTAAAAAAAAACCACAAAAAACAAAATTTTACATTACGACTACTTACGAAGACCATTTTGCCGCCCTTGAAATAATATTGCTGAACTTAAGACTTTTATTCATTGAGCCATCATACATTTTTAGTTATATCTAATCATAAATCGAGTAAGAAGAATTGACGCTGTAAACGAACTGATATCAAAATAAGCATACACAAGGCTGTTTTTGAAGATGCTGCTGCATTTTGTCATCGGAGACACTGACATGAAATGGAAATTCTATTTAATTTTTGGGTCCCGGTCCTTATTTGAAAAAACCAGTTTAATATAGGTGAGAGCACAGTTTTTGTTTTCTTGGTAGTTCAGCGCATATTGTAAGCTATGATGCACTAACTTAACCCTGGAATATTAATGTTAGTTGATCTTACTGATATCGCTTATGTTTGATAACACTGTTTCTCTTTCATTTTACCGATCGACTTCATTTCTCTTGTAAATTCAGAGGCACATGTTCTCCTGTCGTGAGAGATCGCATTGATGCAGTAAATATTGTTATTTTTGAGCTTTTATGGTCATTTAAGTCGATTTGACTTAGAATAAAAATTAACGTAACTTTTTACTTTTTTTCGTTATGTATTGTTTCTTGGATGTATGTAGATCATTTGGTGTGTGTTTAGATATGGACTTCTGCATTTAGCATCTATCAATCGCTATACCTTAACATTTGTAAATATGCTGAAAGTCTATTATTTCGAAAAGACATTGAGTAAGGTTTGCACACACAAATCGTGTTGGTTTGACTAAGAAAGCGCTTCAAAATTCTAAACTTAAAACCTGCAAGAACAATAATATTGAAAATATTTCCATTATCTGAAAATATGATAAATTCAACATACGAAATTGGTATCAATTGCTCTTAAGACCAAAAACAAAAAATTTGTTTATCCTGCACAATTAAATCTTCTTTAATTTACCAGAAATAGCTTGATTTTACTTTATGTATTTTTTCTTACTTTTAGGAGTTGTTCTCTGTCCATAGAAAAATTATTTGTGATAAAACAAAATCAAAAGAAATTTTATGATCAACAATTTAGAAATGTCGTGTGATTAACGTTTTCACCACATTAAAGTTTCAACATTTTAAATAAATTTTAATAGTGGACTAATAGGTAAAAATAGATTAGATCTTATGTATATTTCAGTCGATTCGACAGCAGTAAATGTTAACGAATAAAACATAGCATTGGTATTCCGGGACTAAGCCGGCAGTTGTAACTATCGTAGGATTTTTTTTTCTCATATATCTCCCTAATCGTTATCAATAAAAATAAGCACTTACCCAAAACTCGAGGTCCAGGCCTAAAATTAAAAAAAAATATTAAGTTTTTTTTACAAATTCAATTAAATTATATTCAATTTTAACTTATTGTTTATATAATCAGAAAATTATTTAATATCTTAATATATATATATTCAATTGAGAAAGCTTTCAGCATTGAAAATCTGTCTCGTGTTCTATGATATTCTACCAGGCGCGGATCCAAGGAAGGGCTCACGGGGGTCATGACCCCCCCCCCCCCAAAACAGCCCGCATTTCAAAAAATAAAGTTGAAACAATATAATTATTTGGTTATTCTTGTTATTTTTGATTTTTTTCTATCCTGTGACCCCCCCCAGAAAAAAATTCTAGATCCGCGCCTGTATTCTACTTCTTTTACATTGTCCTCAAAAACTTAAGGATGCTTTTATTGTTACTACACTATGACACATAAGACAGTAGTGGTTGAGTACTTATTGGCAACAAAAATTCAGTGCTGCACAAATGATTAGCAGTGTCAGCAAACATTTTAGATATTAGAATTAGGCAAAGCAAAATAATATAAGTAATTTAACACCATTTTATTAAGTTTCCTTATGGGGTTTTTTGAAGAGTTAAGCCTATGCCGATAGCCCTCAAATTGTTCAACTGTGATTTGATACGGAAAATATATTTGTGGATTGAAAAGCAAAAAGATAGAGGGATACAATTTTTGCGTCAAATTAAAAATTTGAATAGATCTCGTAAAAGAAATAATGTAGCACCATTAGAAATTGAAAATGATAAGTATACTGTTTTTTTTTTTTGAGATTCATTTAAATGTGCATTGAATGCAATTCCAAAGATGAGTTGAGAGGACATAAGATGATGTGATATGATAAGAGGTGATGTGGTAGTTGAGAAGTGGTGATAAGTGAAACTAACTAAGATCATATTCCATGGAAAAAAACGTTTTGTTCGAAGACTGGCGAAACTAATTATTATAAATAGTCCAAAATATATTGAAAATATACTGAAAATGCGGAAAATGTACTGAAAATTGAAATATATCCGAATGTACTAAGAATAAGTCTAATTAGCTTAGGTATATTTTCCAAATTACGAAATTACTGAAATAAAAAAAAAAAATTAAATTTACTGAAAATGTCATCGCTTATTTCAAACCTAATTTATATAAATTATGCGATTAAAATTGTGGCATCGGGAAAGTTTTCCAAATTTAAACACTGGATAAACTAAAATTTCAATAATAAAAAGATTGTTTACACAGCTGTGAACATGAAAACAGCAGTACCTTCATCGAAATTTTATAAAGTTCCATATATTTTTCACACAAGCCCTAAATAACAATTTGAACACTAATTTATTACTAGGTATTCTTGGCTTATGGAGAAGCTTAAGTCTCATAATAAAAAATTTCAACTCTGTAGATAACGGGTTTTAAAGTATGTTACCAAGCTTTTTCGCGTAACATTAAAATAGCAGTGCGATTATCTTTTATGAGTTTTATTGAAAGAAGTGTAATTTTTTCCAAGAATTTTAATGAAAGTAAGTGAATATTCTTTATTTGTAATCTTTTTATAAATTACACTGAAAATTAATTAATTCCTTTTGACTTTTTTGGCCATAGTAGGGCGCGCCAAAAATTGCACTGCTTATCAGCAAAAATTAATTTTAAAGTTGAGAATAGAAGAGAAACCTTATAAAGATATTCTAGATATTATATCGTGCTCAACAACAAAAGACAATTACCGCCACCAAATATGTAGAAATCAGGAGAGAAGAGATGGAAAACGAAAAATTTCACCAATATTCGATGGCAAAGTTGTGGTGCCGTCTGAAAAAGATCCAATGAAATCGGCTAGGCAGATGAATTGGGACTTAAATCTTCCCTAATTAAGGATAACACTACTTTTGGAATTATTTCGACGTAAATATTCTGATATAAATAGGACCAACGTCATAGTAAGGAAAATATTCCCATACGATTATTTTTAAGCCTCAGTGTATAATCGTTTTTACAGTGTATTCTGGCTCATACTCGATACCGAGTGGACGTCGAACATACTGTTGTGAGCCAGTGACACCGTACAAAACGATTTTAGGCTCATCGCTTCAGAAAATAATTCTCCATTTGCTTATGATCCATTCAACATGTTTCCTTGCAAACTGCAGACGTTTTTCTTTGTGTTTTTTTTTTTTTTAAGTGGAGTCTTTATCTCGGACTGTGAGTTGATAATCCAGATTACAAGAGCCTCCTCCGTAGAGTCATATTAGACCCAATTAAATTCAAGTCATTCAACGTCCGCGTATTAAACACAACAATTAATTTGAATGACGAAAATTAAATGAAATAATAAAAATGATGGTTTTCGACATTTCCATGGTCAGATATCTTTTCTGTAATTTTTTCTTTATTTCTCAAAATGGAAGGCATAAATATTATAGCATAAATTAAGCTTAAAATGAACAAAAAAAGTACTCAATTACTGCAGATGCTCTGAAGACACGGACACATCAATGATAAAAGAAATTATTAACCATGTAACTAAGTTTTATGAACACTCAAGTATTTTTGGGCTAATGACAATAAGTTTGCACGCAGTGTTGGGAAAAACTAGATTTTTTTTTTATATAAAAACTTCTACATTGTTTACATTATCCCAAATGTCTATATATTTAGGTTTACATTGTCTTCATTGTCGACATTAATCACTATTTTTTATATATTTTCTCTTCATTTTGCTTATATGTCTTCATTGTCAGTATTGTTTAAGTTCTCTTCCACGACGGTATTGTACTCTTTTTTGTATTGTCTTCAATATAACTATACATTTTCACCTTTATTTTTATGATCAACATTATAATTTTTTAAGCGGTTCATATTATCTACATTTTGCGTTATGTTTTTACTATCTATAAATGCATTTATTATTCAAGTCATTTACATTGTTTACATGGTCTTAATTGTTTAAAATGTCTACAGCTTATAAACATATATTGACCTAATAGTGTAGATTATCTGCATTACTTTCATATATCTTACGCAGATAATTCACCACAGCACCACTTTACCATAGCCAGTCAACAACAGCAGTAATATGACTAACAATCGACAGCCTTGTCAGCAGCTTAAAAAGGCTCAGAAAATTTACCTTGAGCACAAAATTTCCATTTTCATTGCTCAAGCACATGCAGTCGTTTGCAACTCTTTCACAGACATACTAAAGCGCAAACACACACACACATAACAATGACATTAATTGTAATGAAGCACACACCTATATACAAACATTTACATACATACATACGCAACACAAATACACGCTTTACCACTTGGCTACATGACAATCATTGAGTTCGTACACAATCGTAATTTACTCTCGTCTCATGCGCACACATTTGCCATTACCATTGCCATTGCATACTTTATGGCGTGTAGGGCGGCATAAATGCATATGCGTACGTGTTTGAATGTGTATTCACTTGCTTGTCAGTGTATTACAGCTTTCAATGCTTTTGTGTTTGTTCGCTAGCACAGGGCGTTGACAGCCATGTGCGAACGTGGTACTGTCGCCTTAGCGTTGCTGTAAGGCGCTGAATTCAAGTGCGCCAAATACTTGGAATTAAGCGATATATCAGCAAATTGTTAATTATCGTTGTCTTCTTTTTGGCGCATTGTTCATTTTGTTTTTGTTTTTTTTTTTAATTAACATTAAATGTTTTATGTGTTGTTGGGTGGAGCGTCGTGGAGAAGAATAAACTCAAATTGGATATACTCCAATTTTAAGATAAATTATTTTAATTTAAATAATTAAACCCATGAAACCAATCTCTTTTTTAATGTAAATAACAATCAGGATAAAGTGTATGCAATACTTTAGGTTCATTGCACATGGCTTAATTTAATAATTAAAAATCTTTATATGAGCTTTTTACAAATGCAGATGACACCGATGACTTAAGTGTCACTTAAGTTTACGAGAACAATTTCAATCTTAAAATGTGTAGGCAGTTATTTAAAAACCATATAATAAAACAATTATTACAAGTCATGTTTTTCGCTGTTATTAAATTGAGACTTGAAATAACTTGTACGCCGATGTTTAGTAGTATCTTCTATAGTATCTGCAAAGACATTTAGAACATACTAAAGTATTCATAAAAAAATACCCTTTTTCGTAGTAATTTTAATCGTTTCTAAAGGTTGTCCTAAATTTCATGCCAGAAGTAAGTTTTGGTAAAAAACGCAATTGTAAATTTTTGATTGATTCATTAAGTTTGCAAATAGGGTTGTGTATGGAAAAGCAACGGGAAATGCCCTCCACGCAAATCTTTTCACACTAACATTTTATTATCATGAAAAATAAAATAATTCGAATTTAATGCGCTTTTATCACACGAAATAATACTGTCTTTTGCAGCGTAATGCTGCCACATAATTTTGTTTTGAAATTTCATTGTCGTGTTTGCAATTCCTGCTTACTTTACACTTGTTGTGAGTAGCAACAGCAGCAACAACACCAACATGAGTGGCGGCAACAAATCGGCTGTTGGAATCGATTATATGAGCAACACGTTCACACGCAGCGAAGCATTTTAGTTATGCGTCGGTGGTTTTAATGCAGCTGCCAAATACAAATAGACACATGCACGCACGCACGCACACATACCAAGTACAAATGAATAGAGAAACATGCAGCGGCACATTATTCGATTTGCGCATAATTTATTTCAGCCACAAGCATAGGTTAGCACTAACACACTGACATGTTAGGGTGCACCTACGTATGTGTTCGAAAATATTAAATGTTCTTTACTTAATGTTAGAATGATATAAGTAAGATAAGTAAGGTATATAATTTATAAAGGTTAATAGATTAGAGATAAGTAATAAAATATAAAAGATAGTGGACAAAACTTAAGCCAAAAATTCAAAAAAGTGAAAATGTAAAATAAAAAAATTAAATATAAGAGATGAAAATAAGTGATAAGATATAAAATAAAATACACAACATATAAATCTTAAAATATAATGTATAGAAGAAAAATGATAAAAAATAAAAGATACTGGGAAAAAGCTAAATAATAAAATATTAAAAATTATAATATGTGAAGATAAGAGATAAAAGATATATGTAAGTTAAAAAAAAAATTTAGACAAACGTACAAAATGTAAGAGGTAAGAGAAGAGATAAATATAAATGATAAAAAGAAAAAATTAGAGGGAAGAGATAAAAGATGATAAGTAATATTTTCAAACTGATAAAAGACTAGAGACAAAATATAAGAAATAACTGATTTAAGATAACAGATAATTATTAAAGATAAAAGAATACAGAACACACATTACTTAAAATGCTTTAAAATTAGATATAAATGATATAAGATAAAAGAAAGAAGATAAAAGATTAAAGGAAAAAATAAAAACTTGAAAAAGTAGATAAAAGTTGGAAAAAAAAATTTAAATAAAAGATAAAATATAAGTTATAAGTTATAAAAGATAAAATAAAATAGATCAAAGAAAAAATACAAGATATAATATAATATTATAAAAGAAAAGATAAAAAATAAGAAAAAATCCTAAATGGAAAGTCTTAATACTAAAATAATAGGGAAAATATAAAAGATACAAAAATATAGGAAATTTGAATGAAACATAAGATAAAGCAAAAAAAAGTAAAAAGTAAGTGAAACGATATTAAACAAGAATTAGATATGAAAGACAAAGAAAAATATAGAAGATAAGAGCTAAACGATTAACCTTTAGCAACACTACTTAAGTCCACGTTGAAAAAAAAGTTATAAAAAATCGAATTTTCAGTTGAGATGACTCTACTTTATGAAATCCAATGATTGTTAGGGATATTTTTCAAAAAACGTTTGTACTACATAAGGCTGTGCTTGAGTCTTTATTAGTTAGAAAAATGATTTCATAATTTTCGTGGTGTCGAAAAGATAAAAGGAAAAAATATGATAGATAAAAGATTGGAGATTTAATATAAAGCATGCAACATAAAAAGGTACAAATTCCATGGTGCGAATTATAAATGTAAGATAAATCATGCAGGATGCTAGAAAGAAAATACAAGATGAAACGCAAAATGGAAGAGAAATGGCATATCACTCGCACTGAAAAAATAAAAAATGCTGAATACATGCTGCAAGATACAAGATTCATGTCATTTAAATCATGGTGCATATTAATTGGTACTGCGCAAAATACAGATGATACAAAATTGAAGATACAAGGTACAAAAATACAAAATACAGACAGATGTATTAAATGGCAATATTCAAGGTTAGAGATGCAAGATCTAAGGCACAAGTCAGAGGATACAAGATACAAAATGTGAGATATTAATTCAAAGCTGTTGGGATTAAAAATTAATATTGAAAACTTTATGCAATACAAGATCAAAAAATTGGGTCACCCAAACCAGAAATGCACCCACACAGATATGCTGAAAAGACAAGCTTGCAAACACTGATAATTCCGAATCATATTGAATGCGAAGCGTGTGCTCATAATATTAACAAATACATGTAAATAGCTACACACGAACACACAAAAACTATGCACACACATTACGTAGCAGTAAATTTATCATTTTAGATTTGCTTGCTTATTTGAGTCAGTTAAATTCAACTTAATGACGTTGTAAATTTTGTGGCAAGTTGGCAACACTTGTAGCAGCCCAGTATGAAACTCAGCAAGGAGACGATCAGTACTAATGCAAGCAGCGTCAATACACATGAGATTATTACATGCGTAAGCACTTATATAAGGCATTCTCAAAATGTTAAATATCAACCGCTGAACTTTTAGCACGGTTAATACTTGACTTAGTTGTTATCTCTAATACGTGCTGTTATTTCATTCAAAAGCGGGGCTGATTCTTGATTCTAAGACCACAAAATCCGTGCCCAACATTTTATTTCATGGCTCGTAGCGTCAAAGCTCTCAATTAGCTTATGGGAATTAAGTTTGCTTAGCACTCAAAAAATAGTCGATTTTTAAAATAGTATTAATTCCTCACATCAAATTTGATATGCATAGCAAATAAGATTAGAAATGCATGAAAATGTTCATATTTCCATATAAGTGCGAAAGCCCTACTTCAGCTGTTACACTCAATCAAGTCATTTTATATATAAAATATACTTAGTTTAAAGGAAATTCTTCTTTTTGCACTTCTCACCCTACCATTGTCTACTGGGTACATACATACATACGTACACGCACACAAATAAACTTCAAAGTCAACTACAGCCACAGTTGTTTTGAAATTCCCTTCGTTTTATTAACCCTTAAATGCACGATTTTGTTTTTCTAGGTGAAAAAAAATATATTTGGTAGACGTGATCATGTTAATGCAGGAAAAAATAAAAAAAATTTTTTTTTTTAATATTTAATATCTTTTTATTTAAAAAAACAACCTGTTGAGGATATGCAACACCATGCCTTTTAGTATATATTAATATAAAGGACTTAAGAAAATTTATCAAAACTAGTAACTGTATTGAATAATAGAAGAGCTTTTACAAAAAAAAATGATATTATGTATGTATTTAGCTTAGAAAATCACTTTTTACACATATAAAAAAAAACTGTAATTCTGACATCCAACGAACTTCTGCGAATTTTCTCTTTGTCAAAGTATAACTCATATTTTAACTTCGCGCCAAAAAAAAAAAAAATGTCGCCACTCGATAGAATACATGTCCGTAAACGTGAAAACCTTACAACAGCACAGATTGATTACATACCTAAGACTTCTAGGCGGTTTGAATGGTATGTTGCCGTTTGGCTACAAAATGCATTTAAGGGTTAAATGCAACATACATTTTGTATAAATTTTCTTCTCAGAATATGATGATTTATTTCATTATGCATTTACCATAAATTTCATACACTTGTAAATTTAATTTTATTAATAAATATTTTCAATATTTATTTTCAATTATTTTCACGTTTCAGTCGCTCCATTGCTGCAGATCGTTGCATTTAGATTTGTCACAACACTTTTTGATGGCGATTTTCTAGATAAATTTCTAGGCCACTTTTGACCGGCTGAATCTCAATATGTCTCCTACTCTGATACTTTGATTTTTTTTTCCAGATATATGAGGACAAATTTTTAAAAATTTCCTTTTTTCCGATTTGTGATATATATATACATATATATTTGTGCATATATATTATTTTATAAGCACAAATTTTCGTGAATATTTTAGACCATTTAGTACAAATTCTTCAAGCAGAACTTAAACAGATTATCAAATCGAATTTTTATATGGTTTTATTTTGTCGCCAAGTTTTTGAGATAGTTACAAATACCAACGAATAAACTGCTTTTTTGATTTTTTTTATAATGTTTTACTATTTTTATCTCTGATCTTATTAAAAAGTTTTTGGTATTAAATTCAGAATATTTTTTATATCAACATTCTACCTAACCCTAACCGTACTGACGAACTTTCTATACACATTTGGATGGACGAGGTACCTGGGTACCCACTTTTGTTTTCATACATATTGTATGGCATGAGTGCTGGTGAAAGTAAAATTTTTTCGTTTTGTGGGTTCATTTTCATAAACGAGCTCTGCTAATAAGCGTTAGAGCTCATTTTTTATTTGTGTAAGTGTATTGTATCAAATTCGTCACTCGGAGCGATGATACGAAATGGAATTTTCGTTACAGCTCTCGCTTTTACTCAAGCGCTCATCGAGAATCGTTCTGATTATATGAAATGAGATTTTTGTTACAGCTTTCATTTTTGCTAGAGTACTCCTTAACACTTATTTCGACTGTTTTGGCTCTATAAGGCGGCCACCGGCTGTTATATCTATCAAAGAAAGCTGCCTAATGCTCAACGCCAAACGAACTTAGGCGAGAGCTTTGTCATTGATTTAGTCCAAATGTATGAGAATTCAAACAGGAACGTTACAATGGACAATTACTCCACGTTTTTTTGATTGAAGAGCTCTCTTCTGTGGATGGGTCTAACGCTGGTGGCGACCTTATGCCAGAATAAGCTCTACATTCTATAGGAATTGAAGCCGCATCCTACCCCTACCGATGACGTCGGTTGTGTTTGCTGAGTTTATCAGCAAGATTGTTCGTCGTTATTGTGTCGTGAAGAAGAAGTAATCCGTGCACATGCTCAGCAGCATGTACTGCCATGTTTTAACAAATATATGGCACGGAAAATATCAATAACACTATAATAGCACCTATGGAGGCGTGAACATTATGGATAGGATGCTACGTAACTGCACAACCAGAAAAGAAGACAAATAGATAAATGGCCTCTCGCTTTTTTCTACAACATGTTGGATGTTGCTGCCCTGGTTTCCTACATCATTTATCTAGAACTCCACGATAAGAAAAATGTTGCAAAACTTTTGTACAATTTTTCTGGAGGATCTCTCGAGTCAATGCAGCTGCCTACATATTGTGGCCTGGTCCAGAATACCACGGGTAACCCAGCATTTTTCCAATCGATTGGCCATAGGAACGGAACTGAAGTATTGGTTGTGCTCTCCACCAGCAGACTAACAACATCAGCCTGCAGACCAACGCGAGGAAAATTGTGAAAGGTGTGTGCCATTACTGCAAGTGTCTCGGTCAAACCTAAAAACGACGCGAAACTCATACTCCGTGTTCGTCTTGCTTCAAGTCAATGTGTGCCGAGCACTCTACAAATGTATGTTCGGATTTCGAGTGCCTGCTATGAATACCGTTTGAAAAGTTGTGAAATTTTTATTATATTTCAAGCAGCAACAATAAAATTATATTAGAAAAGTCCCAAACAAAATTGTTGTTATGATTTTTCCCATACATTTTGCACTACAAAATATTGGGTACCCAGGTACCCACGTCCGTCCGAATCTCGGATTGAAATTTCAAAGACTTATTACTCGAAACTTAAAATACATTTGAAGTTAAAAACACGTTTTATACATACTTTGACCATTCTAGTTTCATAATTTGAAGTTTCAAAGTGCTATGATCACAACTTTCAGAGATACATTCAATCAAAGTTGCCGTGAGTATCCAGGTACCTCGACGGTACGGTTAGGGTTAAACTCAAATATTTAAATTTTTAAGAAACTATTTCATACAGAGTGAACTATTAAGACAAAAGAAAAGTGTTTGGTAATGAAATATTCCTTCGACATTATTTCAAACTTTATTTTATTGTAAAAGTTTAATACTCAAACTAATTTTAATATTTTTTCTATAAATATACCTAATGAAAGTTCGGTGGGAATATTTCATTTCAAGCAATAAATTCGTTCTCTCTGATCTATAAATTCATGTCTGACCTGTTCCTAAAAATAAAAACCTTAATTGTTTGGTATAGAGTGTCAAAAAACTCGAAATTTTTTCATTTTTATGACTTTTTTTTCTTGTATGGATAGGTTTGGCGTAATTTGGTTGATTAAGAATTACATCAGAACATACATACATAAGTAGTTCATTCTAAAATCTTTTTTTTCGAAGTATGGCAAAAATACAAAATAATGATTTTCCGATTTAAGACTTTTGTCAGTTATTTTTCCGTTAAAATATACCGGAGATATGACAATTTGAATACAACCACGAAACACTATAAAACGTTCAAATCTCGATATCTTCGATAATAAATAAATTCCCGATACATGTAATCACTTATATGATGCATAGAATATTTAGAAAAAATTTGGAGCGATTAAAAAATGTGTCGATCAGAAGTGTTCGGTTTGTAAAAGATTGTCTCATGTAGCAAAATTTTGCATTATTAATATTTGCCTTTAGTCACTTTTTGCACAAATTCTAACATACCAACAAATTTTCTATGATTTTAGTTTTTCCATTGGACAAAGTTTCATAAAGGTGCAACTTATTTCGGCGGCAAAAACAAGTTTTAAAAAAAAAAAAAATCAAACAAAATTCACTTTCAAGCAAAGTCTAAATTTAGGCACATCAACAAGGATTTTGCTAATTTTTCATTCTGTTGCATTTGTACATGAATTTGTTTTTCGTTGCTGTTGTGCTCCAGGAAAAACAGCCACAAGCTAACAAATGTCAGCATTGCATTGCAAACAAAACTCGCATTTGCAGCACCAGCAGCATCAGCAACTCAAGGACAATTTAATTTCAACGTTGACTTTTGCAGCAGGCATTGTCGCTGTCTGGATGACAGCTTAACTGACAGACAGGCCAGGCAGGTAGGCACAAAAAATTTGGAATGCTGGTCATAGGCCTCGACACATTTGCAAAATGTGGCTCAAGTCTTTTTGTTTCCAACATTTTTTTAAGGAAATGCCACAATTTAGTTATTTTTGCTTTTCCACATATATCAACCAAATTAATGCAAGTTACTTTCTTAGCATTCCGCAGAATATTAAAAATTACCTTAAATTGTGACCATTTGATGCACGTTGTAAATTCCAGATAACGAACATTGGACTTTGTTAAATTTTGCTTAGCAGAAAGAATATCTCAACTAATCCAGATGAAGTTTAATTTAATCATTTTCAATTGATTGTTGCAATAACTTTTGTTATTAAAAAGTTTAGTTTGCTCATTAAAAATTACAAAAGAAAAATTAACTTTCAAAGTTAAGAATGCATTGTATTTCCAGTAAAGCAAAAAATTGTATTATCAAACCCGACCTTATGCTCAATTTCAGCCGCTTCTTTTCTGAGCAATTAAGTACTTTTTTCGCCACCATTATCCTCAAACACAAACGGAAACACGAAAATTAATTTCTCATTTTCATCGCCAAATAGTTTTTCTTTTTCTATGCCTACCACACATTTCACTATACCGCTCGCTTGCACCCTTTACTACCACGTCAGAACGCGATTGCAATCAATTACATTCAACCACCAAAAGGAGTAAAAAAAAGAAAAAATGTAGTAAAATTGTAGGCTGACTGCTTTGTCTGCGTCTAATAACTTTCAGCCTAATTAATTAAATTCAACGAAAAAAAAAAAGAAAATTTTATTTCTATTCCGTTTCTTTTTTATATATATTTTTTTTTTTTGAACGGAAGTGAATTCATTTGCCTAGTACGTATACTTAAGAAACTGAACCTATTTTGGGGCAACCACATTTTCGTTGTTGGTATTTTTTGTTCTTTATTTGCGTTTACGTACCACATTTCCGTTTCATTTTCTCACCACTTAAATTATAACTAATACCAATGAAGTCAGACTTTATTTGCTTTTGCC
Organism: Tricholauxania praeusta; assembly: GCA_949775025.1. Classification (NCBI taxonomy): domain Eukaryota; kingdom Metazoa; phylum Arthropoda; class Insecta; order Diptera; family Lauxaniidae; genus Tricholauxania; species Tricholauxania praeusta. The sequence goes on along the minus strand of OX459028.1, from coordinate 61,292,333 downwards.
ACACCATTACAATGATGTTGTGATTTTTTCCCCTTTATATATTTGGGCAATTCTATATTTAACTCAGCTTGGTGCTTAGCATAAATTCAATGAAATTATTTATTAGTTTGTTTTAAAATAGACGAATAAGCATATTTTAAATATATTAATTGTTCTCTTTTAATCGTTAGAGTACTGCCCTCAACGAGATATATAAACTGATAGTATTTGATGGTGTTTTTCGATTTTAAAAAGCCACTTTAAGTTCACTTGTTATAAAATGCTAGTCATTTCAACATCTGTAAGCCTTCCGTTGTCTTCCTAATTTTAAAATATCCGGCAGCTGTGTGACATTACGCTGATATTTGAAAACGAATTCCAAATAGAAACACATTGATATTGAAAATCGGCTCTGCAAGTTAGGACTATAAACACATGTTATGACTACATAGCCCTTATATACTAATTCACTTAGTCAATATCAGCTCAACTACTTTTCAGAGTCTGAATTTTATTTTAATTCAGAAATGGCATTGAAAATGTGAAGCATTAGCGAAATATATTCTAGAATATGTGATGGCATTTTCGTTACATTTAAACTTTTTTTAATAAATTTGCGTCGTGAAAAACCGTGGTCAGTGCATACGACAAGTTTTTAGTACATTTGATGAATTTTCAGTACATTTGGCTCATTCTCAGTACATTTTCGGTACATTTTCAGTACACTTGGACTATTTTTAAAAATTACCATTTAAGTGTAGTAAATTTAGCTGAAACGGTTTGGTGACCGAGGAACAGCTAAAGTTTTGTTTGAATTTTTGAATATCTAAAAATTACATCCATTTAAAGTTTCGATTCAGTACATTTTCACGAAACCTAAGTACCATCACTGGTGACAATAACTCTTAAGACTCTAAGTTGGTGGTCAATGCGATACAATGCATTTTACAATTGTATCGCAAAGGAAACTCTGCTTATTTTTGTTAAGGTTCAAGGTCTATCGTTTGACTCAAATTTTAAGGTGGAATCTTAAGCCATAAACTTTTTTCTAAACACAAGTTGGCATAAAAAACAGGTGGCATTCCATGCGTGGGATGGGATTGGACAAAGTAACCCGGTATATTGTATTTAGACTTTTCGATCTCTATCATTTGACATACATTTCAAACTGAAATCTTTTACACTTTTTATTAAAAAAAAATCAGCGACAAGTCGGGTATTTTTGGCCATCGCGAATGCCTTTGGCAACGCCAAAGGAACTAGTTAAAAAGTCCTAGGAAAGACTAGTTTATTCTAAAAAGGAAACATACTGTTAAGGGAAGCAACAAAAACGTCTGCCTTTTGCATTTATCTACTTTAGTTTATAGACCTACCTATAGATCTACTTTTGTAAATAGACCAGAAGCTCGTTTCTGTAACTCGTAACGATCGCAGTTACCGACTCTTATTACCGATTTGACGTCACTCTCACCTGCACTGTTTCTGTAAATATTTGAATCGACTTCGGTTTCAATTTATTCGTTTCAAATCGATAAGTTGTCACATTCTCCAATTTCATTCCAACAGAACCTTTTCAAAAAGTGTTTCTGTAAGAAATGTGAATCGATTTAAAATGTCAGTTTTGTCACTGACTCTCCAGTAAGTGAGAATTTTACCGATTCTAAAAAATGTCAGTAATGTTGTGTAAATATGAAGAAACAAGTACTCAATATAAATTTTTAAAACCGGGTACTTTAGCTGAAGTTGAATTTTTTACTGATTATAATCTTTTTGTTTATCTTAGAACATTTAAGTTTCCAAGATAATGTGTTTTAAAACTAAAACGTGTATACATAACAGTCAGAAACTTAAACAAAAAAAAATATTTGTTAAAGCAACGCAAAAGTAACCGGTTGCAAATATATGTTTACTTTTCATTTCACATCACTAAGTGTCAAATTATTTCCGTTTCTGAAAATAATTCCAAATAAAATTTGAAAAGTAAATAAACAAATGTAAATAAACAGGTGTTATTTGATTCAATTTCACAACGTCTCTCCTCCATTTATGTTATTTTCCATCACGGACCAAATTTTTAACGATTTGAACGTACAGAAACATCAGTTGTCACGAAATCGGTAACTCAGGATCGAAACAGTTTGACGTCACACAAATCGGTAACTTGCCGATTTTTTTACAGAAACGAGCTTCTGACAAGTCACAAATATCGCGCGACATAAACGTAAACCTTCGAGACTTTGCTACAAAACTTGAGTTTGTGACAAGGACGAATTCTTAAGTTCAAACTGAGATAAATTATTTATTCATAACTTGATTCAGATCATCAAATTGTTTGTCGAACATGTTCAAATTCTCATCATATTACATATCACATTTTCTTGTTCGTCAAATTGTTTGAAAAACAATTTTAGTAGTTGTGAAAACGAGGTTAATATGGAGTTTGCGACAATTGTGACATTTACGACAATTGCGACGCTTACGACAGTTTACGACGTAAGACCGTCGTAAACCGTGATATAGAAACATTTTTCAGTATAAAAGGCAGACGCGATAAAATTGTTGATGGCTCCTATTTTGTATAGTTACAAAGGGCTCTCAATCAATAACGCTGAGGCGGCGCATTTGTATTTATAATACCTAGAAGAATGACTTCCATTTTCTTCCGAACGATAGAATCATAAAATAATTTAGGTCAATGTTTTCCTATTTATAAATTATTAATCAAGATAATATAAGGTACATATTATTAAAAGGATCCAGCATGTTTGATTTGGTAAAAAACACTGTATTCTTAGTGCTATAGTGCTATGAAAGATGAAATATTGAATACACGGATAATTTTTATGGGTTTTTACCAACTACATATATCTCCAACAAATATGTAGAAATTCGCAAAGTTTTAATGAATTTAATTATTTAGCAAATGAGTATTACGAGGGAGCAGGATAACTATAAATTTCAGTAGCATCCTCAAAAGCAATAAAGTTCTGCATATCTTTAAAAAAACCACCGTTAAATGCTTAAGCAAAAGTAAGGAATTGATTCTCACGTAGCTCCTTAGATTTAAAATTTGAAACACTTTTCATGGAAATTACCAATGAAATGTTTAACGATTCTTAGATTTTTATCGGAAAACACTTTCATTAGAAATTACTACTATTTTCCTTGCCTGGTTTTTTTTACTGCCATTTTTGTTTTTCACTCAATTTTACTATTCACTATCGTAATGTTGGCATCTTTTGATGCTGATGCCGCTACTCCTTGGCAACACTATCTGATGCTCTATCATTGCATTAACTTCTTCAGCTTCGTTTAGTTATTTAGGTTGGGAAAACAGCTTAAGGCAATTTTCTCTAGAGAGCACATATAAATTGGATGAAGGCGCGCTGTCATCAATTGGTGAAAGTTTATTTTCTTTTTCATGTTTTTCTCTATTTTTTAGTGCTAAGATTTGTCATATTATATAAGAAGCAACACCGATAGTGGAGACAATAGTATAGCAGCAGCTCAATGTCATAGAAAGGACATTTCGGGCATAAAATTTTGTTGGGTTACAGTTTTAAAACAAAAAGATAAATTTAGCAGACTTGATTTTGTCGTTATTTTTAGCATGGAACCTTACAATTTTTTCTGATTTTATTACTGAATTGAAACACGATACTATCAGAATAGTTACATAAAATCTTAGTATAAAATTTAGTACTAAATTTTTATAGTAGAATGCTAAATTATTTTGTGATTTTATATTTTTCAATTTTTTTGTAAGATCTTATGCTTCGACTTCCTTGCATTTTTACAGAGTTCTTACCGTACTTAACTTACTAAATCTTTTGTCTTTAATTTTTTGTAAATTTAAAATCTCTCCCACAATGCAAAAAATACTTCACAAATTTCCATCAATGAATATGTTGAAATTTATGCTTCAGAAGGAGAGTGGAGGAAGGACAGAGGAGGAAGTGCACTTAATTTCCACTACAGTAAACTATCATTTGGCACTTTCAGCATGAACGGGCATAAAAACGGCTATAACAGATTTTTTTTATGATTTTTATTTCCTTCCTCAATTTTTTTTTCTTAAAATATTTTTTCCGCTCTTTTGTGCGATTGAAAAATAATTTATTTTGGCAAACATGACAGTAATTTGAAAATTAAAAGCACACAGCTGTTGTCACAATGGCAATACTGGCCATAGCAATACGGCTCGGTTTTATTATGGGCCACTTCAGCACTTCAACTATGAATAGTGGCGGTATAAAAGCCGCCTATTGACATGCCCTTGCCAGCTGAACATTCAAAATTATTTGCCAATGAAGTGGATAATGATGACGAAAAGCAGCAGCATTGCCAGCACAAACCGTTCGATTTTACTTCCCTTTGTGTAAAATAAATGTAAGTTTGTCTATTGCTGTGCTGTATGCGTTCGTTGTGCTGTTTGTCTGTCCACTCGTTCGTTTGTTCAATTTTTCCGCTGCCAATAATGATATGTTGAATCACCGGAAAACCATTAACGGAAGTCACAACTATTGATTATGTCGACTCTTTAAGTGTTGGAGTGTTTGAATATCGGGAGCTTGTGTGGATGGCACACACATTTGCTGCTGGAAGTGTGAAAGAGCAAGATGAATGATATGCATGCATACACAAGCATAAAGGCAACATAAATATTGAGCTGCAAAGGATTTTGTGCAAATTTTTGTCCATTGCTGAAATTGAACCAGAATTTCAATGGTCCTTTTTCTACATTAAAATCAATTTTTGTGTTTGTGGTCTGCCAAATAGTGCTGGATAACGAAACCAAAAATTATATTTAAAGAAAGTTGCAGAAACACACGAAACAAATACGAACAGAAATAGGAAAATTTTTGCAACCTTAGATTAGTAGAGTATGAAAAGAACCAAATGGGGGAAAAAAAATTGATAAATCGGTGAAATTGGCTGCAATGAATCTTGACAAGTTTTTCATTAAAGAAAACTATTCATAAAATATATATGGGGCATTTCAGGCAAAGCGGTCAATGCAAAAAAAATGAGATTTAGATATTTGTTCATATAGGTGTAAACACTTAATTTTTTTTTATATAAGGTTTAGATTTCAAGTTGTGGACTTCCAAAAATTTACGTAATATGAAGAATGAATTTTTCTGAAGCAGTTTTTCGAACTAAATAAATTTAAATAAAATGTTAAACATTGTGATTCCTATAGGAAATTTACTGCTCTTTTCAATTATGAAATCAGATTGGAAATTGGATTTTTTTTTCTTGTGGAAAACCGGAAGTGAATATTTCATTCCATAATTTAATTTTACATATTTTATTTTTTTTTTATTTTAACTTTAAAATAATGCACAAAATATACCGGTAACATGATAAAAATTTTTATACGTGGTCTATATCAGTTTACGACATATATAAATTGAAGACCATACGTGCCGACCTTTTTATGGGACGTGGCACTTTCTTAAGGGGGGAAAAGAGTCGAAAAATCATTTTTTTTAATTAATTTTCTGTTACTAAAAAAGGTAAGGAATATTGTCAGGAAATTTGAAGTCATTAAGAGCAAAACTTTTTAAGTTCCAGACAATAGAGTCCGAGCGGTCATATGAAGAAGTAATCAAATACAAACTTCGATCGCGTTTTTTTTTTAAGTCGGTAGTCAAAATTTCTCGAAAACTTGTGAACCGATTTTGCCAAAATTTTACACACTTCTTTTTGATACTAAATACTCGGATCTGAACGAAGGATTTTTTTTTAATTACTAGCTACTTATTTTTTAATTAAACAAAAGAATCATGTTTTGGTAAATATCCAAAAATTCAAAAATGAATATTTAGTTTATTTCTTCGTTTCAATTCAAGATGTATTTATTTACTAAATAAATCTTTTTAGGATTTTGGTTTGATTTCAGATGAAAGAGTCATGAGTTATCCTGCCTACCGCAAGTTAATTTTTTTTGAGGTAACTTAGTTCTATTTTTTAATGAAAACTTAGCGGAATATTTTTGAAATAATGCTTAGTAATGTAACAAATTTTAAGAATTTTAATAAAGAAAGTTCTGTGAAACTTCGATTCAGAGACTAATTTTTCGGCCTCTTTTCGAGAAACCTAAAAATTGCTGTAAGTTTTGAATTTTTCCGTCATTTATTGAAAAATTGTCATTCTTCTCCCATAAATGGGTAGTACCATGAGACCAACCCTAGTTCGGTTTTTCGTTTTGAGGTTGAAAAAGTCGAAAAAATGTTGAGAAAAGTTGAAAGAGTTTGAATAACTCGGAAAAAGTTCAATAAGGTTAAAAGAATCGAAAAAAATGGAAAATGTTGAAAAAAGTTGAAAGAGGTTGAAAAACTCGAACTAAGTTGAAACCCATTTCAAGCTGTAATCTTATACACTTTTTATTAAGAAAAATTGGCCCAAAACACGGGTGTCAAGCCTAGTTTAGGACAGGTTTTGGCAAAGCAACCCTAGATATTCTGTTTAGGCTCATTTGGCATAGGTCCCATGGTGTAATCTTATACACTCAACTTTTCTACAGCCGGCTTTCCGCCTATATTCATTTTTTTGACAGAAATTACGAAGTGCGTGTTAATAATGTTATGATGATGACAACTAAAAATACATTTTTTGTAACAGTTACAGCCTTAATTCTCCAGAAATGCAATTTGTACTTTACTTAATTTTTTGTTGAAATATTTCCATTGACTTTTCAACACTTTCCAACACTTTCCGTTCATTGTCAGCACCACTTGGAGTTCGCATCTAAGCAAAACCACCAACCACAAAAATTATTTCAGAAAATCAGCATAAATTTCAGGAAAATATTTTCAAAGAGCCTCCCAAATAATTTGCATTTGGTTACCAAAATGTTGCCACTTCGCTTTCATTAAATTTAATTGGTCCAACAACAATAGCAGCAACAAGGCAGTTTGGTCAAAAGTGCAATGAGCGTACTGGCAATATACAGTGAAAGAAACGAAATAGAACGGACGTTTTTATTGTAATCGCATACGACAGGCGAAATAATTTCGAGTATTGGTAGAAAAAATGTCGGACAAATAAAATGGTAACTTGCATAGAAGAGGAAAAAAAAATCAATTGAGATGGGTAAAAGGATAAGAAGTGTGGGTAAGCAGTCCAAAAACTATGCCAAAACGAAAGAGAAAATTACTGAGGCAAAACAGAAATAAAAAGAAAACAAAAACTGACTACAGCTTAGCATGGTATATGAAGTAGAACAAAAGCAAGTAATGCATTTGCTCCCTCACCAATTTAGTTGGCTCAGATAAATTGCCATAGATAACGGCTAAAATTGCAAGCAACGCTAAGCAGTGGCATCTGTAACAGTGATATTGGGTATTTAAAGCAGTGGCTTAGTTTGATGAAAGCTTTTAGAAATTTGGAGGAATTTTAAGCTGAAAGATCTTGAACCGATTGTTTCGAAAACGAAAGAGAAGAATATGCGCACAAAATATTGCAACGGACACATTCTGTTAGCAATTGTCAGACATTCGTATATATGAAACTATCCCTCGATAGTTTAGGTGTTATCTTCGGCCAGGCCGAATCTCACGTACACTACACCGCATTGATATTTTTTCTTGCAGAAAATCTATGAAACATTTCAAAATACTTTCATTGAGATTTTAAGCCCCCAACTCTTTCCTTCTAACGACATCACTGTGCTATGCTATGTTTAGTTGTTATTGAGGCCGGGGTCTCTATTATTCGAAATCAATTTAGTGTTGAATTGGTGCCAGGAATCTCATTTTCTAATGTCGAAGCTCGAAGTTCGTTCATGTACGAGCAGTACGAGTAACAGCGGGTGTCATTGGACGCATGTGTTTCATTTTGGAGGCATTTTTTCTTCTTCTTCTTTGCCTCTACCGCATATACAAAGAATGTTTGTATGTGTACTGAATTTTTTTTTCTAAACAGAAATGGCGGGAAAAAACGGAAACGCAGACCATCAGCAGACATTTTCAATTCAATTTTAGCAGTGGCAGCTTAGTACAGACAAAAAAAAACTAAAGGAAATGTTGTTTAGAGCATGAAGTAGTTGAATGAATGAATGAACGAATGACTCGATAGTTGCTGAATGGATTTTTCATTTGTAATTGCAATTTTTGGTTGGTTTAAATTTTTGGAAGAGAGGAATTTTTTTTTTTTGCGGAATTTGGTGTATATTGCGCCTTTCTTTGGTTGCATCCAAGCAGCTGCTGTATTACAGCATTTTTGTATTGTTTTTTTATTTTACTTTTGAACGTAGAATATATGCTACTAACTGCTGGAAAGCGCTACGATTTCATTACCGTAAATTGTCATAGTTACTTGCTAATCCAGTTAGACACCAAGTAAGGAACTCAAGGAATATCAGTAGATATTGGGAGATTAGCCTGAAAATGATTGTGCATATGTGCGTTATCATACAGACCATTCAGCTAAAAACATTGCTGCCGTAAGTGGAAGTTTGGCTGAGAGCCCAATAAAGTCAAATCCTCATAGAGTCTAGTTAGCTTTTAATAAAAGATTTGAGTATGCACGCTAACAAAATTCTGTTAATTTTGGCTTTTAGACCATTTCAAGCACCGTACGTCATCATCATCGAAAATCATATTCATAAGCACTTATGTTTGCGAATACGTTTGTCGTATTTTAGTTCAAACGAGATTTTCGAGAACTGATGCATCCTCGAAGATTCACTGTTTGATGTGGTTTTTGAGGTATAGAAGTTTTTGAACCTCTATTTGAGTGATAAATAAAATTCACCTGTTCCTCTGATTAACTGTCAGCAATGGATCCTTTCGTGAAATTCGTCCATGGAGTCCAGCCTCAACCAATCGACAAGCGGCAGTTTGTTTGGATATTTGTGCATCGTATGGATCAATTATTTCACGATAGAAGTCTGCAGCAGTCTTACGAGGATCCAATTTTGCCTCGCGCACAATCTGGCGATCCCTATACCCAGAAGTCTTACGAGGTCTCTTTTTGCGAGAAACATTTTTTGTTGTGTCATACTTATTGAAATGATCAAGTGCATTGAATACCATCTTTTTGGAGTAATTAAGTTGTGTTTCCATCGTTTTTCGAAGCTCAACAATTTACTTACGCGTGGCCGGTGTACAACTTTTGGCTACATCCCATAATTAGCCTTCATCTGCTCCTCAAAAAAAATTACGTTGGTGGCCCTTGTGTGTAGATTTCTACACACATGTACATTAGACATATTCAAATAAATGGCATGTTCTAGAAACACTCGATTTTCAAAAATTTATTCATATTCGAGTATATCCTCATTTAAATAATTTTAAAGGATATATGGAAAATCGAAAAAAAGTATTATGTATTAGAAAAAACTCAAATTTTCGTAATTTTGCTGGCCAAATTCCGAAAAATGAAAATTTGGCAGCTCTAATAGCAACCTAAGGACTATGTTTTTTTATTTTTTTAAATGAGGATATACTTGAATATGAATAAATTTTCGAAAATCGAATTTTTTTGAAGTATTCTAGAACATGCCATTTATTTGAACATGTCTAATGTACACACAAAGACCAACAACGTCATTTTTTGAATAAATACTCAAAACAAAACTTTTATTTAACGGACAACCCATTTTTGCTTACGGAATAATGTTGGTGACAAAACCAAAAATGTTGGTAAATTTTCAACTGATGGTTTTAGAAAAAATCAAAAATAGATTATCAGATGTGTAGTTTTCTACACAAGGAGCAGATGAAGGTTAATGATACGCTTATAAGCAAATTCGGTCAAAAAGTGTTCTTACAAGCAATGACAAGATCACCATATCGTTTCTGGGATCTTTTATCAAGTTTTTCGTTTATTTTAATGAAAATCATTTTTTTGTTTCCAATTAGTTGACTCAGTCAAATCTGAGGTTTGAGTAGAAAATCTCTCATAAAACTTGTTATGCTATGAATTTGATTTCAATTATGTTTTTTTTTTTTTTAGCTTACTAATATCTATAAATTTTCTGGTTCACATAAAAAATTAAATGAAAAAACTACCAATAACACAACAAAAGATTTCGTTTCCAATTAGTTGACAACAGCAATAGATGGAGCTAAAGAAGTATATACTTCAGTAGTGTGGTCTAATGCAGGGGTCGACAGCGCCTAACTCTTTCCACTCTTTGCACTCTTCTGCAACAACTTCGTATTGTTGTAATTCGCCGAATCGTTGACAGGCGCAACTGCACCAAAACAATTCAACCCTTGCGTGTTGTTGCTTTGCATGTCGTTGTTGGTAAATACGTAGCGCTTGCGACTGCGCACAATTCTTGCTATGCTTTGTTTGTTGTTGGTAAGTTTTGTTTGTTGTTGGTAATTTTGCGAACTGGTGCGCTACCGTGTGCGCTACCGTGTGCGCTACCGGCATGCGCCTTGTTGCTTTTATATGTTAATAAACCCTTATGGTACAGTATCCAACGATTTGTTGTTGTTGTTGGTTTTTTTTTGTTGCACTCTTGAAATAAAATCCTTGTCGACCCCTGGTCTAATGCACACTCGTATTTTACTAAACGGAGCAATTGAAATTTAGTAAATTTTAAAAAAGGCCGAAAAGATAACTTTTTTTAGACTCATCTCTAACTCCATTAAATTTTATTCTATCTACATAATCAACATATCGTTATATTAGAAAGAAAACAAAATTATCTGTTAAACTACTTACATTTCAGTCATGCAGATCAAATAAAATGGAGATTAATGGAGATATGGGCAAATAACTGTAAAAAACAATAAATATCGTTTTTTGAAGATATTTCGAAAATGATTCTTAAGATAAATAAATATCTCGAATACTAGATACAAATGAAAATTTTCAAATATATTCTTTCTCAAGAAAAACAGTTAAAAAAAATGACGGCTTAGGTCAAATTTGATTTTGATATAGGGTCCGCAGGGGTTAAAGATAAAAATTTTAGATAAATTTAAAAAAATTGTTTACCTTATTTCGAACCGATTGAGGGGCGTTGAAATAAGAACCACCCTAGTATGCATACATACAATTTTAGCTCGTTTAATAATAGTAAATTTACGACATTATCAATTTTATTTTACAGATTTTGTGATTGAATTTTCATTAACATGTCGTAATACTTGAAGAGACAGATACGAATTTATAAGCCCTTAGAATCTGTTTTTAATTTTGCTCATTTTTCAGCATTTTGCTCCATATACTAAGAACTTATAAGCTAAGCTATTTTGATAGTTCAAAGTTACTTTTGGCATTGCATAATCTTTAAGAAATGTAGTTCAAAATTAAAAAAATTGATACGAAATATTTTAATGTTGCATAGTAGCGCATAGTTGAAGAAATTTGTTCACTAAATTCGTTCGCTAAGTAAAGTCGTATCTACTGATAGTGGCTTAAAGGAAGAGTATCCCCTTAAAGATTTTCAACCGAAAGCCTCCTTAAATAACTTATCTATAAGTGATGTATTTTCAAAATTGAATGAATAACTCTCTGCAAATGAGACCGATACAACGAAAGCTTTATGAGTAATTCATCCCTTTCTTCTTTTGATTTCTCTAGAGAAGCAATACAAGATCTTTTGATGTCCTTGTTCATTTAGTCAAATATCTTTTTTGTTTTTCATTTTTGAATATTTAAAAAAAGTGAGAAACTTTAAAATTGTAAGCATCTGCCTACAACATATATATCCCGGATTAGGGAGTTTTCTCTTAATTTTGGGATAAATTTGACGTTAAAGTTAATGTTAACGTAAAGGGCTTTTCTATGTCCTCTCCTTTGTAATTTCTGTTGTTTGGTAGCCTTTTCTCTCCCTATTCCCATCCTAAGCTAATTGTAAAGTGTGGCTGGGGCTATGTTAGGAGCTTGAGTCTTGAGTGGTCAAAGGCATAACACTTGCCCACTCTTATTCTCTTCGCTCTTAATTACTGGCCTTTACTCCACTTACAATTTAGCATTAATATTCTTCTTGGGTTTTTTTGATGTCGCAAATGTCGGAGAGATTTCGCTTTGATTTTTGCAATATTTGTGGCCTTAGGTCAAACTTTTTTTCGGTCTATGCCCATGTTTCTAGTTTCCATCCCCAAGTAATGGCGGTTGGTGAGACTCAGGTGTGTGGGGATGCTGATCCACTGGATTTCCGGATACCTGGTTATCACCTCCTGCCATTATTTTCTCCCCACAGGGGCCTCGCTGTATATATACGTAGCGATGTTGCGTACCAGTGTCAGCAACATTTGAACACGACGGATGCCGAATTTAGTTCTATGTGGATTAAGTTCAAAATCCAGTCGCACATTCTACATTTCTGCTTCCTGTATCGAAGCCCGAATTTAGGGAGAATTCCTACTTTTGAAAAGATAGACGTCCTCTCTGATTCAATTTCCAAAATTTTAGAGTCGTACCCAGACAGTGAAATTGTAGTTGCTGGTGATTTCAATGTTCATAACTCTAATTGGTTGCGCCATTCTGGCCTTACAACTCCTGAAGGTCGTTATGTTGAGTTTTTTGCCGAGTCCAATTTACTGACTCAACTAGTGAATGACCCCACGTACATTCCACGCGTTGGGGGGCATAGCTTAAGTACACTGGACCTCTTTCTGACATCTCATCATGAAAAATACGATGTGTCTGTCCTTGCACCTCTTGGTAACTCGGACCATTGTACTATTTCCGCTGCTTTCCCATTTAAAAGTTTACGCACTGTTTCGCCGAAAGCCCCGAAGCGGACTGTATGGCTTTATGATAAAGCAAATTGGATTGCGCTAAATAATTTCTTTCGTAATATTAATTGGAAATTGTGTTTCGCTGATAGGAACATAAATGCCGCTGCTTTAATGGTTCAAGAAATAATTTTATTAGGTATGCGGTCCTTCATACCTTATAAAAAAGTTAACGTTAAGCCAAAGGACCACTCTTGGTTTAATGAAACCTGCAGGACTGCAGTCAGGTCCAAAGAGGAAGCATTTCGGAATTGGCGGCTCATTAGAAATGCTGATACTGAAAGGCTTCGCATTGAGGCTAGAAATTGCTGTAATGCCACGATTCAGCGAGAAAAGTTTCTCTACGAACAAAACCTGCGCAAAAGAATCATTTTACTACCGAAAGGTAGCAAAAGTTTTTAGTCATTTGTTAAGAGAGTGAAGAATCAGTCCTCATCGTCTATTCCAACTCTTTTAATGAACGACCAAATATTCACTGACCCTGCTGACAAAGCCGATTGGTTAGCATCTTTGCGAAAAATGCTACACTCCCAGATAGCTGTCAGCCTTTACCCCCTGTTCAGAATAGGTCTTCGGCTATGCCAACTATTTACTTTCGAACAAGGGCAGTAAAAAGAGTCCTTGCAAACCTCAACATAAATAAAGCCTCAGGGCCTGATGGCATATCAGCCCATGTGTTGAGAAAGTGTGCCTCAACACTAGCTCGGCCATTACGCAATCTTTTTTCCATATCCTACACTAGTGGGATATTTCCATCCTGTTGGAAGGTTGCTAATGTTCAGCCAGTTTCCAAAAAAGGCGAGGTTTCCAACCCTAATAATTATCGGCCCATTGCGATATGCTCTGCGCTCTCCAAAGTTATGGAGAGTGTAATAAACTTTCACTTAGTGAACTATCTAGAGCGCAACGAATTACTTAGTGATCGCCAATATGGTTTTCGTAGGTCTCGTTCTACCGGTGATCTTATGTCGTTCCTCACTGAAAAATGGAACCATTGCGTTCACCTTTTCGGTGAAAGTATGGTTGTCACTCTGGATATTTCTAAGGCGTTTGATCGAGTGTGGCATCGCGCCCTCGTATCAAAACTTATTGCCTTTGGTGTCGGTAATTCCTTTGCTCGTTGGATTTCGAGCTTCTGCAGTGTAGCATACAACGTTCTTTAATAATAACTAGTATTTGGCAAGTGATAGGTTGCGGGTGCACGCTGGGATTCCGGCTCTGGCTCGTCGGCTAATGGGGATGGGGTCTTGCTTCCTATCGCCTGTTTAGCTACTACCACAGAGTAAAAAAAATAAAAAAAAGAATTGCGTGCGAGAAAGAAACAAGTATTAAGAGACGACAAACACTAAGAAAAGCGGAAACGGAAATAATTAGACGTGTTGTTGTTGCTTGCCAATAGTTATGAGACTAGATGTAGTTGTCCCATATACCCTCCCATCCTTGATCATCAGATTAAAAATCGAATAAAAATACATTCTGAAGATCCCACAAAAAAAAATCCTTTCGCAAACGAGATGCCTTAGCTAGAAATCAAAAGCAAAGTTAAGCTTTCATTTTTTTGTTTTTAATCATATTTTAATCTAGGACAAAAATTCATATTTCGTATAAGTTCTATTATAAATCTTATCAGGATATAGAAATGTTATAATATAATGAATGTTCATGGAATAGAAAAGAAATGAAAATGAAATACATCATAAAATATTTTAATACTAAAATGGCTTAGACAAAAAAAAATCTATATGTACATATGTAAATATGTTGAAAGCAAAGTAAGAAAAAAATTAAAGATTAATTGTTAACAACATAATTTGCATACTAAAGTTAATTTAATTTAATTGAAATTAGGAAAAGATACATGTTTGTAGGTATGTATATTCAACAAAATGCTGGTGTTTCCTTTCAACCAAATTGTTCCAAAGCAACAAAAATTGACAAAGTTCATTGACCTGCGTTAGATTTCAATTTCATCTTATTCCTTTGCAACTTTTAAAAACTCTCTCGTCTTTGAGAATTGCAAAAAAAAAATAATTTAAAGAGCAACAAAAAAAATGTTTATGCTGCTGCACTATGCTAATGTTACTAATTTTTACTTTATAAATTGAGTATTTCTTCGCTTTACAAAATCGTTTACCTTTAATATTTCAACCATTTTTATTTTGTTAATTTGATTAAAATAAAACAAATTTAGAGTATGTACATATGTATGTAAATTCATATGTTGTTAAATTAAAATACTCTCCACACAATAACATGAGTGCAATATCAAAGGTAATGGTAGATTGAAAGAGCAAAATAAACGACAAAAAAAATCAACTCACTTTGACTGATGCGTCGCTCCCACGATGAAAGATCTTTCAAGGTGTATGTGCGTGTGTTCAGCTGCAACAAATTTGTGTAGACTTTTCAACTCTATCTCTTTGAGTACACTGTAAATGTTAGCAACATATGTTTAAAAGCAAAATTCTAAATACTAAATTTCAAAATTTGCTTAGATGCAAAATGAATATAAGTGCGTCGACCATGTTAGTTACCAAAATCTCTGCAACATGGCTCAAACATGTTCGAATACCACTAAAAACTATTTGGTTGAACTGAAACTGTGTATGTTTTTTTTTCTTATATAGAACAAACTTTTTAACGCGTTTTAGATTATTTAAACTAGATAATGAGTGAAATTTTATATTTTAATAGCGAAACATGTACATATTTTGTAAAAGTTGTGAAATATTTTGAGTGTACAAGAATTTGCAAAGACTGAAAAAGAACAAAGTGGTGTACATATGTATATGCATATTCACCTCAACATACGGTAAGCATGTACATATGTATGTTTGATTTAAATAACTAAGTATGTACAAATGTTTAATTGCAAATTACTTTATGTATGCTCAAATTATTTCCCATAACTTTATTTAACACATTTTTAATCACTTTTTCTTTTAATTATTTCATTATTAGGAATTAAATATATGTATTTTTTTCTTATCTGAAGAAACTTAGAAAAACTTTCAGTTTCGAAATCTACCACAATTTTAGTTCTTTAAAGCCATATTATTTTATGGTTATTAATCGCACTTTTAGTACTTTTAGTACTTTAATCAATTCTTATTTTTATAAATAGTTAATTCTTTTTTTTTTAAAACCAAATGTTATTTGCGCGTTTTCTCGTCTTTGCGTCGAACATATTTTTTTTATTTTTTTTTTTAAACACTTTTCCACATTACTGAGCCGATGTTACCGCTTTTGAGACTGAGACTAACTAATTCGTGCATTGAAGAAACTGATGCGCCGCTCCCACGCTGAATGGAATATGGTGAATTGTACATACATATATATGTATATAAATTTGTACTCTGTACAACACTCAAAAATAATTTTTGGTGCAATGCCTAATAAAATATTTTTGATTAAATTTTAATTTCTTAATTTTTTAAAAAGCAAATCTCTAAATTACCCTTGGGGCTGGCACCAAAATGAATTTATGGAATTTCGTCCAAATTTCTTTTGAATTAGAAACCTTAGAAAATGCTTTAACTTCCTTCAAAATTGATATTTAAATCAATTCAAAATTTCTCTTATGTTAAAATAAAAGAAAAGGAGTTACAAACAAAGAAAATGATTTGGGTTTAAGTAGTTTACTTACCAATTTTATTTAGATTTTACAACAATGTAAAAAAAAATTTAATTAGACAAAAATCTTTTGCACGTTTTACTGGATAATACTTGAAAATTTTAATTTTCAATATATAACTGGATGATTGGTGTTACCACGATGCTGGTTAAAATTGGAAAGAACTGAAAATTTTTGTCAGCCTCTTTGCAGAGTTCGTATAATTCGTGGCGTGATATGCCAAATTGAAGAAATAACACCATATTTCCAATACAAAGTAAGAAGTGATGAATGCATCAAAGAAAAATAATTATTTTACAGCGGTTAACAGTGGCTTTATCGCTTACACTGACAAAAAAAAATATTTGTCATGATAAAAAAAATAATTACAAATTTAAATTTCATTCAAAGGACTACAAGCGCCACTACAGCAGTGATCGCTCTATCCGTGTTGTGGTAGACGGTTTCACCTCTAACGAACACTTCATCAATGCTGGAGTTCCCCAGGGTTCTGTCCTATCTCCTACCCTTTTCCTGGCCTTTATCGATAACCTTCTGTCATAGACCACCAACCCAATCCATTCCTTTGCGGACGACAGCAACATATGTCATTCTTATTGCTTCAAAAAGCGCCCGAGCTCTGAGGAGGTGGAGAGTAAAAGGCGGCATATGAATGACTCACTCGTTTTCGACCTCAACACAATCACCGAGTGGGGTCGTATTAATCGAGTCAATTTTAATGCTTCAAAAACTCAGTGCTGTCTGTTGTCTCACAGACGAATGGATCTCTCCTTTCCTTCCCTTAATATGGCTGGCTTAGATATTGCGAGGTCAACAACTCTTGACGTTCTGGGCATATCGGTTCAATCGGACCTGAGGTGGTCTGATCATGTATTCGATGTGTCGAAAGATGTGGCCAAGTGTATTGGTTTTTTGAAACGGTGTAAGAAATACTTCACTCCTGTTGATTTTCGTACTGTTTATTTCACTTATATTAGACCCAAACTAGAGTACAACTCACACATTTGAGCCGGGGCTCCTAAAGCCACCTTGGAGCTGCTAGATCGTGTCCAGCGACGTGTGTTGAAACTAATAGGTGATGAATCCATCATCGCCTCTATCGATTCCCTTCACCACCGGCGTAACGTAGGGTGTTTAACCCTTTTTTATAGATATTATAACGGGATGTGCTCTAGAGAAATACGGGAACTGATCCCATCAGCCAGGATTTTCTCTCGCAGCACTCGGGCATCCCATCAGGCCCATCCTTTTTGCGTCACGCCGGTGTTCAACAGGACATCACACTTTCGTGATAATTCTTTCTTTGGCCGAACCATCAAGTTGTGGAACTGCTTACCTGCGTCTGTCTTCCCCGGCAGTTGTGACCTCCATAGATTCAAGACTAATGTTCACCGACACTACTCCATCTATCCCCCTTCCCTCTAACCTTTCTCCTTTTCTTAAAACCAACACGGTGCATTACATTTATAGGGGGCATCCCCTGAGCGTTGGCTTATGCTTAAAAAAAAAAAAAAAAAAAAAAAAAAACATCCTGCAAATGTCTCAATTGCTTCAAAAACACCAGTCTTGCCTGCCTGGCTACTTTAACTTTGGATGCCTAAACGTCGACGATTCTGACTTGTGCCCACACATTTGCATTTTAAATTAAAATTTTTAATCTGATAAACGTTCCTCAAATTGCCGCTGTTGTTGTTTTTTTTTTTTTTGTTACTGCCACCGTGGTTTCGCGGTAAAAAGTTGGCACAACATTTATGCAACTTTATATTGACAACTGGATGTTACTATTGCATTCAGCATGCAATTTTAGTAGAAGAGACATCAGCAAACGCCGCCAATTCTATGTGGCTACCTCGGGCAATAATCGCATACTTCTTTGGCTGTCTTCTTTTTTTTTGTAACTGATTTGTTTTTGCTACTCATCCGCCCACTTTTATTTGCATTCATTACGAAATTCAATTTATTTTACAATTTCAGTTTCATTACGCTGTGTGCTACACTTTGCTCTGCACTGTTTTGGTTTTGCCGCCAACTTTAGTTGTGCAGGAATGCAAAGTTAGGGTGTCATTTTTTGAATATTTTTTTTAACCAAAAATCTTAAAGATATTTTACACTAAATTTAATTAAATAAAATTTTGCTAAGCTGAACACTTAAAAACGAAACCTTGAAATAGCACTAAGTAATCGCTGAATTCAGCAGCTCTTAAGTTAGAGTAAGCTGCACACATAAGCAGTTTAAGAAATGCGTGCTTTTCAATTGTTAAATACAATACAATTTATGCTGAATATAATTTCTACATTTAATTCAGCTACTTTTAAATGAATAAATGCGGCATTTTGTTGAAGTTAAGTAAATCAAAAACTAAAGAGTTTTGCATTGAAAACTGAATAAAATTCAATTTAAAGTATACTTTTTTGTTCATTTTACCATATCTTCAGGTTTAATTGGAGATGCAATGAATTAATTAAACCAAATTCAGCTATCTTTGAATATAACTCTGAATTCCGTGTTATAAACTCGATTTCGATAATGCTAAATTAAGAATAATAGCCGTCAAATTCAATCGATTTTAAATGGTATTCAGCTCAGCGCAAATAAAAAAAACTGCTGAAGCTGAAATTATCAAATATTTTTACTCCACATGAAACATTAGCCGTGTTGTATTTGCTTTATTTAAACCAAAAGGTGGATAAAACGCTTAAGTTTAACTTTTTATAATTGTTCTACTGACCACTAGGAGGCATGACAGTGTTTGACCCTTTTTACATTTTTTATAGAACCACCCTAAAACACTGAATTTCGCATTCGCGACCAATGTTGCCAGTCTCAGTGTATTTATGAAAATTTTCGTTATTAATATTCATGGATGCCGAAACTTTTTGATATTTATTTATTGCATAAATTGTAACAGCAATAGGGGTACAGTAGCAGCAGCAGGAATTTTTTTTTTTTTCACCCAAACATACAGTTGACACCCTGACCAGAGGGTAAAGCGGAATCGACGCGAACGTATGCTGCTACTTGATATTCAACAAGGATGTACTACTCACTGCATGTATTGCGAGAGAATTGCATAAAGGATGCCACTCACTTTGTCTTTCATCGTTCTCGACGATACTCTTTTTTCTGTCAATTTATTTATCGCGTGAATTTGTTGCAGCAGCAGTAGCACTCGCATGTCCACCAGGACACTCACTGTTGCCCCTGTTACTTCCTTGCTTTAATTAAACTATTGCTGTTGACCTTTTTGCAATGAACGAAACAAAAATAAACTGTTGGAGAAAAAAAAAATTTGCAATTATGATTAACTTAAAATTTTTGTATGTGCTGAATAAAATATTTTGCAATGACTGGAATTCCGAAAGGAGAAAATTTGCAAATTTCCATTTCAAAGCCAAAATATGCAATTGAAAAATTATTTTTCATATGCGGGTCAAAGCAACTAATGAATTTTTGATGTGCTGAATTAGAAATATGCAGTACTTCATGCAAAATAAATAATGAATTAGTTGATATACAAACGTGCAGCAAGCGACAAAAAATTAGCCAAATAAAAATGAGTTTATTTGTATGAATAATAATATAATACTTATGTATGTATGTGTATATGCAAAATAAATTTTATTCAGCAATGTACGCTCTGTATTTGGCTGCTTAAAGTGCTGAAGTAAATTTCAATTTGATGTTTTAGTATTTCAATGCAATTGAAATGAGGTAGGGAATATTTAATAAATTGCCAAAAAAATTTAAGATACGGGAACTTATTGAATTAACTCAAAATATTAAGATAGAGAAATTGGTCAAATAGATAAAAGAACGTGATATTAATGAAATATTACACATACAGGAGTATTTGGGAAAAATTTTCAAACCAGTGGGAAATGATGAAGTCCGAAATTATGCAGCTTTCTCACAATATATATTGCCTTGTCATACAAGTCTCATGACTTGCATCCTCCAGTATGTCCAACTCTGGCAACGCTTATATCAAAGGCCGGCTAGCCATAGCTAGCCATAGTAAATCTTCATAAAAGCTATTGAGCTCAAACTGGAAGTCATACGGTCCAAATTGAAAGTCATTACGCTCAGATTTGCCAACAACAAATCAGTGATTTTTTTTTTTTTTTTTTCATTTCGGCTTTGTGTCATAAATTTAAGTAAAACGTGAGCTTTGTACTATATTTTGAGCGTTATTTCTTAGTTGAATTTGATATACCGTTCTCCAAGCTAGTAGCGTTCTTTATATTTTGGTACCATATCACATTAGAAAACATGCAACGGAATAAAGTCAATTGATACACTCAGAAAAAAATCCTAACCTGCGTCAGGTAACACATTAACCTGATAAATTGTTCTATGGAATTATATTTGAATCAAAGAAAACATTTTTTCTTGCTTCCAGTGGGGTTCGAACCTAGCCATTCCGTTTCGTTACACACGCAGTAGTAATATACTTTTAGTTTTACGCAATATAATAATAAGAGTAGCTCAGTTGGTTAAGATGTGCGCATATCTGAACAGTGACATAACGTGGGAGACCTAGGTTCGAATCTCGTCAGTGACAAATAATAATTTTAGTAGTCTTTGAAGTTTTTAATATGCAACATAAATAAATAAAGTTCAAAGTAATAAGCAGTAATAAAGGAATATGATAAATAAACAAAAAAAAAAAAAATCGGTTACGTTTTTGAGAAAATTTTGTAGTTAACCTGATTCCCAGGTTAGTTAGACTCAACATCATGGGCCACCAGGTTAGAATATTCTAACCTGAGATTTGGTAAAAAAATTGGTTACACTTATCAGATTTATTTTCTAAGTGTAGAAAAAGGCAAGCAGCACATGGGGAACACTTCCGTCAAAAAATATTTGTAGTAGGTAAAGTTAAGCAAAATGAAAAAGTATGACATAGACAACTGATGAGGAAACTCAAAAATGTTTCAATTCTATCCAAAAAGTAACACCACTTAAAAGTCTGTAGACTCTGGACTGTATCCAGAGTCTATGTCTGTCAAAAAATTACACCCACGGCCAGCTCTATCACACTCAGCTCCCGCTGGCTGAAATTTTTTTGAATTTTTTGTTGTATAATTAAATTACAATTAAAGCGCAATGCAGATATTTTGCAAATAAATTAACAATAATTTTTACAAAATAAATTCATAAATGAAACAAAGTGCAAACACACAAACAATAACATCAAAAATTTCTAAATAATAAATAAAAATCATTGCTGCTGCACTTGCACTTTGCTGCACAGTATGTGTCAGAAACACGGAAATAACAACAGCAACAACAACAACGACTGCAACAATCGTTAAAAAAGGACATTGATGAATGGTTTCATATAATGTGAAGCGAACAACAATAGCAATCACAATGGCAACAACAACACACATGTACCCAAGTGACCATTAATGTGTGTTTTACAATGGTATAAAATAAAAGCAAAAACAAAAACAATAAAAAAGAGTTTCAAAGCACTACACAAACTAATAACATTTTTTGCCCCACACACTTACATTTACAAAGAGACCAATACTTTAACATACGTAGCCATGTTGAACGTGTAAATGACATTTGTTATTATTTCTGCAACTACATACAATGTAACAGATAAAAAAACCACAATATTGCAGCAGTTGCAATAGCAGCAGAAAAAAAAAGATTTTGAATTTTATATAAAATTAATAAATGCGGACACATTTTATTAACCCATTCATATACGCTCTTAAATTAATCCGTATGAAATCTTAGGGCAAAAAAAGTTCAATGACTTTCTTTTGAACTGATTGCAGCAATTGATATCAAAACATTTTTTTGTTTACAAATTTCATTACTTCACCTTTCAGATGATGTACTTCTACTACAGTCAACCATTGCCTATTCTAGGAATATTTCAAAAGAATTCACGGGATTAACGATGAAATAATCTTTATAATGCTAGAAGTTGGTACAGCTGATTTGTCTTGATAAAAACAAACTTCAATTTGTTCTAGTACTCTAGCAAGTTTTGAAGTTTTAAATCATGAACTGAGCTAATAGGCTGAGAGCCGGCTGTAGAAAAGTCGAGTGTATAAGATTACAGGATGAGATTTATGCCAAATCATAGAGCTCAATGAGCCTAAATAGAATATCTAGGGTTGCCTTGCCAAAGCCTGTCCCGATGGCCGAAAATGCCCGAATTTTATCCAATTTTGTTGTTCTAATTAAAACTGTGGTACATAACAGCTTGAAATGTATGCCAAATGATAGAACTCGAAGAGGCCTAAATATAGTACCTGGGATTGTATTGTTAAATCCTGTCCCAAACATGGGTTTTCACCGGTTTTTTGGGTCAATTTTCATTAATGAAGATAGCAGCTTAAAATTCACGCCAAATGATAGATATCGAAGAGCCTAAATAGAATATATAGGGTTGCCTTGTCGAATTATGTCCTAAACATTATTTGACACCCGTTTTTGGGGTCAACTTTTCTTAAATGAGTGGCAACTCATGTTTGGGACAGGATTCTACAAGGCAACCCTATATATTCTATTTAGGCTCTTCGATATCTATCACTTGGCCAAAATTTCAAGCTGTTATCTTCATTAATGAAAATTGACCTAAAAAACCGGTGGAAACCCATGTTTGGGACAGGATTCAACAATGCAATTCCAGGTATTATACTTAGGCCTCTTCGAGTTCTATCATTTGGCATTCATTTCGAGCTGTTATGTACTACAGTTTTAATTAGAACAATAAAATTGGCTAAAATTCGGGCATTTTCGGCCATCGGGACAGGCTTTGGCAAGGCAACCCTAGATATTCTATTTAGGCTCGTCGAGCTCTATCATTTGGCATGCATCCCATCCTGTAATCTTATACACTCGACTTTTCTACAGCCGGCTCTTGGACTATAATTGAAATAAATAACCGCTCTTATTAAGGCCAAGTAAAAGTAAAAGCTCGACTACAGATCACTGAAAACGATTAAAATTTTTAATAAAATTTTACTTCTTATATATTCATATAATAATATAAATTAATTAGTCTTCTCAGAATATACCCACTTTTTGCAGTATAATTTGCATATTTCATGCAAATGAACCGATTGCAGTTGGTGCAGGTATTATTTATTTTCCCGTCTTTGTCCCGGGAGCTCTAAAAATATTATCTTCTGAATGCTTTATTTTGTTGTTCATCAAACGTTTCTTTAGACCATCTACCTAATTTTTTCATGGTTTTCTAGAAAAGCGGTCAATGAGGTGGGGTGTGACATACCCCAGAAGTGTTTGCTTGCGTACTTTTCTTTCTTTATGATACAGTAACCTTAACGTGCTGCTGAGCCAGTTGTGGTATGTTTTATCTTCTATCTATATATCCATATATATCTACATAATGTTTTAAAACAAGAGCTGGAAATTATATGTATGTATATAATGGTGCTTCTTTTAAGGTGGAATTAAACTTAAAATTTTATTTACTGAAATTTAAATTGTTGTCTTTTTTAACTTCTGCTTTAAAAACTTTTAAAAATATTAGTTACAAAGTCAAAAACAAATTTCTTCTGTTACCTTCAATTTCTATTTTGAAAACTTCCCACCAATCAATAACAAAAGCACTAAAATGGATTTTATAGAAAACGAACGGCCGAAGCAACCGTTGAGCATCTTAGTTTCTAAATACCCACATGGTTAGCTGATCGATTGAAAAGTGACGAAAACAGAATAAAGTGCAAAAATTAGCATTTTCCAGTTAATGATAATTAAATCTATTAAAGAAGTTCTCAAACAATTAAGGCAAAAAATATTGTCCGAGTATTTGCACAAACGGGACTTTTCAGCATTCGAAGTCTCTTCTGCTGATGTCCAGAATCCATTTTTGAACTTTTCCTCTCGATCAGTGCAAAGGGAAGTTATATTTTAATGCGCCCAAAATGAAAATTTCTAGTATTTGGGGTCACCAGTGGTTTCTATTTGATTTTATTATGTACAATGGGAAATATTTATTATTTGTTTGCTTAATTTTGGTTTCATTAATTCGAGACTTTACTTTGAATTAATCAATGTTTCTTTAATGAAAGAAAATCAAACAAAGTCAAAAGAAATAGTAAGTAAACTAAAAGTCTTATTTTCTTTTTTAGAGTAGTCACATATGGAATAAATATTGACTTTCATACAACGAAACGTTTAAAAAACTTTTGTTTTTGTGACAAAAGGTTTAAGTGCATATTGCATAAAATAAAATATTAAATTATTTCTATACAAATATGGTCAAAATTTAATGTCATATTTTGTGTGATTTTTCATGCATAAAAACAACAAATTTAATTTTGATAACTAACAAAACATTTGAAAATATTGAACAGCTAAATGAAATTTTATTTCAGCCAAATTGAGTTGAGGTTTAAACTGAAAATGACAGCTCTTTTGTTTGGTTGTTTGTCATACATTGAAACGACTGCTGAATAGTGAAGTCTATTAGTTTAGGTAATTTTTTGTTTTGAGTTTTTATGAAAAAACAATTCATTGTTTTATTTTAACAATTGAATTTTGTATGTGGAAATAACTCCTTTTCTTTTTTAATAAATATATTGTAAGTTAATGCTTAGTTGTTGCAACTTTTGACAATCGCTTAGATTTTGTGCTAAGAAACAAAAAATTACTGGTGCGTTTCAACCGTAAACATTTCAACATAGCCTCATTGTTAATAGCAACTAGAAGTTTGTGAAGTCTAGCATACTAAAGATTACTTTCAAATAGTAAATATAAGTTAAATTCAACTGCAAAACGATCTTGCGCCGAATTTCTACGGAAGCAAAGTACTTGGAAGTTTCAAATACCTTAAAGTGTCGTATATCTTTCCTATTATGTATGTTATAAACATGACCAGAAGAATTTAATTTAGCATGTGTCATAAGTCTTAGATTATACACTTTTCTTTAGGAATTTCAACAACGGAGAGCCAATCGATAGAAGTGCAATACCTAACAGTCTTAGCTAACTACTTGCTATGGGCAATTTATCAGGCCTTATTTTCAGCCCATGCGATTATTGCAATAAGATCATCATTAATTGAATAGATCAAGGCCTCCTCTTATTCAATAGATATATAGATATAGAGAAATAAAGTTGAGTGTCATCAGCATTACCTTAAACACTAGCTTGTTTATAAATAAAAAAAATGGCCCTTAAAGGCCGCTAATGGTAAACATTTTAAATTACATTCGGAAAAGCGAGTAAGTTTCAATGTAATTCAGATCTGTGTCAAATAACACAATCCTTGTTAATTTATTTTAAATGTATGCATATGATATCACTTTAATGAAAATATCATCTAATGATCTTGTAGAGGTCTTTTGAACCAGCTGCTAGCTACGAATGTTTACTTAGGACAGTAGAAGTTGTAGGCTTCAAAACGCAAACCAATGTGCTCTGCAACATAATCGCAAATGTGAAATATAGTTCATATTTTGTACATGGGTTTCTTAACATTTTTTGTTTCTTTGTTTCTAGAGCCCCATATATTTCCTTAGCATTTCAAAACAAAAAAAAAATCCAAACAAAACTACATTTTTACTACAATTTGTAATCATAGAATGTAACCGCCTTCCCTAGATGGTCATATTTCAAGGAACAAAATAACATTAAACAATAACATACATAGTTGATTTATTGTTCACAAATGTACATACGTATGTAGTTTCATAAGTCATTTTTCTATAACTCAATATATGAGTTATTGCCACTAACGATACATGCAACATTTAAGCAACAACAACAGTAAAACATTATGGCAATAGAAAAATACAACTACAAATACATAACAATAGCAACAAATAAAACAAAGTTAACACCCAACTTAACTTCGACACAACTTTTCTGCAGCCTTAATATCAGTACATACGAGTACTCATATATATTTGTGTTACAGTTGAGAAATTCTTTGTTGCACATGTTGCAAACAAAATGGGCAAACCTCTTTATTTCGAATTTTTAACCTCTAGTTAGGGTATTTCGTGCTTATACTCTTTTGTTAAGGTTATGTAGGTAGTTTCAGACCATGGAAGGAATCTGCTAAAAAATTATGGCTAAGTATTTTATAGTCAAAAACAAAAATCAATGAAATATCCTTCAAAAGAATTACTTTCAAACATAAAAAGCAAATCGTTCATAAACGAAAATCAAATTTTTACCAAAACAAATAGAATAGAAAGAAAATTGACCAAGAGCTTCGTATGTTCAAGAAATGTAAGATTTGCTTTTGAAACTTTATTGAAATGTTTTATCGTAGTGATTTTTGAATAGAGCACCCATTTTCCTACTGTTCATTCCTAGTTTTGCTTTGTTAACCAACCAAAACTCTGTAAACATGGAAGCGTAACTTTATAAAGCATGTTTAGCTGAATTACAATATTAGCAACAACTGAAATAACAATAACAACTACACCAACAACATGCAAAATAACAATGGTAATAATGGTAATAACAACAATAATAAGAGTTTCATGTTAGCCTTTATTTCAGGTATAAGTAACGAACACAAAACGTTTACTGTATGATGCACTATCCCAACAGGAATTAAGTTGCACTGTATATAACTCCAAATGGTGATTTGTCACAATACAGTGTAAATATCTTGAGATATTCTGCGCTGTCCAATTATTATAATCACAAACTAAAACACTTCAAAGTTAGTTGATGAAAACCAACAATTCCATCAAATTATGACTTTTCTATTATGCATTCCATAGGTAACTTAGTCTTAGTTATTATGATATGGTGATAACCTTATACTTGTTATACGAATTAACGAGGCCGAACACAGTTTTTCACGATTTTGGCTAAATTGTGCATCATATCAAAAAAAGTTTCATGCAAAAGTTGTAGAAAATAAAAAGATCTACAACTTTTGCACTGATCATTTTCACCTTAACCTCAAAATTTTTCGTAAAAATTGCTGAAAACCGGTTTTTTGGTTTTTAATTTTTTTCTTTGACAAAAAAGTTTCTATGGAGCTGAAACTTGGGCAAAAGATACCTTTCAGTGCTACACAAAGGCAGTAATTTTTTAAGACGGAAATATTCAGAGGTTGTTGTCAAATTTAGTCTTATAACTAAAAAAACCGAAATTTTTAACTGAGATTCCTCTTTAAAATACACCTCCTAAGGAGTTCTGTTTTGGCTCACTTACTCGTTGTTTTGCCTTCTTTGGATAAATGGTAAAAAAAGATATACTGCAATGGAAAAATTCAACGAAAAATTGAAAATATGTGGTCTCTCCGCGAGTAGAGTTTTGGTGTTTCGTGTGTAACAGCTCAAATCATTTGCTTTTTCACTGTATTTACCTTAATACACTATAATTTGAAGTTGTCAATGCCACTACATAAATTTCCATTAAAAAAATAAATGAGAAAATTCTTAGTTTTTGGCCCAAGAATTATCAAATAAAAAAAAGATTTTTTTAGATAAAAGTAAACTTTAAACTTTTATATTTGTGGAATAAAAGTAAAAGTTTCCTTAAAACTTTTATATCAGAAGATAAAAGTTAAACGTTTTTTTTTGACTTATATTTCAAAAGGTCAAAAAAAAACTTTTATTAATAAAAGTTTAAAAGTTTTTTTTTTGACTTTTATTAATAAAAGTAAAATATTTTTAATTTTTTTCGAAAAATCGGTCCAAAAGACCTAGGTCAGGCACCTCCTCTGTCACTTCCGAAATCCATTTTCAGCGTTTTCCCATCGATTCGTGCAGTAAAATTTTTTTTCGAAAAATCAGTCCAAAGACCTCTTTAGAAGGGTCGTGCATCTCCTCTGTCACTTCCAAAACCTATTTCGAGACTTTTCCCATCGATTCGAGCAGTAAAATTTTTTTCGAAAAATCGGTCCAAAGACCTTTTTAGAAGGGTCGTGCATCTCCTTTGTCACTTCCAAAATTCATTTTCAGCCTTTTCCCATCGATTCGAGCAGTAAATTTTTTTTCGATAAATCGGTCCAAAAGACCTCTTTAGAAGGGTCGAACACCTCCTCTGTCACTTCCAAAATCCATTTTCAGCCTTTTCCCTTCGATGCGTGGAATAAAATTGTTTTAAAATATAAGTCCCTAATTATCATAAATTTTTTGAGTTTTAGAAACATGTTAAGTATTTTCATTTGGATTCTATTATGAATAATCCTAAGTGTTATCCTTTGAAATTTTTTGCTTAGTTTTTTTCATACAAAAAAAAACTTCTAAACTGTTAAAAATATAAGTCAAAAAACCTTAAAAAAAAAATTTTTATTAATATTTTATTTATTCAATAAAAGTTTTCAGAGAAATTTTATAAAAACTTTTATAGCAAAAAAGTTTTAAGTCACTTTTATTTTGAAAACTTTTTGAATAAAAGTTTCAAGGTCTGATTTCTACTGTTTTTATGACCCGTATTCCCGCTGGTAATGTCGACATGTGCATGTGAACACAATAGACCGAATCCATATAATGCATTTACAGAGGTGATGGGTCGTGTTAATGAGTAATGATTGCTTTGAATTCCTTGATGTAGAGTGTAATTGTGGTTAAGTGGGTGTTTAGTAGCTGGCTTTCCACATGAAAGCTGGTTATTTTGAGGATAAAAATGTCAAAGTATAACAGATGATTACTTAAATTATGAATCTCTATAAATAATACAAAAATTCAAGAAAAAGCATAACAAATAGAAAATTGCTTTATATAAAACAAATATAAAATCGACATTTTGTCATAATATATTTAAATATATCATTAGCTTCTTTTTGCTACATAATTTTAATATGAATTTATCTAATTTCTTTTCAGGTAAGCAAAGTTTCGACTTAAATTGGTTACAAATTCATGCGCATAACAGGTAGTAATAATTTCTTAGTCATTATTACTTTTATCTTTATCTTATATAAACTTAAGAGGAAGATTAAAACAAATTTGTACTAGAATTTCAGAAAAACTTCTGCGTCACGCTTATGAAAATTTAATTTGCCTAAAAACTGAATTTTTTTACTTAAATTTAATATTTCTTCCTAAGTCTTTTGCATTTCCGTTTCTTCACATAAATGAAAATTTGCATCTGTCTGCTTGTTAATTCGTAAATAATTAATCTAACGACATTGACTTTGTAATTTTCTCTGGGCTGTCCAAGACAATCCAACTGCTAAGGATACATGCCATTTGTAATTTCAATATTTTTGCAAGCAAATGCAATGAGTAGTATTGACAAGTAATTTCCGTTTCCTGTCTCTAACAACAATGTGATGTCAACATACTTTTGCATTCTCTTTTCTCCTTATATTGGTTCTAAGATTATATCCTCTTTTATGATTTTAAGGTGGAACTTATGTTTTGAAGGTATTTTTTTAAAATTCATATGCAATAGATTTGAACAGCAGTGAGTTTCAATTAACGTAGCTGTTGGTAATTCTAACTTTAAATAATACATAATTATTTTTTAAGCAAAGATGTTTATTTTCTTTCAAAAATTCAATTATTGAAGTATATTTTTTAGAATAGAGTTCACCCTTACGTCACGTACTTCTATAGGAAGTTACATTTTAGCAATTTGGTTATTATACATGTGAGCAATATTTGTTTGTGAACAGTGGCAACAAAAACGTTAACAGCACAAACAGCAATGCCAACATATCACAATTGATGTCCTTCGAATTGCACAGCTTCACGTAATTTGTTTGAGTTTCTCATCAGCAATTCCAATATGTTTGGATTAAACGTACTATGTATGCAAGTGTTGCGTTCAGCTCACTAAGCAGCTAATCGGACCGCAAATGCTGATTACTTGCAAAATGTTAAAGTTCATTTTCAGTATCTTCTTATCTTTCCAATTAGTCAAACATACTTGATTGTATTAATTGACTCATATAATTGTTCTTATTTTTGTCAATCTTATTGACTTATTTCATATGCATTTTACACAATATAAGTACACCTATCTGACTTTCTTGTAAGTTTTGTTCCAACTTTTTCATGCATTTTAGAACATAAGGAAAAGGTAGAGTTGATACGAGTATTAATTTTAAAAAATATTTTAAAAGATAATTCTTTTATTTCTCAACATAACGCAACAATGGTTTGACTAAGGGGACGTCCATTAATTACGTGAGTCAAAATAGTGAGGAAGCGGGTTCGGAAAAATCTCACAAAATCTAAAAAAGGGGTAGAAAAAGGGGGGGGGTCAATAAGCATTAGACGTCTACTTTTTAATTCAGAGAATATAAATTATAATAACAGATAACATTTTGTTTCACAAAATCAATTTATGCTAGCACGGTTTCACCTTTGCGACATGCCGCTCAACATACGTATTAGAGGTCTGCGTAAGCGCATTTGAAACGGTCATCAAGTCACTTGCCACATTGCAAGTCTATCTAAGTTCTTATATACGCAAATCAGAAATCAAATCAAAACAAAACGAAATTAGTTCTTTGTTTAGTAATCGTAGAAGATTTTTCTGGAATGAGAAAACATTCTCTTAGGCTGAGAGCCGGCTGTAGAAAAGTCGAGTGTATAAGATTACAGGATGAGATGTATTCCAAATGATAGAGCTCAATGAGCCTAAATAGAATATTTAGGGTTGCCTTGCCAAAGCCTGTCCCGATGGCCGAAAATGCCCGAATTTTAGCCAATTTAGTTGTTCTAATTAAAACTGTAGTACATAACAGCTTGAAATGTATGCCAAATGATAGAACTCGAAGAAACCTAAATATAGTACCTGGGATTTTATTGTTAAATCCTGTCCCAAACATGGGTTTTCACCGGTTTTTTGGGTCAATTTTCATTAATGAAGATAGCAGCTTAAAATTCGTGCCAAATGATAGATATCGAAGAGCCTAAATAGAATATATAGGGTTGCCTTGTCGAACCATTAGTTGACACACTTACCGACTGCACGATACTTATCGAAACATTCCGATTCTTTAAAACTGTTGTCAACTTTTTATTACTTTTTATATTTACTTTCTGTTTTAAAAGATACTAATTGCTGCTTTTCGAAATACTAGTAAGTGTGTTTAAACTTATTTGACAAATGTCAGCACTACTGACACTGCCACTATTCAACTATTGTATTACTCGATATTTTCTATGGCACTGTAATAAGGACAGCATCTTTCTGTACTTTCTGTACACATATAACCTTTTTGATTTATTTCTTAATTTTTAACGATTTTTTCTGCATTCCAGCGTTGTAATTCAGGTGGCAGTTTCTTGACATTTTAATAGTATTTTCTATATATTGACATTCTTGTGCTGGCTCGAATCCATCATCAAATTTATATGTAGAGATTATCTCTTTATGAATTAATGATTGCGGTTTGTCCATTTCAAATTTTGTTCAATATGTTGTTGTTGCAAAGTGTTACATTGTATATTGTTGCTTTGTCTTTGAAAACTTTACCCAACATTATCCTTATTGTTGTTATTTGTTTACCATACAACTATGGTTGTTGTTCTTGTTGTTGTTTGCGGTGGTTTTTGCTTTTGTGCTGCTGCTGCAACTGTGCAAATATTAAAATTTGTAATCAAAATAATCCTTACATTGATTTACATGCCTTCCGTTCTCTTGATGCTTATGTTGCTATACACTTCTTACAGTTTGCTGGCTGCTGCATAACAAAAGGATATTTTGTGGCTACAGGATATTGGTTATATTAAATGTGCTTGCTTTGCGGTTAACCATAAGGGTTATTTGTATTTGCCAAAAGAGTAAAGATGCAGATGAAGAAGAAGCAGCCCAAGCGGACAAAAGGATATTTAGTATTAAACATAGGGTTCAAAAGGTATTGTTACTCAAAGTTTAAGTGACCAGCAGCATTATGTGCACAGTGTGTTCAAAAACTTCAAATTTGGTTACATTAATAAGGCTACAACTCAATTTCATGCAAATGCTAAAAGCGACCAAATTTTCTACCAAAATATATGGGCGATTTGCATTGTGATTGGACGGAATGTTGCAGCTTATAATCAAGAAGCTTCTTTTAGAAAATAAACCCTTACAATTTGAGCTCAAATATCAACTTTGAAAACTGTTCCAATAAATATGCGCTTACGGTAAGCTTTGTTTTAAGCCTAAGAAGCACTTCATGTATGCGCTCATACGTTAGGTATAGATTATATACAGGCGGACATCCCACCAAATGATTGAGCTCAAAGCGCCCAAACAGAATATATCCCAAAACGTATCGAGTTCTGTCCCAAACTCTTTTTTTTTGACCTATTTCTCTAAAGTAAAAGTGTATATGGTTGGAAATTCATGTATGGGACAGGATTCGGTAAGTCAACCCTATATATTCTAATTAAGCTCATCGAATTTTATCATTTGGCATA
This sequence comes from Tricholauxania praeusta, assembly GCA_949775025.1. Classification (NCBI taxonomy): domain Eukaryota; kingdom Metazoa; phylum Arthropoda; class Insecta; order Diptera; family Lauxaniidae; genus Tricholauxania; species Tricholauxania praeusta. Next base: position 61,259,690 of record OX459028.1, on the reverse strand, counting down.
CATTAAAATCTATAATCCTAAATTTGGGTTGGGTCAAAATTCCAGGCATTTTCGAGCATCGGGATGGGCTTTGAAAATGCAACCCTAGTTGGTTAGTTTCCCCAAAACGCATAACAACATTTCCTGTAAATTTTTGCGGGCTCTTGGGCTAATAGCAGTTTTCTTTCCACTGTGAGCAACAGATGCTTAAGTTAAGATACTACATCATGTACTCGCCCGCGCTGTACTCGTACTATGTAAACGCTTCTTTTTCATAGTTTGTCTGTATTATTTGTTTCACAAACTGTGATGTTTCTAGCGCTCCGAGCAGAAGATGTTCAACTTAAAATTGACTTTGATAGCTATTGTGAAATCAAATATTAATTTTTTTGTGACGTCAAACAATTTACCTGTAAGTCGACTTACATTTTAACTGGGTCGGAAGCTTCGTTAAGAATTTCATGAAATTCTGAAAGCTCGAGTTTCAAAAACACAAACTTAAGAGCTTTGCCCCATAGTATAATGAAGCAATTACCTCACAAAATCCATAGATAAACTGCTTGTTGTAATGTTGTTATTATGTTAATAACAAACAAGAAAGTCTTAATAATTATGTGCTCTTGTGTAAATTAAGCAAACAAATACACACACATACATACATGTACATATATACAAGTAGGAAAGACTTTCTGCTATTTTCCGAAAATTTCCTTATAAGAATTTATTAGTTAAAGATTTTGGTATACCATAAATTTTTTCAAAAATCAAAAAATTTTTTATGCTGAAACTTTTCTTGCACGAGGAATTTTTTTAATGGTAATCCAAATTTTAATTCACAAAAGAGTTTTTTTTTTCTTTGATATCTATTCTACTAAATCTAATATTTATTTTAAATTTCTTTTAGGAAAATTGTTTGTAACGATTTGGTACAAAATATAGTGATTTGATTTTAACAATTTATTTTTTAGAACAACATATTTGTGCTAAAGATGGTTATTGCATACTTATTATTATTTTTTTTTTTTTTTTCATAAAGTTAAATGTCCATTTTTTAGGATATGGTTTTTGCAAAACCTCACCTAATACTGTTTCCTGAATTGTATGTTTTTATTGCGGTTTTTTTTCTACTCATATGTACCGTTTTTCATTTAGCTTCGAAGGAAAAGGAACAATCTTTTTAAGCAACGAGAGAATGTACTTAGAAACAGATGTCAAGTGAGTAATTTCATTATAAAAAAAACAGGGACGTGCGGTTACCACTAGTAAAACATAAATATAGACAAACTCCTTGATTGGCAAAACTTTGGAACGCGTATAACGGACAGTCTAATATACACCTACACTCAAAATACGAACACACAAAATTCCAATACAATAATTTTGAATATACATAAAACGAAAGCCTTCATGGATAGTTTCGTATAGTGGGCTTACTCTACCAGCAAATTTCCATACATAATAACTTAATTAAATAGCCCGATTATATGGCCAATTCAATTAACAAAAAGCTTGGCCAAAATTAATTGCGGTTACCATCTTTAATGTATCTAGTACGTGTGTATCTGTATGTACGTATACATATAATATATTTACATATACTTACAACAAAACGACATACATATTAATGTAGTATTTTAAGGTTATGTTAAGGTTGCCGAGATTACATTTAAAGATATGAGCAAATGGGATAACTAATGATGGAGATTAGTTGCGAAGATCAATATGGATTTGAAAGGAGTAAGTGAGTAAATTACAAATAAGTTCCTATTGTAGAAGTTCTGTGAGAATTTATGGACTAAATGATATGAAAAAAATTTGACAAATTTAATTTTTATTTTGCACAAGATAAAAGTAACATTATAACATAATGACCTGACGCTCCTAAAGGGGTGTTTTGGACGCATTTTTCGAAAAAAAATGTTATTGCTAGCATCGATGGGAAAAGGACGAAAATGGATTTTAAAAGTGACAAGGAAGACATACAGGCAGATAGACATAAAGACAGACAGAAAAATAGACAAAAAAAAGAATTTTATTTAATAGATAAAGTGTTGCCTTTGAAAGTTTTGCTTAGTGATACAAGATATTTTCTTAGGATTTTCCTCATTTTTTCATGCAAAAAAAAAAAATTTATTTTCGACTTTTGAAAATAATAGTCATAAAAAAAAGTCACATGCAATGACTGTTAAAAATGTAAGTAAAAAAATTTTTAAAAAAAAAAACATTAATAAAAGTCAAAAAACTTTTGTTAACAAAAAATTTTTAAAAATTTTTTTTGAAAGTTTCGCCGTAAAACTTTTATGAAAAAGTTTTTTAGAAAAACTTTTACGTAAAATTTTTTGAAAAAGTTTTTTGGAAAAACTTTAATTCAAGTTTTTGGAGAAATTTTATAAAAAGCTTTATAGCAAAAAAGTCTTGCGAAACTTTTACTTTCAAAACTTTTTGAATAAAAGTTTCAAGGTCTAGGTGAAACTGTCAAAAGAAATGCTCATTACGGTGGCTTTACATTTTGTTTAAGATGCTTGTTATTGATAAAACTTAAAATTGTAGTTTTATCAAATCAACTAAATTTCTTTTAAAAAAAAATGTTATTAAAAATCGTAACGAAATGTATATTTTAAATATTTTTCATCAAAATTTGAATCAATAATTCCATAGGTATTGGCAAAAGAATAATTTTTTGCCTTTACTTGAGGTATTTGTTCTTACTAGAAAATGTGACAATATGTCTTGATCTTTGACGTTTTTAAAATCTTACAAACCAAACTGACGACATTTGTGAAATATCTGACTAACCATTTTTCTTTAACAAGCGTAAAATACTATTGTGCAGCTATCTCAAATGGTTACTTAAAGGAATAGGAAGCTTGTGTTTTAAGGAATTTGAAATTGGAAATAAGTTGTCTAAGCCATTACAAAAAGAATGATAGCTTTCTGGTTCTTAGAAATAGCAAAATGGAAGTATATTTATTGAGGTTTTGAGAAATCAATAAGCTCTAAAATGACTGAATTAACCAAACCTAAGTTACATGACAAAATGTACATACAAACTTCTTTCTGTAAAACCTTTAAAGGTTTAGAATTGAATGGAAAAGATCAAGATCTCATTAAGAGGAATCAGAAAAATATTACTCTTTTGAAATGATATTGAAAAACTCTTCTTTAAGCGTCAACGTTCTGAAGTGAAATGAAAAAAAAGAAAAAAATCATTATAGAGTAGTGCTCTTCGATTGAGTTTTCTCTAAAAATTTTACTAAAAGTTTTTATGGACTGAAGAAATGTCTGAAGAAATTTAAAAAAAATGTAATTGAGAATACTTAGTAAATTGATGAGTAAACAAATTTGTCTAAGGCGTCGAGTTCACACAAATAGTTTGGCTTCACCAACAGAAAAAAAAAATAGTTATTCCACAGTATCCGAATTTACTCTATATCGAAATATTTTGTGAAACATGTTTATAATTAAAAACACTGATTTCGTAGATAATGTAATGATTTCGTAATAAATGTTTGAATAAATTTATTAAGAGACTTAAATAGAGACTTTTTTTTTTATATAAACCTAAAGAACTTTTTTATGAACAAAAATGATTCAAAGCTTATTGTTTTTATTCCGCATAGTTTTTGAGATGTTTCGTTTGAAATACTCATAACTTTATTGAAAATAAACTTTTTTGATATTAAACCTTCAGTTACTAACATGCGGTCTCATAGACCGAACACTTACTTTAAGAGTTGAGCTTTCAGAGCTTTTCATATAGATATTGTATTATACATATCTGTTTTTGAAAAAAGACAAGAGAACTCACGAAGTAAATCTGGCACGAAGTGCCATTTAAGGATTTTAAGGATAATACGATATGGACTGATTCGAGAAGTAAATAACGATCAGACGCCTTTAGCTATCGTAAGATCTTTGTAAGTTTTTTTTTTCCTAATATATTGAAATTGTGCTATTTATTTACAAATTTTGATATAAAGATTTTATCATTTCGATGAATTTGAAAAAAAAAAACTTAAAAACGTCTCGGCAAATACGTACACGATTTAATAAATACAAAATTGAATATGTTTGCGTAGGTAATTGTAATTTTATTTGACAATATTCAACGCAATTTCACGAGATGCATTGACGAAAAAAAACCAAAAAAAAACTGAAAGGAAATTGATAGAAAAATTGAAAACTGCACGTTCAAAGAAGCGCGCATAAATTGTAAATTGAAGATGTGCACACAGAAACATCAACACACATACTTAAGCCACACATTCACATCACGCATTACAGCCTCATATGCACCCGCAGTTGTGCATAAAGCCTGAGTGCAAGTATGTGTTTGTGCAACAATATGAATTTAAGTCAACACACACTTGCGCGTTGACATTTTTCTACGTCTGGCAGCGGAAATCGAATTCACCTATTTATGAGTCTGTTCGATGAAGCGTACGACACATGCTGCTGCAAGAGTTGGGCGTGTTGCATGCATGCACGCGGCAAGTAAAATATCGAAACTGGAGTTGCTGTAGATGATGATGTTGGAGGTGTTGATGCTGGTGTTGGGCTTGGTGCTTGCTGTTGCTTGTGGTGATGGTGTCAGTGACGCTGGTTATATTGGTGATATTGGTGGTGTTAACAAGGGAAGTTAAAATTCATATTTTAGCTGAAGCAATAAAATCGACAAAAATAAAGAAAATTTTCGTATGACTTTCCTTCCTCTTACTCTGTTATTGCTTGGCAAAGTGCCGCTGATATTGCAGCTACTGCTGTCGTTGAAGTGTATTTATGCGTATAAATCAAAGTTGAAAAATATTTTGCTTATATGAAAATAAAAAAAAGAATTAAAAAAAAATTCAATTGAAAACTGCAAATAAGGCAAAGAAATTTCGCAAGAATAAAAATTAAACATTATGAACTTACAGTCATTTTAGCAAAGACCAATATTGTAAATTTTTACAAAAATTTTTTAGTAAAAATTTACAATATTGGTCTTTGCTAAAATGACTGTAAGTTCATAATGTTTAATTATAATAAAAATAATCAGTCGCAAAAATCAACTTTCTTAAAGAATAAAAATATATAAATAAGGTAGAGAAACGCGATACCCCAATATATAAAACAGCACCTTATAAATTTATAACGCAATAAAAATGCAGGAAATGACAACGAAATGGGCGTCAATAAACTGTTGGGAATTTCTTTCTTTTATATTTTATGTTATTGTTCCAAGCTCGGGCGACTAAATCGGTAGTATAGTTTGACTATGAAAAGATATTTCTCTGCTAAATGCGTGGCGTCTACAAAAAATTAAATAAATTTCCTCAGGGTTAAACACATCTTTATGCCAGACTTCATAAAAATTTCTCAGTTAGTATAATAGTGAAAACATATCTTCTGGAAAGAGGCGTGGCACCACCTATTGAGAAAAAAAATGTTTTTTCAATGTTCTCTGCTCTTCATCACTTTGGGTTTATAAGTTATGCAGTAAAAACGTATTTTCGTGCTAAGGGCGTGGAACCGTTTACTAAAATAACAAATTCCTGTACTCAGAAGTCAATCTTTATCTTCAGCAAATTTCGTCAAAATCAGACAGATATATGAGCTGACATAACTAAATCGACACAGTTAGTGACGCTGATCAAAAACACATACACTTTCAAACACTTGTCACGCCCAAATGGAATGAAAAGTAAATACACCCCCGGTGTAAGGTATAAAAACAAGAGAGAGGTATTGCAAAAAATTATGGAAAGTACAACGTCTTAGCCGGCTGTAAACTTTTTTAAGGCAGAATTCGAGAAAGTAGAAGATAAGTGGGCGTCCGCGATACGCGTAACTTTTGCTTTGATTCTCATGTGCAATGATCGAATGATATATCTGACCTAGAATAGCAAGCATTAACTACTCATATTTAGTGCAGCGCGTCAAGACTTCTTACTAAAGCGTACACCACATTTTCAAAACAATCTGTTAGTAGAAATATAATCAAACTATCTCTTACTTAGCTTATCTTTTGCGAAGTTATTAGGATTATACTGAGATCAGTGAATTCAAAAATAAAAATTATAATAAAGTTTAACCACTACAACTATAAGTGTTTTCATGTGGTTTTCGAGATAAATTAGGTCATAAATGTCAAAAGCACCGATTTAGATAATTTTCAAGTATACATAAATTAGTTTGATGACTTTCTCATTAAATTGCAATTCTTATATTTCATATATGCAGTCTTTGGCATAGCCTCGATTTAAAGGGATGTTGTTTTCCTCAAACTCTTTTAAAAGCAGCTGTTCTCCAGCAGAATTGTAGTTATTATTTGGAATATTCTTTTGAGTTTCAACATAAAGCTTGTAAGAATATGCATGATTTGTGCTTATAGTCCAAGAGCCGGCTGTAGAAAAGTCGAGTGTATAAGATTACAGGATGGGATGCATGCCAAATGATAGAGCTAGACGAGCCTAAATAGAATATCTAGGGTTGCCTTGCCAAAGTCTGTCCCGATGGCCGAAAATGCCCGAATTTTAGCCAATTTTATTGTTCTAATTAAAGCTGTAGTACATAATAGCTCGAAATGAATGCCAAATGATAGAACTCGAAGAGGCCTAATTATAATACCTGGAATTGCATTGTTGAATCCTGTCCCAAACATGGGTTTTCACCGGTTTTTTTAGGTCAATTTTCAATAATGAAGACAACAGCTTGAAATTTGTGCCAAATGATAGATATCGAAGAGCCTTAATAGAATATATAGGGTTGCCTTGTAGAATCCTGTCCCAAAAATGAGTTGCCACTCATTTAAGAAAAGTTGACCCCAAAAACGGGTGTAAAATAATGTTTAGGACATGATTCGACAAGGAAACCCTATATATTCTATTTAGGCTCTTCGATATCTATCATTTGGCGTGAATTTTAAGCTGCTATCTTCATTAATGAAAATTGACCCAAAAAACCGGTGAAAACCCATGTTTGGGGCAGGATTCAACAATACAATCCCAGGTACTATATTTAGGCCTTTTCGAGTTCTATCATTTGGCATACATTTCAAGCTGTTATGTAATACAGTTTTAATTAGAACAACAAAATTGGTAAAAATTCGGGCATTTTCGGCCATCGGGACAGGCTTTGGCAAGGCAACCCTAGATATTCTATTTAGGCTCATTGAGCTCTATCATTTGGTATACATCTCATCCTGTAATCTTATACACTCGACTTTTCTACAGCCGGCTCTCAGCCTATTATTAGAAGCATTATAATTTTGTTAATTTCAAAGAAAACATGACGCAAATCGATCTGCTTTTTGCTCCTATGAAGATTTAGCAGAAGGGAATCTCAATTCAGGTATGATATTTATTAAAATTTTTATTTGTAGGCGATTTAAGCATAATATTAAGCTTCTCATGGCTCATGGGTTCTCATAAGCAAGGCAATTCTCGATAAAAAACAAGTTCCCTTTGTATTCGCTCTCTTCTTGCAACAATGCGTCACACAATTAATCTCAATTAAAAACACAACTTTTCTGCGCTGCTTTCAGCAAATCGCTTGAAGTAGTAAATTAATGTTCTTTTCGTATATTCGAGTAGTGGAACGCGTATTTTACACTTGCCACTTCATGCTTTATTTCGTTTCTTTTGTAGCTTTTAACACAATCGCATATTTTATATTGGATACTGTCCAAATTCAGCGCATGTGTCCTTGGTACTTTTTTTTCTCCAACTTTTTGTAAACTTCTTTTATTTTTCGCTGCTAATACATGCTCATCCATCAGTTGCCATCATGTTGTTATTTTTTATTGTATTTTTATATTTGAAACACTTATACACCCGCTCACATATATAAGTGTTGTTTGTGCTGCTGCTGCTGCAGTGTCAAATTCTTAGACGTTGCAATCTAGCGACATCATATCTAAATCGAGTAAAATTTATAAGTACAAGGACACACTGAATATCGAATATTAAATTTTTTCAAATTTTCGATAAATTCTTCTATTTTGAAATTGTTTTAAGTTCATTTCTCTTAGAAATGAGATATGAAAAGTAATGCGTTTCAAGTTATTTTTTATTAAATATATTATATATATGAGGTACTAAGAAAGTGAAATTTATATATCTTATCATTTTATAAATTTCTATAAAAAATAATAAGTTTTCTATATCCACCGATTTTAAGAATTTGCAGTAGAAAAACGATTTTTAAGATAAAAAAATTGGGTAGATTCCGATTCACGATTAAGCTGCAAACATTACTGAAGACAACTATCAATGAGAGAAGATTTTTACATTTCAAATATGTCCACTTTGTCGATTTAAAAACACGTCATTTCTATTGGCAAGCTTTTACATAGAACGCTTTTACAGTAAACAATTTATTTTTTTATGATTTTCGTAATTGCTGTTGGTAACGTACGTCTAATTATTAAAGTCATATTTAATTCCGATTCTAAAAACAGAATATATTAGATGTAAGCCTAAGCCTTCTCTCCTAAATAAATGGACATCACATTTTAGAGAATCATTAAAAGAGAGGAAGAGTGATAATTTTTTTTGTTCTATAGAAAGCACGTTTTATGGCTTTTTCGGTACGTTTGTACTTTTTTCAGAAGATTTAAGTCGTGAAAAATCATCGTCAGTACATTCGACAAGTTCTTACATTTGGCCCATTTTCAGTACATTTTCGGAAAATTTTTACTATTTCTATGAATTACCATTTTTTTTTTGTTTTGAGTAAATATATCTCATAATATGGGTGGAGTACAGAAATTTGCTTTTTTTTTGCTTTTAGACACGCGAAATGTTTTATAACTTCTGCAGAATCGATATGTTAATCCATTGCGTTTTCGATCAAAACAATCTGAAAGAAATTCAGATGTTCTTGAAATATCGCAAAACTTTTTTTTAATAAATCTGGATTCATTAGCAAAATCTCTAGAGAACTCCACACCTTTAAGTAAATATTTTCTAACTTGCTGTTACTGATGAAGTTCAAAGCATCTAATGCAGACGGTTATACTAGTTGAATCGAAACACAAGCTGCTTCTATAAGCATCAGATTTTAATTTGAGTGTCAGGAATTTTTAAAGCTCAAAACAATATTTTTGGGGAACTTCATCGCCAGGTATATTTTTGATTTTGCAGAGAGATCCCCTTGTGAAAACGTTTGGAATGAGTTGAGTAAGTTGATGTAATACAGGTGTTAAGCGGAGGATTGAAAAGCTCTTTCTCAGACTGTTTTTCTAGTCCTCTTTCAGGAATTGAGTCGTCTCAAGTTTCATAATCAAATTATTGCTTAAGATTTCTTATCCTTTTGATCTTTAAAATGCGATTCTATTTTCAAAGTTTCTGCAAATTTTGTTGCATGAACTGTGGTCTTTTTTAATCATTTTCTCTTGTATTCTTCTAAAAACTTTGCGCATCTTTTTGTCAATTCTACGTTTTGACTGATATCAGCATAACCCATTTAAAGTGCCCAGGCGTCGGAATTGGTAAAAAATAACAGGTAGCCCAATGCGAAAATAAACTTGAAGCGTTTGAACACCTAAGTTGAGAAAAAATGGCAGGTGTCCAATGTCGGGAAAAACCCAAGTAAAAAACACTTAAGTGTTTGAATTGTTGTATGTAATTTCACGAGCGCAAAAGTCATGAATTTCTAAACAGTTTGTAGGGAAAAACAAAAAAAAATGCAATGCACTCGACAATATGCCCCTCACGAAAGGGCGCTCTGTTTGCTAAAATGGTTTGAATGCCCCTCGACCCGGCACTGTTAAATTAAATAAGTACTTTTTGGTGGAAAGTAAATACAAAATTAGTAAAATTCGGTTATTCGATTACTTGCAAAAATGTAGCAGCGATACAAATAAAAATTTTATTAGTACATAATGCTATCTCTATCATGCAGTATTTGAGGCGCCCGTTTTCAAAACCGGCCAAGTCCATTTTTCATACTTTTGCACAAACAACGAAAAACGTTTATATTCATCTATGTTCATTGAAGAATTAAAAAGAATTTCCCACATGATAGTTTATAAAATTTATTACTCATAGCGCATCAGATCAGAATTTTTAAATTTTATTTACGTATGTTTTTGAGAAAATAATTTCGGACTTGGCCAGTTTTGACACCAATGAACTGGACTTGGCCGGTTTTGATTCCAAGGCGTTGGACTGGTTTTAAAAGCAAGTTCATGGACTTGACTTTTGAAATCCTTGCATCAAAATATCTTTAAAAAATGTAATAATTCTGTCAAATTTTTTTTTTAATCTAAAACCATTGTAGAAAGATAAAGTATGGTCTAGAATTTTGTACATGAGAATATCTCCAAATTTAATTTATTTGGACTTGGCCGGTTTTGCAACTGGGCGCCTCATTTTATTCACTTTAACTTAACTCATTTCCGGCCGAGAAAAATTTTTTTTGTCGAAAATGTAATTCCTTCCATTGACTGTCTATTATGACCCTATATAGCTTTTAAAAGTAAAAAAAATAAAAATATCTTTCGTCCTTTATCCTGTAGGAGGTGGTCGAAAAATCGACCAATGGCTGTTACCGGTAACAAAAAAGGAAAAAATTGGAATTAATTTTTTTTTTAAATAAACCTTTTTTGCTAATTTTTTAAAAGGAGTTACATTATTAAAAGTACAGCTTTAATTTTTTATAGACAGAATACAAAAAATAGATTAACATTGCAGCGAATCTACATAGTAACCGTGTGCTTATAGCAATGCTTGCAGTGACAATGTTTTCCATGCGGTGCTTGTTGTACTAAATGCCCATTCCCATGTTGCCTTTCTGAAGGGTGACCGTATTCAGAATCGTTATCCGAGGTAACTTCTTGAGTCAGCAAGTAGCATGTAACTTCACTTCGAAATTCAAGTTTTCACATAACTTTTAAAGATTTGTGTCAAGCTATAAGGAAATATGGTATATTTTCTAGGCGTTTACAAGAAAGGTATTCGAGCATGGATGAAGAGTGGTCACCACCATTTCTTACCGCATATAGAAATTCTGTAGTTAGCGGCAGCATTATCGTGTAGATCAATGCTACACATGTATTAATGATGTGTGTGGATTAAATGCGATTAAGTTACTAGTACTCAGTTATGTCTTTTTTGTCCAGCGGTCGCAACGGCTAGCTGTTTGAATTGGGGTCACATTTTCAAAATTTGTAGCTAAGATAACATCTGCGGTGTCCGACTATCTAACTAGAAAATCTTAATTTTTCTTACCAAATCTATAATCAATTACATAATTCTCTCAGTATAGTGCTTTGAAGAAATTCGTCAATTTGTCTGATACTAAACCGAACTATTTTTTGCATTTGTGCGAAATTTCGTTTTACTGCCAGAAATAATTATTTCATTATAGCGAAGTGAAGTTTTCGCATCCATGGAATGTGCCAGACTTCTTGTCGAAATTCGTCAATTTTTTGTTCAGAACTTGTCTAAGTTTTTCCTAATATTTTTAAAAATTTGGTAACACTACATTTAATAACTCTCTCAATATAGATTTCAATATTTTTTACTTGTATGGATCGTAGGCGTGTCCTTGAACCGATTTCACCCTTTTACAATCCCAAGAAGCTTCTTTGAAGGTGTGGCGTGTGTTACAAATTTCATTTAATTAGTTTGTTTGATTTTCTCGTAATCGTGATTTCCACAGCCAGACAGACGGATACTGCTAGATCGACTCAAGTGGTGACGCTGATCAAGGATATATATACTTTTCTATACCTTCTACTCCCCCATTTACGCTTTGCAAATAGAATGGCAATCCTTCTGAGTACGAAGCGTGTAATCCTCTCTCAAAATTTGCTACTAACCTTACTTGAACAAAATAAACATTATGTACTGAATCTTGCTATTTTGATATTCATAACAGCCATTGGTCGATTTTTCGACCACTTGATTTCTCATTAAAATTCAGTATAACTAACTTCATATCAATTAATGAAATTAAACTGATTTATTAAGAAAGAACTTTTGTGAACAGAACTGCATTTAAACTTTTTCATTTTGAAGCTATTTATATTTCAAAAAAAAAGTTTGAAAAAGTGTCTAAAAAAAGGACTTTTTAAATATATTTTTTTCAGTGTATAGAAATAACACAGTAATCATGAAATAACGTTTTCACAAAACTATAAGTATCAAAGTTTATTTTAATAAAAAAGAAAGAGGAAGAAAGCATTTCCTTTTTTTAAAAAAAAATAATTTCTGCGACTAAAATTTATTGGTCGAAAAATCGACCAGTGGCCGAAAATGAGTTAAACGAGAGTATCGAAATTAAAAGTATTTAGTTCTCAAAATTTTCCTCAATAGTGATATCGTATTTTTATGGCTATCAACTTCTTTTGACTTTTCGCTTTTATATTGTCACTACCCTCATTTTGTTCTCCGATGTCATTAGTTTTTTTTTATTATTTTGATTGATTTCGTTGTATCGTGTAGAGAATTTATTGCGTTCACTCGAATGAGAATTTTTTTCCTCAAGTGTAGTTGTTGTTGTTTTTTTTTTGTTTGGCGCTTTTTATTGTCATTTTCATCTCTGTCAGCTTCATCATGGTTGTCATTTATAAAATGATTCTTTTTGTTGTTGTATTTTTATGTCACTCACTCACTTGGCATTCCATTCACTTCGAAAGTCTTCACATCAATGGTTTTCGTCTTGATTCGCTCATATTTTTTTTTTAAATAGTTATTTTGCTATTGTAGTTTTTGTTGTAGTGTTAGTGAATTTCAAAATATCTTTCATTTTTATATTAGTGTTCCTTTGGTATGAAACTCACTTACTTTTCGATGCTGCATCTATTATAATGTCCTGATTTTTTCTATTGACTTTTAATGGGCGTATTGTTCAAGTTTTATTGTTTCTATTTCGTGATATTTTTGAACATTTTCTCATCATCATTATCAAAATTATGCTTCAGTGGCATATTGTTTTAACGTTGACATTTGAATGTTTCATTAAGGTTTTGCGGATTAAAGTTTTACATGGCACCAAGTTCAAATAGTTATCTTTATTTTCAAATATCTGCCATAAGTACAAAAAAAGAAAAGACAGTTTGTTCAGTTTGCCCACAAAAATCTTATGTTAATGGAATAACAGAATTTTGTCTTAGAAAATGTCAAAAATAGATGTCACTCTTATCGGCGTCAAAATTGAAATAATTTATTTGTATTTAAGCAATTTTTCCCAAAAGAAATCAATTCAAAACCCAGTATCATGCAATGAAACTTAAAATATCAAAAATCATTCATAATTTCGGATAGGTAACTCGTCCAAAATACAAAGTTATAAAATATTCCAATAAAACTTTAACAAGCCAAGAGCAGGCAGAGTTTACAAAAACTAAAAAAAAAATCTTAGGTGATTCAAAATCTAAATCGACCATTTTTGGTAGTTTTCAAGAAGATTTTTTTTTCTGCAAAACTTAAAGTTTATATCTCTTTAATCATATTTTTAATATAAATTCTTCGTATATTTGCTATTTGCAAGGCATAATCTACCAAATGTCGTTTAGTTTTGCAAAGTCGCAACATCATCATACCAACATAGCAACTACCGTAGTCTATATTTTTTGCCTCCTTTGCAATTCCGATGACTAAATAACTGAGTTTGTTAGTAAGTCAGTGAGTTTTTCTTTGCAATTGCAATTGATTTATATTTAAATAAATTAGCACGCTAAACAATAAACGACTTCAATTGACTCAATGTTTGCGCAAAATTCAATTTTAAATCTGAGCAAACAAATGAACGTCGAATGAACGTCAATGGATGTTATCAAGGCGGCTGGATGAATAAAAAAAAAAAATAGAGAAAACTAACAAAAAAGAGAGAAAAATAAACGTTGGATTGTACACTATAAAAAATATTTCAGTGCATCCTACACACCGGATTATATTTTCTACTTTTATATACCAAAAAAAAGTAAACATTCCCCAAAACCTTAGCAAAATTTGATATTTTTCACATGACAAAACTTCATGAGTCCCCTCCATATTGAATTTAATTAAATATGCTGAAAGCCCATGACCATTTTGCCACTCTTTACTTCGTTGAGCCCGAGGTAAATGCCACCATCGTCCCTCCTTGGTACGCTTATGTAGGAGCACAAAATAAGGACTCTCAATGAAAACCAAGTAATTATTCAAATAAATGAAATAATAAAGGATAAGTGTCTGTTTTAGGCGATTATATCATTCTCAGTATACAAATCAGCAGGAGGTGTTGTACCAGCTATCCAGTATATGTTTTAGAAAATGCTAACCCAATGGTGGAGAAAAGTTATAGCAAAAAATTTGATATAAGTATATGCATAACAGTGATGGCATTTGGGTTTTCTCGAAATGAGCTGAATTGAGAGTCCAAATGTACTGTTTAGATTCCGAATTTATTTGTTTTGAAAATGAACATGAAAAAGTTACTTAAGATTACAAAAATTCACCGAAACTTTAACTTGCGAAAAGTTTACTAAAAAAATTGTAATTTTTTAGAAATTGTCCAAATGTACTGGAATTGTGTCGAAAATGTACTAAAAAAGCGTCGACTGTATTGAAAATAGGCCAAATGTTCCGAATGTACTGAAAACTTGTCAACTGTACTGACGACGATTTTCGCGAGGCAAATATACCGACAATGCTATCACTGATGTAACTACGTTCGGTTAAACCAACCAGCATGCAGTATGGTGGAGAAATATCCTTTTAATAAAAATTTAGGTCTCACACCCACTTTTATTTTTAATTTGGTGTGGGGTATACCGTTTTTTGCTAGGCCAATGATAATACCGTTACTAGTTCATTTACAGATTACCAGACACTGATCAATAGGTGAATATGCCAAGAAATTAGGCATTCTTTATGTTGGACACTTTTACAGTCCTTAGAATACAGAGGTGACGCAAGCAGTGTAGCACTGCTTCTCCATTTGGACGGCAATAGCAAGAGACCAAGAATTCTAAGTAACACTTTCATTCATATTCTACAGCGCTGCAAAAATTGTTGAATTTTTTGATATAAAGTATATTTCTAAAACAATTACAGCCCCCTGATTCCAAATTCCTCATCAAAAAAATGTTACCCTGACCCGTTTTCCCGTCATGTTAATAAATCAAATGTTCGATTAATCGAACGTTGGCGCTTATACCATACCATAAGATCGCTTACAAATACGAAATATCAAATTTACTCTCCAAGGGACAACACGTCTCCGATATCTTTTGTGCTTTCAAAAGATTAGAGGTGTTTTGTGCGTGTTTGTCATATCTTTAAATTTTTGTTTTTGGTTTTGAGCAGTGATCTCTTCCATAAACGAGCAGATGGTGGCTTATTTCGGCCGTCATAGTGCAAAGCATTTATTCAGAGAAAGCCGATATAAGCTTTAGTCTCTCCATTCGTCAACCGGCTATTTGTTCTTGTCCATCCCTTTCAACACAGAAGTGGATCTTTGAGCTGATGTATCTGTTTGCTCAGCAACGTCAAGGCCCCCATGTATCACGTAGTATTTTTGGACAACTTCTTCACATGTTATCATCTCCTCTTTTCGCTATCAGAAAAGGGATTCTGTGCCACTTTAACTGTTCGCTGTAATCGTGTAGCTGCTGGTACTACTAAAATGAAGACCGAAAGGTATAAACCTCGCCGTGAACATTATTATTTGTGCGACTCCAAAGACTAGATCGTTGCCGCTGACAAGATTATAAGAAAGTCACCATTGCTACAAAATACAATCAGATTTTGCTACTCCACCCTATTGGGCGTTGGAAAAAAAGCACTTAAATCTTCTACAAAAGGGCCCATTTGTCAAAGTCGATCAGCCTGTTATGATTCACAGCTGTTACAAGTGGATGGACGGCGTTGATCTATACGACTACGTCATTCAAAATTATTCAGTCCGTGGAAATAACGTGCGTCGTCCGAACGCAAAATATAAAAAAGAGAAGCCAATGAGCCAGAAACAATGCAAATTGTCTGTCACTGAGTCCCTTCAGGAGCCTCAGAGACCACGCAATGTACGTCGATTCAAACCAGCTATTTGGATGTGAGAGAAATGTAGCAAGCAACCCTTGTTTCAAAGTTTTCCATTAAAACAATGTGTTTCTTTCATTCCTACATGTTTCTTCAAATATTTATTAATTCTTACAATCATTTTAATATTCTCTAAATTATCTAAAATCACAAAAATTCATTAAACAATTATATTTTACTTAATAAATTTGATTGGGATTTCATGGTATGGGATAAACTCCAACTCCAATTAAGTAAACACTAATCTTAACTCATACCTGTGCCATCCAAGTGTTACAAAGGTGTTGATTTTGTGACTGTGAAAGAAAGATTGGTATTTTGGGTATAAGACCTCATCATTTCTTTTTTCTTTTTTTAAAATATAAAATATATTTTACAAGAAAGGTCTATCGGTAAGGTATTTTTCAACAACAATCCACTAGAATTATGGGTGGGGAGGGGCGTTGGAAAATATTATTTTTGAATAGCTAAAAGATCAAAATAAAATATTACACTAACTGTTTTGCGAATATTATTTATCTTCATGGAGTAAAAAATTTTTGAAAATAGATGAATTTCTGGTTCGATTAATCGAACACCGGTATAAAATGGGTTAAGTGCACTGTGTATTAAATGAAATTTTTCAGCAAATTTTTTACAATGACAATTTATTTCTTTCTTTTTTTGAGTGTATGGAAGGTAATAAAAAAAAACGGAAATGTGATAAAGCCAGAGGCTATATTTGCTTAAGTAATGATGTCATATGACTATGGTGTTGATGATGTTAAATAGAACCACTGAGGCTTGCTGCTGCTTGCATGGTCGTATTCGGATATTGAAAGGTCTGAGCTAAATACGAAATTACGAATAAAAGACTTTTGAATATATATTGTTCGACAATCAATGATTATATGAAGAAAATTTTCAAACCCACTTTTACTTTTCATCTGCAATTCTTTCGCTAAAATTGAAGGAAAATTTGCGAAATTTACCACAAAACTATTAAATTTTGTAATCTCTTTACTTAAAAAAAAAAAAATTTTCTGTAAATATTAAATTTTAAAGTTTTCTTTGTCATTTTGTTTTCATATATTTTATTTTTGTATTTTGTCATTTCCTCTTCCTTAACTTTGCTTTAGATGTTTTTTTTTTCTAGTTGTTGCAATTGTTGCTTCAACATTTTCAAAAAAACTTAGAGATTTTACAGCGGTTTCAGTCAAAAACTTTAAGATCAATAACTAATGCACCATGGTTTGTAACTAACAACTCAATACATAATGATCTTGACATTCCATTTATAAAAGAAGAAGTTAAAAAATTTAGTACAAAATATCTCGATAGACTAAGCAACCATGTGAACCCTTTAGCAATAACTCTTCTCGATGAAACAGACGAAATTAGAAGACTGAAAAGATTGCATGTTCTTGATCTCCCTTTTAGGCAATAATTACAGGCAGTATTAAGAAATATTTTGATATTTAAAAAAAAAATACGTATAAGTCAATTCAATGTATATAATTTGTATTGATTTCGTTGGAGATCAATAAATTAAGTTAAGATGAATATTGTTATTATATTTGCTTATTATTCATTGAATAGATTGCAAATAAAATGATTCTTTAAAAAAAAAAAAAAAAAACATTTTCAATTTATTTTATTTGTCTATCTGTCTGTCGTCCTGTTTACTTGTGTGTTTATACATTCATCTCTTGCTTTATCTATCCGTCTTTTTGTCTGTCTCTCTGACTGACTTTATATCTGCGCATTTGTCTCTGTATTTGTATAACTTCTTGTTAGTGAAGTCGAGCGCATTGCTTAGAAGAAATTAAACCCAGCGGGAAACTTGCAAAGGAAACATAATTTTGGCAAATCTAAACTTGCATTTTCATTTGGCGAAGCTTTCTTAGCGAACAAGCCGATAATGTTTTCTTATGGTTTACCATCTTGAATACTCTATTTCATATCCATATTGAAGTTAAAAAATTTTCTCATTGGGCACTTACAGTTACAATCACTTAGACACACTCTCAAACACAAGCATACATCCAACCACACTTTAATATGCAACTAGACAAGTACAGCAAACAAGCGCGCTAGTTCGTAGAAAAAGTGAACGCGCAGTATATCCTTCGCATACGAATGTGTGTGAGCAAGTGAGATGGCATGACTGTAAGCACACATCAATTTCAAAACAATAATTGAAAATTGCAACATTGAAATGGGGCACGTTGTAAAAGTGTCTAAAATAAAGTGTTGCTTTTTATTGTGCAACAAGGCTGAAAAGAGTTGGGGGACGATTTAGAAATAAAGTTTAATAAAAAGTGGGAACATTTTCCAAGAGAAAGAACTTGAAATTTATTACTATGAATATTGCACATAGCTGAAATTTAAATTTACATTCTAACGATTTCAAATCAAATGCATTACTTAGAGGAAATTTTAAGTTTCTGAAAAACATTTGATAGCATACATATATCTGTGGCTGTATGGACTGACGACTTATGTTTATTCTTTCAGAAATGAATTAATGGCTCCTTTCCGTGTAGTTTTGTTAGTCGTTTCTAGATATTTTCCCGAATCAACTTATTAAGTCCATAAATATTAGGTTTCTTAACATATTTTAAATTAAGTGGAATTTCTTGAGAATAGGCAAAATTAGCAGACATAAGTCGGCAATTCAATACACTGGCGACAAGAAATGCTCCTATCAAACTTATCACAACGATGTGCTGAACTGCACTTCAACTGGGAGTTATATGATGAAATGGATCTTTTGAAAAATATTTTTTTTTTTAAATTGAACTAAAATTTTAAATTTTCTTACTAAAAAAAAAGTACTGACTTTAATCCTCGAAAACGCTCGCAAAATGAAATATATTTAACATTGAATTACAAAATCACCTACACGTTCTCTCACATTATTTTGATTTACTAAAAGAAAATATACAATAAATTTCTAGGGCCATTTTGCGCTCGGGGCGATCGCCCCTCGGCCCACCTTATTCTGATAATAAGGAATATAGCTAATTAAACAGTATAAAATTAAAGAGTGAGTGAATGAGATAAGCAATCAGGTAATCAGTGTTGTCGGATATAAATTTTGGCAGACTTAAAAATTTCACCAGAACGTTTGGGTGTGTTACATAAACCAGCATCGGCTGATCTATAAAGAAAACTGTTGCACAAGAAGTGTAGCTTTCATCTGCGCTGCTCAATGTTGTGTCTTTATTGTGCTAAGCTTAAGAAAATTTAAAAAAGAAGCACAATTTATTTAGTGCTTTTTTTCTGTAATATTAGCCGTGTTTTATTTGCTTTGGTTAAATCTAAAAGTGATTAAAACGCATAAGTCTGACCAATACGAGGTATGACAGTGTTTGACAGAAATTCGGATTTAAAATCAGAGGCGGCTTATGACAGCATGGTTGAACGTCAGACGCTAACACCAAAGCTTTCTTTTCGTTTTCCATTGTTTCATAACTGTTTTTATGTTTATTATGTGTTTATTTTGAAATATTTGAACATAGCACTGCCTGGGTGCACAAGACCTCGAGTGACCTCAGAACGCTACTTCAAAATTCAAGCAAAGTTGCCATATATTTTTGATTATTTTAGGTTTGTGACTAATTTTAGGTTAATGCTAATGCAATGAGCGACATCTATTCTTGAAACTTTAGCAAAGGCAATCAAAGTTCAATCAATTGAACAAGAAATTGAGCTGATTCATGCATTTGTATGAAATTTTGGCTTAACCAAAGTAAATAAGATATGAATATGATTTAATTCAAATTTTGACCTATTTCTGAGTTCAAAATCAATATAATTGTAGACAAATATTGATTGAAGCATTTCATGTTTGACTAGTGTTTCACCGAGGCCTAGGCGAGGCGAGGTTCTAGTTGATCTCGGTCTCGCCTCGTTTTATAAAATTAAGTCTCGTCTCGCCTCGGCCTCGGACGAGATCTTGCCATCACATGCCTCGCCTCGCCTCGCTTCGCCACGTTCTCGGCCGAGGCACCTCGGTAAAAAAGCGAGGTTTTTATTAAAATAAATAAAAAATTATATATGTATCAGGGCTGATAGGCTGATCAAGCCTCAAGAAATAAAATAAAATATCTGTTTTTATTTTTGGTGAATTGGATGAGATATGATGAATTTAATTCTTTTCTTATATGGGAAGGAGACGCATTGCCTATTTTTCCAAGCCAAACTAAGCTATGAACCTTATACAAACTATAAGCAAAATACCCACTAGGCATTTTTGCATTTATTAGGCTCTTCAAGAGTTCTATATAACCATTCTTTAAGAGCAGAACTCTTGGAAATATTCGCTAAAGAGGTTTTAAAACACAGAATAAATGCTACTTAAGACCAAAAGGGCACCTTCTATGGGGACCTTCAAGAGGTTTATGTAAGAGTTAGCTATGACGTTTTCAAAACCTATTCAAGAGTTTAATGAATTAATACACCTAGAGGTCTATAAATATTTTGTGCTCTTGGAAATATTTATACACAATTTTTTTTCGAACGGAATTTTAATTAGGTTTATTTTATTTTGACGAAGTTTTAATAAAGATTTTGTTTTTGGTATACATACTTATTGCAGTATTACAAAGTTAAATAGATAAAAAGAGAATAGCAAATGGAATTATAAAATGGCAATATGAAAATGATGCAACGAATAATTATGATTTTCGGCACAATTATTGACCAAAATTTACGTGCGAGCAAAGATTTATCGTGAAGTTTGGGGTTTTGCTTCGAAAAACTTAGCGCGCTTCTGAAATATTACATATTAGAAAAATAAAATATTTGGGCTAAAATTAATTTTTAGGTTTTTCTTTAATATTTATGTCTCAAAATACGTTTAAGTGATTTTTTAGGTAAAAGCAAATCGAAATAAAATGATTTACTGCACAAAAAATCATTATTTAGGCAAAAAAAAAAAGAAACGCATTTATTTTTTTGTTGTTGTTGCTATGTCGTCGGCATGTATATTAAAAAAGATGGCCGACGACGCCAAGTTTTTAAAATTCCTCGATAAGTGGCATATAAAACTTAAGGATTATATCTAAAGCTTCATAAGAGGTACTTTAAACTTAAGGATTACATTAAGGGCTTAATAAAACTTGACAGTTTTAATTTGCTAAAATTGTTTATTTAAATTAATTTTGTGTCCATTGTTAGGGTTACCATATGAACAAGTGGCAAATTAAGAAAGAGATGTTTTATGAGCTATTTTCTTTATAGAAATACGAATTATAACCCAAATTCGAATAAACATATTTTGGCCCATCTTGCGTTTATTTTTGTTTTCTCAATTTAGTTTTGGTAATTTGTGCCTCATATTTTTTTATTGTCCAATGCCAAGATCTGGATAATTAAAGAGGGCGAGAAACGAGTTATGCTTAATATCTCGGAAAGTAAGCTGCAACAGAAAAATATATTAAGGCCAATGTTCAAGAGAAGATGAAATCGATTTCATATCAAGTCTTCGTATCACAAGATTTGACCCTCCTTTCATAGCTTCCGAAAACTAAATTTTTCGCCGTAAAAATTATTTCTGTTCAAAATTAAAGTATTTATTGTAAGTTTTAATCAAAGTTGGGTCACTTGTCACATGGAGATTTTTCGAGCATGAAACCGATGTGTTTTGATCTGCTCCTCTACAACAGTGGCCTCAATATATTTTTCTGTTTGTGGCTTACTTTCCGAATTCTTGAGTAAAACTTGTTTCTCGGCGTCTTTAATTGATCAGATCTTACCATTGGACAACCAGTGTACGGGTAGGCGGCCATTTTTATGATGTACTAGCATTGTTGAATGAAATAATATTTAACTTTGCGAAAATGTGAAAACGGAGTAAACAAGTCAAAAAAACGGTACTACTTTTGGAGACTTGAATCAAGAATTTATCAAATTCCAAAACTTTAATTTTTAAGAAAATGTTTAAGTTATAAGCTATTTACTATTTTTATAAGAGTACTGGTCATTTAAATTTTTTTATTGAATTGCAGACGTTTGGTAACCCTACTTTTCGATAAAAAGTTTTATGGAGCTCTTGTGAAGAGTTCTATAAATAAATGAAACCAAATAAAGTTTTATAAAGCTCTTGCGAAGAGTTCTATAAATGCATGAAACCAAAAAAAGTTTTATAGAGCTCTTGGAAAGAGTTCGCGTAAGAGTTGAAGCTTATATTGGCACTTATATAGAACTTAAAAACTCAGAAATTGAAGAGCTCAATAAAATGTATGGCTCTTAAAGTAAAAAATAAATTTTATTTATTAAAAAGCATTTATCAAACATTTTTTAAAGATCTTGATAAATATTAAAATGTTTGAATACAAAAATATTTATAAGCGTTTTATGAAGATCTTCCGAATCCTTCTTAAGACCTTATAAATACCTTAGCTCTACTTAAAAAAGAAACTTTTACAGACGATTTAAGAACCTCTCACAAGACGTTGTTAAAACTTTGATAAATACTTTTAAAATTTTGAGTATTTTTTGTATTTGTAAACATCTTAATTGGG
Source organism: Tricholauxania praeusta (assembly GCA_949775025.1). Lineage (NCBI taxonomy): Eukaryota > Metazoa > Arthropoda > Insecta > Diptera > Lauxaniidae > Tricholauxania > Tricholauxania praeusta. Next base: position 61,237,192 of record OX459028.1, on the reverse strand, counting down.
AGTTTTGAAATGCTTTATAAATAATTTTGATCGCAAGATTTAATTTTATTTTTTTAAGAGGCGAATAAATACTCTGGTATAAGTTAAGAGCCCTATAAATGTTTATTAAATGCTTTCGAAAATTCACAAGAGCTGTGGATTATTTTAATGCCCAGTGGGTATGTACCAAATCTTATTTATCTACGTCAAATAGATATTGAGATATGATAAAGTTCATTTTTTTCTTATATTGAAGGCATGGTACTGCCCATTTTATTAATTGTATCTTAGTTATGCCTCTACCTTTTATAGATATACCAAGATTTATTAATCTGCATCAAGTTGTTGATAATATATGATGAATTCTGTTTTTCTCTTATGTGGGGGTGGCATCACCCATTTATCGTAAACTATATTACAGAGCATCCCAAATCATAAGAAACATATATGTATGTCAATTCTTTCGTCGGTCGGTTGAACGGTTTAGGAGTCCATTAGCAACGAACATACATATATTGATCATTATTTATATACTAGCATTACCCTGTGCGTTTCGCACCTTACCGGTTCTTAGAAAGACTATTAGAATAAATCAATTTCAATGCAGTGTTGTCAATCATGCAGTTTTGCTTATAGCCTTACATAGCCTTACATGCTTCCCTAACTGATCAATCGAGGCGAAGTCGCATAGAAGCTGATGCGATCCAAGCACTTCTGCGCATTAGCGCTAGGACCAAATCTGAACTCGTAAGAAGCACATGCGAATTAAAAATAAAACAAAGTAGTTTACTCAAAATAAAATACTAAAATATTAGTTAAATAAAGACTTTAATATAAAAATTACATTTATATTTTGAATCTGCATATGATTCTTACGAGTTCAGATTTCGTCAAAACGCGCCTCGCTCTTCGGTTTCGAAAACGAGGCTAGGACGAGGCGAGGCCGAGGCGAGGCCGAGGCGAGTACGAGGCGAGGACGAGGCGAGGTGCCGTGTGATCTCGCCTCGCCTCGGTCAAGCGAGGAAAATTTATTTTTCCATCTCGCCTCGTTCTCGCCTCGGTCTCGCCTCGTTCTCGTAGTCAAAAACGAGGCTGCCTCGTAGCCTCGGTGAAACACTATGGTTGACTCAATTAAATATTTAATTGCTCAACATATATTAAATATTATTTGTCATACTCAAATATATAATTTTCTCAGTGTATTTATCTACAAAAATGTTTTTTTTATATACATATATATTTTTATTTGCATAAAAAGTTGTTCCCCAAAACTTGTGAAGCATTCATATTCTTATTCACTTTATCAAATCAAAAACTATGTCAAAGTAATTTAGTAAATCCGCAAATCCACTTGAAAAACCGCTAAAAACTTGATTTCATTTCAATTTCAATTTAAAATTCATTAAGAATGTCGATTGGCAAAAACGCGAAATAGGATTTGAGTAAAAGAAATGAAATTTATCAACGCAAAGCCACATGAACCGCCTACGTTGTTAATAGCATACTGTACAGCAGTCTGTGACTCCAGCATCTAGGTTTTCTATTTATAAATAAAACTTGGTGGAAGTGCCGACATGTCAGTTGCTCGTCTTATTCGCCATCGTTGTAGGCCGCAATGAGTTGAAAAATATTTACTTAACACGCAACACGACCCAACAATATTGTAAATATGACAACCCAACTCGTTCTAATTCTGAGGTTATTTTGACGACTTGACTTGAAGCGCACAAAAATATGCCACCGCTGATGTTGTTGACTACGAAGCTGCTGATGATGTTGCTGACACTGTTGTTGTATTAACCACATTTCTATGTTGATGACAAGAGATAACCACGCAACTAAGACTTGCAGGCTTTTTTTTTTTTTTTTTGTGAGGCAAACGAAGTTAGCACAGGAAAGTAAATTCCACTGTTCTATGCCATATGGAAATGAAGAATTTTATCATCTTGAAAATTAAATTGAAAACCATAAGCGAAACAACAAATTCAAAGCGTTTAATTATTGCATTACTGAGAGTAAAAGAGAAAGATAATGTGGGAGTGGTAGAGCGACGTACGAAATAGCATATATGCAAAAGTGTCGTGCACATTTAACGTTAACGTTAAGAGAAGGCAATATCTATTGAAATTTGTTGATGACATGAGTGATGAGTTCCTTTTGACAGTTTTGACATTTCTTTTATTCAACACCACGTAGTGTCTTCGTATTTGATTGCATTTGTTGTTTTTCTATGTGTATGGTTGTTGGCTTTTGCTCATGCTCATCTTTTTTATGGGAAATAATTCAGACACGTTGTTTTAGCTTTTGCGGTAAGTTCATTAGTGCTGTAAAGCGATAGAACACAAAAATGTAATTGATGAAATTTGTAATTAGTTAAACGCTGCTTTCCAACTATTGAGTGACGTTTGGTAAGCGCGATGTTGTATCATACGACATTACCAGTGGGTTAACATACTTTTAGAGTGAATAGTTCAAACATTGTGGTGATTAAAATTCCACTCTTTATCTCGAAGCAAATGCCTTTATAAAGAGCTCAAATAAGGATCATAAATGCTTCAAAAGTGCTCAAGAATTTGACACTTTTTCAGCAAAGGATTTGTTACGAGATGACCAAAACAAAAATTTTCTATTCAAAGTGATAATTTTTAGTTCCCACCCACTTTCCGGAATACGTTTTCCGGAATGGACATTTTCCGGAACGACCAAGAACCCGAAATTTTTTTCCGGAATCGGTTTTACGGTATATACATTTTCCGGAAAGAAGGTTTTCCGGAATACTTTTTTCGGAATAGGTTTTCCGGAATGTACATTTTCCGAAATGATAGTTATTCATGTACATAAAATCCATATTTTCATGTTTGTAACGCAATCTGTTTATTACTTTCCTATTTCTATTTCCTATTTCTATTTAATTTAGTTTTGGGAAAAACGTGAAGGCGGCCCCAAAAAAGAAATGGTTGAACTTCCAACGTAGAATCAGATCACTCGTCCAAAATTATGCGGAATATACAGATCCTGGGGGTGACCTACGATCTCTGCGCTCAATCGCACACAACATAGTTCTGTGAAAATTTCAAGTTTTGTGTACGATGATTTATTCAAACAAGTTTATGCAAATTACATACAAATACAAAATATTTTACTCATGACGCATAAGTTAGTAATTATTATTTCCGAAAAACAGTCGTTCCGGAAAGCCGACTCCGGAAAAAAATTTCGGGTTTTTGGTCGTTCCGGAAAATGTCCATTCCGGAAAAAGGATTCCGGAGAGTGTATGTAATTTTTTGATACCCCGGAAAGCTAATCTGTGATGAACTACTTACTTACTTGCTTAGGGGCCAAAAAAACCCGTTACCGGATTACGACCAACCTCAATATCTTTCATTATAGTACGATACGTAAACAAAATAAACATCGACTCGTACGATAAACACTTAATTATCACCGAGAGCGAGATTCGGCCAGAAGTTCCATCTCATACGTAAATGTTCGTTGTTTGTGCTAAGCAACTCACTAAATGTGAATTTGAAAAATTATCTTTTCTTCTCCAATAAACAAAAACCATTGTATTGCTATTCTTGGTAATAATACCAATTTCGAAAATTTGTTATATGGACCCAATTTTCTGCAATAAGAACTGCGTAAAATGTAGGTGGGTTGTGCAACGGACAGTAGTCAGGGAATCCACTGGTCCAGCAATTGCGTTCTCTTACAAGAAAGGCTACAAGACGATAAATTTGGCGCGGCTACGAGCGCGATACGATAATTTTTGAATTTTCGTATCGTTCTCGTATCGGTGAAGCATTAATGGCCTTAATCTTCATTGTCTCCCAGCGGCTACCGCTTCAAACACCCTTTTCGCAGGAGCTTCTTCATTCAAGAATTATTCTATCAAACACACTAAATGCGGCTCGATCAGTCTGCGGGACAACCCATGTCACTGCGCCGTAGAATGCACACTCTTGTAGAAAATATTGCCATTCGGATGTACACTAGCCTTTCGCAACACCCCCTCACAAAGTGGAAGGAGTTGGAGGACAGTGAGTCGCCTTGCCTGAAGCCTCGCACGTAATCAAATGGTCAGAAGAAGTCCTTTCCTACTCTGATGGAGCTTTATGTGTTACTCAACGTCATTTTGCAAAGCCACATTTCTTCGCAGGTATACTGAAGATGGACATGGTGGTATATAGGCAACCTCGTTTAGGGCTATCGAAAGGAGCTTAAAAATCGTGATGGGTGTTACAAGCTATTTTTCGTGAGTTTTTTCAATGACTTGAAGTGTTTTGTGAAGATCTATTTGAATTTCCAGATCTAAAGTAGCATTAATATGGTCTCAAGAAGATCAAGTGAAGTTGAACGGAATTGTGGCGTACGACTGGTATTCTGCCAACGAGTACCCGTCGATTTAGAATTAGTTTTTGTTTTACTTCGGATCAGTGTTGCATTTCTAATGTATTAAAATTTGTCACTCTCTTTTCCCATAAGATTTTCTCAGCAAAATTTATTGTTTACAAATTTTGTTTTTGTCATTCTCTTTTCCCATACGATTCTCTCACAGGAAAATAAGTTTGTAGTTTCAATTTGAAGTGAGTGAAAAGCAGTCATCCGCCGCATTCAAACGATTTTCCGACTGGTTTTTTTTGATAGCGTGTAATCGTAACCGCTTTCCTGACCCCGTCCAAATTCTGTGCAAACACTTCGAGTTTCTCACGCTCGCGTCTTTTGGCTCTCGTTTCTAGCACCTCTCTTCATTTTTCTTTTTCAGGTAGTTTTCATGCACGGATCGTATTGCGGCTGGCTGCAGGTTTCTTTTGTAGGCGGCGATTTTCACTGCAGTCGCTACACTCCTGGTCACACCATTGATTTCGCGGAGGTGAGCTTCCGAAACCAATGATGTTCTCAGCGGCAGAGCGCAAGGATCGGGATTTATGCGCCCAAAGTCCACTGGCATCGTCGCGTAGGGAGTGAGGTTGTAGGAGCAGTTCCAAGAGGTGAGCGGAATAGGCTGCGGTCGTTGCAGCTCAGCGATATCCAGCTTTCGCTTGCATTGCACAGTATCTTGAATGCGACGAGATAATGATTGGACTCAATATTGACTCCACAGAACGTACCAACGTCTAGCTCGCTGGAAGCATGCTTTCCGTCGATCACAACATGATCGATTTGGTAGCGCTTTTTCTAATAAGGGGAGAGCCAGCTGCCTTTGTGGTTGTCGAGGTGTTGATATCTGTGACTACTTACCTTAGACCGTTGTTTGAGGTTATTATTATTATTTTGAGAGATTTGATTTAATTTAATGCTGTATTGTTTATATGTTAAAAACTTTCCCATCGATCTTTATATTTTTATTAGAAGCTCAAAACTACATAGTTTAATAACACCTATAACATTTTTTTAATTTTTTCAGCCATTAACTTATTGCTCCCTTCAGACACTATTCAGCGTATCTTAAATGAAAGTTAAAAATACTAAAATTAAGGCGTTTAATAAACAAAAGCCATAAAAAATTCATAAAAATAATTAAAAATTCTTATTTCAATTTAATTTTATGCAACATCGTAACAAAAATAAAATGCCGGGTACGTAACGCCTTAACACATGTAAAAATACACAAAATACGTGCATAAAATTTTAATTACTCTAAAAAGGACCAATGAGTGACATAATATACTCAACAGCACTACAACCATCCCATCCACCAACAACACCACATTTCTTTGCCGCTCAAAAACAATTTCTCAACATTTTTTGGCTTGAATGCATTAGACGTAGTCGCTGTTGCCGCTGCTGTTGGTAAGATGAAGCCTCAAAAGTCAAAAAACCCAGTTTGAAAATTTCAAGGTGCTTTAAAATGAAACGAAATGTGAAAAATTAACAGCAGCAGTTTCGTTTTTTTCTCTTCTAATTTCACGACTTAACTCATTTTACTATTTTAACTTTTGCTGCACTTGCCGCACTTAAACATTGGCAGTGCGATTACTGCTTTTTACTACTTCTGGTAAATATACGCAATTACTTTAGCTGAATTAACCAAGTCCATCTTAGTAGTGCATCCAGTGTCGAAAAAAGTTTTGCGTGGTTACTGGTCATACCATAAAAAAGAGCACTTTATTTAAAAAACTAAATTTTTTATTCAACTACTACAGGGAAGAATTCAAACTAGCGAAGGAGTGGCGGAATTGGCTCAACCAAATTTTTTTTTATTTTTTCAGAATTCAGCGAAGGATTTGACAAAGGATAGGTATATTTAGAAGTAAAAATTGTTTTTTTTTTTTTATATTTCGGTGAGAAGAGCGTGGGAAATGGGGAGTGAGGAAAATTGGCTCAACAAATTTTTTTTATTTTTTTTTCGAACTCAGCTAAGAATTTTACACAAGAATCAGAGGGTTTTGTTTTCGCAACAAAACTTTTTTTTTTATTGGACTTTGTAATTAACCAAAAATAAAATATTATCATAATTATTCCAGAAGTTAAAAGAATCTGGACAAATTGTTTTCACCTATTGCTTATAGGCAACTTTATGGTGCGCCCCCTAATACACGACTTACAGGAACAAAGCCTTGAGGTTGAGATCAAAAGGCGGATGCGCCCAAAAACATGATCAGTAGGTCCACTCCTTATATCAAATAATATCTCACAGAATAGGACAGTAAACTTAACAGATGGTATACAGTTTCTTTATCTGATTTTCCAGGAGTAACTTAGGAGCTTTGACACCATAAACCATTTTTTTACAACTGAGTTTCAAAAGAATTTGCCTAAGATTTTTGAGCACCAAATACATTAGAGTTAGCATATTAAAGTTGCTTGCTTCGAACCAGCTACCCACGCATCTGAGTTCAATAAACAGCATACTGAAGTAAACAGTGTTAAGTTTTCCGAAAATTTGAATTTTTTTTGAACCAAGTTATAAAAAAAAGAAATAATTAAAAATTAGGCATTAGTACGGGTCGATTTATATAAAGCAAAATAAAGTTAGCCAGACACCGACTCAAAAGTTAGAAGGACCCTTAGAAACGAAATCCGCTTCATTTTTTTTTTCGTTCCGAGAAATACCAATGGAGCACTTTTGATTCTCCAAAGGGTCCTTTTTGGTTAAAAAAAATGTGTTTTTTGCTCGTAACTTTTATTCCTTTACAGAATGAATGTCTTTTGCTCCGAAAATGTTGATTGCGTTCTTACAAAAAATTTGACGTTAAAAAGTTTAAAATTTTTTCCTTTTAGATTAGCTATATTCAGTCGCAAAACTCGATTTTTTTCATATTTTTTATATGGAAAAATCGAATTTTGGGACTGCTCGTAAATATTACCTGTAACAGAAAAACAATAATAAAAAAATATAACACAGTTATGGTTTTCAAGGGTCCTTCTAACTTTTGAGTCGGTGTCCGGATGAATCTAAATGTCGACCAGGTCTATTAAGCATCTTTCAACTTCAAAGTATTTCAACTAAACTTTTTGGCAAACATTTTATTTCTATGAGTGGCTTCCAGTCTGGTGTCTACTTAACACAGCTTTTCATAGAATAGCATACAATATACTTTGGTGCGTATATGTATAAGTGATGGCATTTCTGTTTTTTTTTTTTCAGAAAATAGTACTGTATTTAGACACGGAATGAATTTTTCGCATGACGAATGTATTTCTTGTGATATATCCAGAAAATGTACTGAATGAACATTTTATATCAAAATTTACAAAAAAGTGATATTTCAACATTTTTGGAATTTTAAAAATAATAACTTATAAATTATTATAATTTAAATATATTGAAAATTGTACCGTTTCAAGATTATGACTCCAAGTGTACTAAAAATGAGCCGGTTGTGCTTTCATATTTTTTAAAGTCCAAATGTACTGGGAAGAAGTACAAATGTACTGAAAGTGACATCATTGGTGTGCAAATATAAGTTGCATTTTTCTGCACTACAGAACTAACACAACATGCCTACACATATGCACATACATATGTATGTTAATGCTCGACAACAACACATAAGTATAAGTAAACATAAATTCATCATTTTCCAAATGAAAATACACTCAGCTGCTTGTAATTAAATTTTGTTTTGAAATTATACGTAAATGAATTTCTACGTATAAAGACACACACACACACACAAACAAATATGCAGCAACTTAAGTGCAGACGCACACACACATATGTACGTAAATATGCACACTCATCAACAAAAATCACAAAAGTCATTTAGTTTGTTTTGCATATAAGTATGTATGCGTGTATGTGTGCGCGTAAGTTGGTACTCATATTGTGAAAGCAAATAAAGTCGTTGGTTGGCAAATAAACTGCGGTGCTATCACTCTCTTTCTTTTTCACTTAACACAGCGTACGGTGAAAGGTCGCTTCAGGGTCCTCGAATTCTGCAGCAGATTGTTTAAAAAAAAGAAAAATCACGTGAAAATAAAATACATAAAATTATGAAATTATTTTCAAAGGTTTACTTATGACTTTTACGAGTTTTTATGGAAAAGTTTTAGCTTTTCTGCTTTATAGCGGCATATAAATTTTAATTATGCATTGCATATAGTAGTAATTAATTAACATTTTTATGAGTGAATATTGCTTTGAGTATATCTACTTTACATTAAGTTATTGTGGTTCTCATTTCAATTTTAGCAATAACTATTCAATTGGTTTGTCACGACTTAATTAATTGATCATATTGAGTAAAGTTTTCTCAACTGGGCACAATAAAACCCAAGTTATTAAACTTAAACTTTTTATTGCATAACTTTGAAGATATATTGATCAATATTAAGGCCTTATACTTATTTTTGCAAAATTTGGATTTTTTAAAAAGTTATGACCAAGTGAACTTTTATGTGGGTGTTTTTTTAAATTGCGATTTCTCAGTAAATAACTATTGGGAAAAAGTTAATGAAATTTTCGTGATAGGACTAGAAATGTTTTGCAATTTACATATATGAAATAAAGTTTTTATAAAAATATTATTAATTATTTATAAAAAATTAAGTTTTCAATAAGCAACTAGAATTTAAACCAACTTCTCATATGTTCAGAAACAAAAACTTTTCACAGAATTGTTCTATAAAGTCTACATAACTTTTTCCTGAAAAAAAGTTTTAGTACTTTTCATAAATAAAAAAGTTACAAATGTTTAAAGTGTCGCCACCTAGGCAATTTTACTCCCAAAAACCATCTGATAAGAAAAGTTTTTATTGCGTTTCTTTTTTTTTGAATTGTATTTGAATTGTAAAATTCAAATTTTGCTCTCTAAAATGGTCCTGATGGAAAACTCCATAGAATTTGTGGAATTTGAGAGCCATTGTGTGAACGAAATGTAGCTTGGAACATGGTTTTTAGCCATTCTTGGTTCACATGGGCTTTGTGAGACGGTGTCGAGTCTTGTTGAAACGTCCATGGCCTACGATCGAAATATTTGCGTGCCCACGGCTCCAAAGTAGCTTCCAACACTTTTCCCCGATAATAAATCGCATTCAGTTTGACCCTAGGCTTGATGAAAACGAGAGAAGAGCGTCCATCGGCCATCCCAGCTGCCCAAACCATTACTTGCGATGGAAAATTACTTCTGGTGACCAACCGCTGGCTTAAATCCTCGTACGTGCGATCGGTCAAGTAAACACGATCGTTTTGGGAGTTTACGAATTGCTCGATTGGGAAATTTTTCTCATCAGTGAAAACGATGCTCGGAAATTCGCCATGTTCGGCCAAGCGAAGCAACTCCTTTGCTCTATCGAGTCTAACTTTTTTTTGTTTCGATGTAAGATTGTGTGCCTTTTGGAACGTATGACGTAGCTGTCATGTACGGTTTGACAGCTATGACCGTCTGACCGTTACACTTTATAGCGTTCACCCTGTACTTTTTGGCATTAAATAACTGAAATATGAAATAAAAAAAGAGTTATTTTTTGTCATCGCTTTAGAAAACAAAAACCATGGATTAATTTAATTAAAATCAGTTGGTTAGTTTAGCTAAGGTAACATATTTTCTTGTAAGAGGCGTGGCATCACCCACTTAAGAACACATAACTTTACTCAAGGTTCAGTCCAAATTTTATAAAATCGGTCCATTGGCTTAGCTGTATAAGTCTTAGAAACACATAATTTACTGGCTAAAGTAGCTTTTAGGAAATAGACCTTGGACCGCGGCTCAAGGTTTACTTATATTGAATTCGTTAGTCACAGTGCTTATGCATTAGATTTCACTGTATATTTTTTGGCTTGAATGTAACAAATTAGTAGTTTAAAATAAAATTTAGCTAATAGGTCGCATATTCAATTTTGGCTCACAAAGTTAGAAACGAATAAAATCGGTCCATTGATTCACAATATATTCAACATGCTGCACTTTTTTATGTTCTTATTCACGATAAATTACAAAAGATAAGACAAACCACTGATCGGATTTATGCCAGTTTAGGTTACGAAGAAATAAGACAATTTGGTCCTACTAAGTACGATATATAGGCCCAACATATGTTAGTAGACAATAAATAGGTATTATCTTATACCGCATCTTGCGAAATTTAAGCTTGAAATTATTTTTTTTTTTTTTTTTTTTCAAGAAACTCACCCTCGGAATTCATCCATCCATTTATAATAAAATTATTATTCAATTCCAAATTCACTGATTGCACACTTCTTACATCCTACATTTTCCCCAAAAAAAAAAAGAATAAAATCAGTCTACTCAATAATAGCATTTTCACCTTTGCATCATTTCACATTCAATTCACCAATATATTATCTGAAATCTACATCTTCTCTTGCAACCTCTGCTAACTGATTTGCACCCAAGTTTTATTATGCTAAATAATAAAGAAATATCTGCCCTTCATAAAGTTCGATTGATATTCGCATTACTCTCCCACATCTTCTTCTCCGCTTCATTTTGACTGCTTTATTTGCATATCCAAAGGATTGGTTTTGTGCACGTGTCCCTCTTGCTGTTAGCAGTGGCAAAATTGCTGCTACTTTAGGCTTCATCCTTTATATTCGTCACACCACCATTTTTACCATGTCATGTCATAATTTCACAAAGTGGGCGAGAGAATTTTTGCAAAGGCAATGAAGAGGATAAAAAGCAAATAAGAAAAAGTACGAAATCTTTACTGATTTGCATATGAACGAGGTGTACGAGTACTCGTAGACCGTTAGGCTTTTCACGTTTTGCATACAAGCGAGCCATAAAAAGGTAAAAACTGCTGCTGCTGCTGCAGGATGTTGTAGACGTTGTCGTAGGGCCAGAGGCCATCGCCACCACATGACTTCAAGGTTGATGTGTTTTCTATTTAAATGACATTTTATGCCTTATGCATAAGTCATGAAGAATGAGTAGCAGCAGCAGCAGCAGCACCAGTTCAAATTTTCATCAGATAAAGGTATGGAGGTAGTTGCAGTTAAAAATTTTAAAGTTATCGTGTTAATGGGCTCAATGAAGATATATAGTTTTATGAGAAAAAAAACGCTACAAGAAATTATTATTATTATACGCTGGGTAGAGAGTGTATGTTTCCGTCAAATAAATGTGTCTATTTGATACATTTTAAAAGTATATATTGATGCGTATCAACATATGTAGTTAGTATTTAAGTAGTTAGTATAGTAACTGAATTATATATGTTTAATTCAAACATATCATATGATATATATTACCAAACCTTGGAATAAAATACTTTGCTCAGTGATAGAAGAGTTATTTATTTCTTAATGAGCATTTTTACTGCTGTAGGTCATGCTGTGCCTTGAGCCATCGCTTTAAATCTTAAGTGCCAAATTTCAACTTGAGTCTATTAAACTGAACATTTCCTGAGATATATACTCCATTGGCTGTTACACTTTAATACGACACAATCCCCATGTCTGTAATTTCTATCCCTACTCCATTGAAAGCATTTCCCTTAATCTGAATTTAGTAAAGGACTATTAAAAACCAGACAACTTTTTACAACATCATCACTGTCTAATAAAGGTATTTAGGAATGTCATTTGCTTGTACAGCCTTTTTTATACCTTGCAATTTTTACAACAAAAAAAAAAAAACATTTTCCTCATCATCTTTTGTTCTGCATCCACTGGCACTTGCCCATTCGCTATTCTTCTCAATTCGTTTCCGTTGCAGCAGCAGTAGTAGCAGCGGAAGCTTTCGTCTACCTGTCGCCTGATTCACTCACAAACAGCCTATCTCGGTTGCAGTACAGGTAAAGGATAGAAAACAAAAAAATCACTGCTTTACCAGTTGACCGGATGTAGCCGACATGTTGTTGGGTGTATGAAAAAATGAAGTAAATGGGCATTTTCTTTTTCTCATTTACATTCATAGATCATGTTAGACAAGCACGACTATAACATGCTGCCGGAATATTAATGAATCGAAGTCGTGTTGGAATTTTCTTACTTGATGAGGAAAAGTGTTGGGATATTGAACGCATGGTACCTCACAAAATTCCACTATCTTAGTTTTCTAGCAATCTATAGTATACATGACCAAACAGAGAAGATTTTAAACTTCAAGGTTATATTTAAGAATCAAAGTAGACAAAGGTCTTTAATTCGTTAATTAAATTTATATATAATAATATTAAACATTTGCTGAAAACGTTTTGCTTCATTTAAAATCTTTATTTTACTGAGGAATACAATTTATTTGCTAAATATTTTCAATATTTATATTAAGTATTTACACCTTAATGTGGAAACGTCTTTACTGCTGGGTATGAAAGACAATTTACGTTGGCATGAATTTTCTGATTGCTTACGACTTACGCCTTGCACTGACCTTTGCACTAACAACAAGTGTTACAGGGGTTTTCCTAAGTTTTCATACCTAGATGTTTTATACATTTGCATCATTTATATCTATAATTTACATTCAGTACATACTTAGATCATTTTTTACAAAATTAATATGCATTGTATACTTAATCAGAACTTGAAAAATTAAGAACTTGAGAAAAATCGTTCACAGTTTTTGAAATTGTTTGACATTGATAAATCTTTTATAATGTTTATTAACATTCTTAATTTGTTCGATATTATTCAAGATTATTTAATATTTTTCGAAACTTAACTACCTGTAGTGGCAGTTTCATTTTTTGCGAAATTATTGTATTCAGAATCGGAATGTACTTTATGGAGGTCGAGCGTAGAGTAATTTCGAGTATTGTGATATGGTCGGGTAATGTGAGATGCCATCATATTTCCTTAAATAAACAACTCTCGACACAATTTTTTTGTTAACATAGCAATAACGGAAAAAATGAGTTGTGCGTTCGCATTCACTGTTTTTGGCCTCAGTGTAGAAAAATTGACTTAGCCACAAGTCCAGATTTTATTTGAGTGATTTCATGTATGAATTAAGCTCAAAATAAAATAAGTAATAAAGTCGAAATACTAAAATTTGTTAGTGGGTGCTTATACTTTGTCAGAAAAAATGTGAGTTCTTTATTTGCTGAAATGTGTTTTAATAAAATAACCTGAGTGTATTAAAACTGAAATTCGGCTAATGTAATATAGTCCAATTTTTCCACCCAGCTAAAACATTACCTGTGTTTTTTGCAACAAGTCTTTCCAGAGGGATACAATAATGCAGACCTGATTTCAATGCCTGCAATGCGATTTACAGTGATGTGCCATATTATTAGACCCATTTCGGAAATTTCCATATAACAACATTTATATTGCTATAAATTTTAATATGGCCATGTAAATGGTATTCAATCATTTTATTATTAATTATGGAATCATGACGTATAAAATTAAACACATTTAATTGATCTAAAGAGCGATGTCCAGCTTAACGACACAAAATAATACTTGGGAGCCAAACAGTGTAAGGCTAGGGGCATTTTTATATAAAACATAAGAGAGTAGGTATATCGTAGTATACTTACACAACACAAGCAAAGAATTGAAAACGTGAGCTTAATATGAGAGAAGAAAACTTTACCTGTGTAGCAAATTTATGTATCAAACAATGAGTTTATTTTTTAAATTAATAAAAAACATCTCTCAAAAATAAACAAGTCAACCGCAAGCAGCCACTATACCCCGTAATTTTTGTTCAAATTATCTTCACTTTGTGAGTTACGCTCTTCAGCATTTCGATGTTTGCTCTTGCTCTTAGTACCACTTCGGAAAAACTGTTTTATTGATAAAATCTAAAACAAGATTCAGCCGCCTTCTCGAAACCGTAGGTTCCTCATGGTTAGAAATGGGCCTCCTATTTTTTCAGAAGAAAAAAAAAAAATTTTAGAGGTCGCGCAACTCGTTTTTATATCAAAACTAAAGGTCTCATGACATTTTAATTTTTAAGAAATACTTATTGGTATTTTAATAAAACTTTTATTAGCTGAAATTATTAGCCAATATCTGGCGCGCAATTTCGTATTTTTTTAGATGTAAAAAAAATCAAAATGGCGACAGCACATGTCTGAAACATGGGAAATACATAGGAACCATATTATATATGTACTAATATGTACGCTTAAACATTTTTTTTTTCAAGTTCGCCAAAATTCTAAGATACGTTCTACACCACAGGGAAGAAATGTGATATAACAATGTATTTTAAAAATTCAAAACAAGTCTGTGAAAAATCAAAGAAAAAATTTTTTTTTTTATTCTTAAAGAAAAGTACTTTTAATTTTTCTTATTTACCTATTTTGGATAGAGTAGGCTATTTCAGATACACTTTGTCATATTTTTATTTTCGTTGATCTAAATTCTCAAACAAACATATTATATATTTTACTGTCATGAGTATGTGGCGACGTATCTTTAATAACCTGTCTTTGTGAAAATGATATTTAAAAATATATTTCTATGAGGTCCACCCTAAGTATGCACTCTAAATAAAATTTCTACTATCTAATCTGTGTCCCTTAATATAAAAGCCATACTGTGTATGTTTCATGAGATTCGATTTACCTGTCTTTGAGAAATCGCTATTTTTAAAAAATTTGTGAATGCACCCTAAATAAAAGTTTCATCGTCTTAGCTATGCGTCTTAATATAAGAGACATGTGTAAATTCCATGTGAATCGATTAAGTGGTCTTTGCAAAAATTCTATTTTAAAAATATTTGCGTATGAGGGCCACCCTAAATTAAAGTTTTATAACGGCCCTGGTGTCGAATCCCGTTCATATTTTGTGAAGTCCTTAACATAGGCTATGTGCATCCTGACACCGAATTTCAAGACTTTTGCTATCATATGAAACAAGATATATCGAGTTAAAGGTTTTAATTGCATGTAAAGTGCCACGCTCCTTGCTTTTATCAAAATAAAATATAGCCCATGTTACTCAGGAATAGTGTAGCTTTCTATTAGTAAAAGATTTTTTGGAATCGGTTCTATAGTTCCAGAGATTACCCTGAACATACAAACAAACAAACAAACAAACAAACAAACCTTACCTCTTTATATAATAGTATAGATTTTGAAGTTGTTTTCAGTAAATTGGATTCAAAATCACTTCATAAGCTGCAAGTTGCTTTCATCACTTTCTTTACTTGTCTTTCATTCAATAAAATTTGATAAAAAATTTAACATCTTTCTATCATATTATGGTTTTTGCAATACATGTTGCGTGCATTATAAACGTAGTCACCGGGGTGACTAATACTACAAGAAGAGATCAGACTAGAACTTTCAGATAAATACGCCCATAGGTAAGAGCTAAAAATTCGAAATATATCTTAAAATGATCCTAACTAAAATCGTAGTAAAGTCAGAAACGCCTTCCATTCTAGATAAATTTGAACATGAATAAATATTGGAAAACAACTGAAAAAGTCACCCGGGTGACTAATACTCTAACGGAGGGTTAAATGAAACTTTAAATAAAAAAATATTAAAAATTTGAATATATTTTTCTCAGATATGTTATATGATCTAATGAATATATCCATGATGTCGCCTAGACCTCCTAATTTGAACAATGTTAATCTAATGGAATATTTTCTTAGGCTAAAATTACTTTCGGATAGTACAATTAAATCACAGAAACAATGTTCTCAAAACAAAATCATACTGATACTTTTAGGATTCTTTATATTCAATATCTTTTGCGCTTTTATTTTAACATATAAAATTCATTTGTGAATAAATTAATTTTATACTTTTTTCAAATTGAACTATTGCTGCATTTGACATTTCAAATAGTAAATTATTGGCTTTTTCAATAGGAATAATTTTAACTCTCAATATTTATTTTGCATTTATTGTTTAATAATGAAACTCAATGCATAGTTGAAAATAAAAATTAATTTAAGAAAACTTTCCATTAAATCAGTTTACTAAATTGTTGCACTTTAATATTTAGTAAAAGTTCTGTTCAAGAAATTATCAAGAATTATGCATATGCACTAAGTGACTTCTCTTGTTAAATGTCATTTATTTTACTCTACTCATACCTTAATTTTTCGTGCGCTCCAAATTGTAAAAGCAAGTTGTTGTTGTTGTTGAGGGTTTATCGATTTTTCAGTCAAGTCAGTTAATTGTTGTAGAATTTTTGTAATATAAACAGATTTACATACATACATCTATTTTGCACACTGCAAAATGTTAGTAGATTGAAAATTTTATAAAATGATCTGGATTTAAAAGCGCTAATTTATTTTAGTAACCCAAAATTATTTTTTTTTTAATTTAAGTGGCTTATGCACAATTTAACAATCACCCCTAACATGAATATCCGGAGAAAAACGATTCTCTCGGATTTTTTTTTCTCGAGAGGAGTATTTTGCTATAATAAATAATTGACGAATGGAAAACTTCATATCCAATCAGTGCTGCCAAAATATTTCCAATTACTTCCAATCAGTCCAAAATCAATATGTCAATTTTTTTCATATTTCACATTAGCTTATCTGTCAACTGAACAATTTTATAAATAAAAATGAGAAGCATTTTTCTATATTCCAAAAAGAAAATCACCTAGGATATGGTATAGCACAGCTTTATAGTTTGCCATCTACTCCTTTTCATGAAGATTTTTACTGCATGCGAATTGGATTCCATGTACGGGATCAATATCAGTAATTGCTCTTTGTTTGTGTTGCTAGATCTTGTAGATATGTTAAAAAATCTTTTTATTAAATAAAAATACAAAATATTGCTAACTTTGACTCTTTCCTCATTAAATTCCTTGCTGCAAAGTTAGGCAAAAAAATTTGCGTGAAACGTCAAAAAAAACTTCCCCAAAATAGTATTTACGATAACCTCATTTTCCAGAGAATTTTTTCCCATTCCCCAAAAATCTTCCACGATCGCAAAACAGGGGAATTGAGAAAAAATCCGAAGGAATGTTTATTAATGATAAGGGTGAATATGTTTAAAAAATCAAAGCTTTAAGTCTTATCGATCCTTAGAAATCGAATTCGAATCGGAACTCGGAATCGAAAATCGGAATTCAATTAACGTCGGAAACATTGGATCTCGAAATTTTTAATCAGCGATGACATTTTGAAGGATCTGTTTTTAAGTTATTTAAATGTAAGCCAGTGTCTTTGTCTTAGATAATTATTTTTGTATATTTATTGAAAATGTGTTATTACTTTGTTGCTTCTGAACCTAAACTTATTATGATTTTTTTAAATATTGTTACATGTTAGATTTTTAGTGATCCCTGATAATGAAAAATTACCTTATCGAAATATTGGGAAAATATTTTAAAAATTTTTAAAAATTAGGTCAATAAAACAGAAATCTAAACTATTGGCTTAAATAAAGTAATAATATTTGCTAACATAAAAAGATCGACTAATTCACTTAAAATTTATAAAGCTAAGAAAATTATTCAAATTTTCTTTACACATTTTTTATCAGCTATTGGAAAGTTTTCATCCGGGCAACAGCATTACTTTACCTATTAGTAATGCCACTGTCTACTATATACAGGCAAGTCTCGGTTTAACGAACCTCCCTTTAACGAAAATCCGATCTATCGAATGGCCAAATTTTTTACATTGAGTACCTTATATAACGAATGTTTCAAAATATTTAATGCCGATATTACGAATGACCATTAGAAAGTATGTTAAAAATACAAAATCAAAACAAAAAGAAAAATACCAGTTGCAGGTACCGTATGTTTTTAATGCTTCCTTAGACTTTTTGGCGTCAGTTCATATTTTTTTCACATTTGGATCAAGTTCTATGTAAGTGTTGTCGTAGAATTAATATGGGAAATAGAAAATGAATTTCACGAAGTGCAAAAGTAAAAATATTGAATGAATGTAGAAAGGGTATAAGCCTATGTGTGATTTCACAAAAGTATGGAATACCAAAATCTTCCATATGCACATTAAAGAAAATGGAACACAAAACTTTCTCACACCTGAAAGAAACAAGCAATGGTACAAAAAATCGTCGATCTCTTAAAAAGGGTGAGTTTGGTTTCTTAACCAACGGAAGAAATATGTTCCAGTCAATGGAATTACATTAGAAATCAAAGCCTCAAAAATAAAAAAAAGCTTTGCGATGGTGAATTCCACGCAAGTTGTACAATTTACATAACAAATTTATTGAGATATGTTCCAAAACACAAATATAAAACTGATATTTTGAGTTATATTAATGTTAATTTAAAAAGTTTATTAAATTAAATGAATTCGAGATTTCTTAGTTACTGATATAAAATTATTAAACAAAAAAAAAAAAACCATTCCGATTTAACGAATTTTTCGATATAACGAAAGGGCGTGACATTATATCATTCGTTATACCGAGACTTGCCTGTAATTCGAAACTTTTACCAACAAATGTCTTTGCCGAGTTCTGAAAATTTGGTTACCTAAGACCATCTCTAGTGACGAATTACTCACCAAGTGCCGTCGATACCCGAATTCAATTCAAATCAAATAGCGAATATGGAAATGGATTGAACACATTTTAGGGAAATCAAAAACTGAAGTCTGCCGCAAGCATTGGAGTGGAACCTTTAGGGTGACAGAAAACAAGTAATCACAAGAGTTTTTCCGAAATTTCAAATTTGGGCGGCTTAAGCTCCTTGATGTTTACTAAAAAGTTTTGCGTTAATTTTTTTAAAGTTACATTGAAACAGAGACATTGATTCCAAAATGTTTGTAAGCAAAAAAACGTTTTTGTAACACTTACAGCCCTATTCTGCTTGTTGACTTAACAAGAAATAATAAAGGTGCTCGTGTTAATCTAATTGTTATGAAGTGTAATTATTGGTATTCTAAAAAATCATTAACAACATAAAAGCTTTTGAATTCCCCACACAAAAGCTTTCGTGGTAAACTTGTCAAATTTTGACTTTTTAAATTTAAATTAATAAAATAACAAATAGAGTAATAAAAAACTAGAACACACAAGGCAATGTGGCGAAGAAGTTAGGACTTTGAACTCATAGCTCGCGTGCGTGGGTTCGATACTCGTAAATCCAAAATATTTTATTTATTGATATCAATAAAAATAAAAGTTTTTTTAAGACATGGTTGTAAATATTTAAAACCACGTTGTCCTGTCTTCTAAATTTTATATACTTACAGCCCTATTCTGGCAGCTTAACAAAGCTCACCACATTAACAAAATATTTAAAATTAACACGTTGTTAATGTTCCGTATTCTGGCAAAAATTTAAAAGCTCTTTTCTATACTATTTTGATAATGTAAGAAAGTGTCTTAACAACGAGTGATATTTCAGTATTGAGCTAAGTAAAATTATTTTTTTTTATAAAATTTAAAAGGCAGGACAACGCGGTTTTAAATATTTACAACCATGTCTTAAAAAAACATTTATTTTCATTGATATCAATAAAAAAAATTTTGGATTTACGAAAATCGAACCCACGCACGCGAGCTATGAGTTCAAAGTCCTAACTACTTCGCCACGTTGCTTTGTATATTCAAGTTTTTTATTACTCTATTTGTTATTTTATTAATTTAAATTTAAAAAGTCAAAATTTGACAAGTTCACCACGAAAGCTTTTGTGTGGGGAATTCAAAAGCTTTTATGTTGTTAATGATTTTTTAGAATACCAATATTTACATTTCATAACAACTAGATTAACACGAGCACCTTTATTATTTCTTGTTAAGTCAACAAGCAGAATAGGGCTGTTATACACTTTCTGACATTAACAAAATAGTATAGAAAAGAGATTTTAAATTTTTGCCAGAATACGGAACATTAACAACGTGTTAATATTAAATATTTCGTTAATGTGGTGAGCTTTGTTAAGCTGCCAGAATAGGGCTGTTAATCACAATACAATAAAGTAGTAATTTCTTTTAAATGTCAATTTGTATGCATCATATATTGACAACTTTATAAACTATATATATTTTTTACGTTTATGTTGATTAATTTTAATATGGAGTAGGTTAAAAGATATTAAATTTTTAACAAGTTTTACTAACTAAATTCTTAGCATATGTATGTAGCATGTGCATGTGTAGAGTCTCTTGTGTGTGTTTGTTAATTGAGTAGTCGAACTTTGCGCTTACCAGCAATTTATCCCAGTTAGCTTTTGAGCAAGGCCTTTCTCCTAGAGAAGACCTTCTAGAATTTCTGCAATATCAATTTTTAAATATAAGAATTTTCAAACATCCTATCTACGCTGAATTTCACAGGAACACCATTTTGTTATATCTGAAAATTATGAGTATGCCTTTCTTGATGGCATATTTTTATTTTATTTTTTCATGGAAGGTTTTTTATTTATCCCCAATCCGGAAAGCTTATTTTTTGTAAAGCGTCTTTTAATACTTCTTTGGAGGACCTTCTTGTGTCGGCAAACTCATTTAAAAAACAGAAAGTTTAAGATATGCAGTGCTTTTTAGGACTTCTTATAGTGCTGCTTACTTCTGTTTTGCCTACTGGGGTATAGCAATAATGTTGATGGCATATCTGTTTCTGTTGCTGTGACCACATACTGGTCGTCTACATTGGTAGAGCATCATCATCAATATCTTGCTCAATACGTCTGTTTGTATGTCGGCTGCCGCTGTTGTCGTCAGTCTTTAATTTATTTAGAAAAACTCAAGACTTTATTGAATTGACTATCGAACTCTTTAAAAACAAAATTTATCACACATGCAGCAAGACAATGAAGAGTTTTTTCTTTAATTTGCGTTTAGTTATTTTAAAGTGCTTTTATAAAGGCCTCATGTGAAACAATATAAGTCTGTTAAGTTGAAAAGGGGTACGGTAAAAAAAATGCTTAATTTGATCACAATTTCACCCTACATTGTAGGTGATGTTATTGAAAATGTGTAGTAGAAACATAAATATAATCGCTAAATTAGCTTTGAAGATATAAGTACTTAGCTTCACCAGTTTATAAAAAAACTATTTTGAAAAACCAATTTTGGAAATCAGAGGTGCATTTTGTTTAAAATCATAATTATTTTACGAAATTGAAAATAAATTCGTGATAGTTCCTCGATAAACTATTTAAATAACATAAGAATTTCGAAATTAATGATCAAAAATCAAAAACATTAACCAAATGAACATATGCAGTAATGAAATTCCTTTGAGTATTTTGCTGCTGCTATGTTCAAACAACATCTGATACTTTGTACTTAATTCGTATTTAATCACTAGAAAACAATTTTTAAGCTATTAGCCATCATATTTGACAACAAAATTGAACTACCCTTTACAGCTGTCAAACAGTTTGTTATTTTTGAATAAGAAAACACGAAATGCTATACGCCGTTTAATGTTGTACATAAATAAACAAACTTCAATAAGCAGCGGAAATTTCTTGCAGACTGCCACTTATTTTTTGACAGAAATGAAATGAAAATACAAAAAAAAAAAAACCAACTAAAATAACCTAAAAATTGGACGTCAACGCATTAATGTCGAAAGTATTAAACTGAATGACAGCTGATAGCAATCGACAGTTATGTTTTCAACTTTTCGACGACCGATTGCAATAAACTGCAACAACAATTTCTTTTTAAGATTTTGCTATTTTTTCAAGAGTTTCTATTTTCATGCTTCAAGTCGCTGTGAAAATTGCCGTATTGAACATTTGCACAACTAAAGTTGCATTGTTAAGTCAGACTGTTGCTAACTTCCGGTTTCCGGTATTTAATGAACAAGCGCTGCTTGGGCTGAGTTTAAATAATGCAGTAGCAAAAAATCGAGAGCAGAAAAGCATGAAAAGTAAAAGAAAATCAAATTGTAACTTTTGTATGCAATACAGTGGGAGTCAAAGAACATTCACAAGAAAAGGAAAAGATTTAAAATTTTGATTTTAGAGTTCATTGATGTGTAGCACCACCTACTTAATTGAAATTATTTATTGAAGCATAATTTTAGGAGTGAATTTAATTGCATGACGCTTAGGGTGCTGTAAAGCTATTACTTTCTGATAGTTTTTATTTTCAATTGAGAAAATTGGAATGTAAGAATATCTCAATTCTTTTTGTACAATATCAGTTCTCAATCATTTGCTGTGTACGTACTGCAAGGAACTGTGGGTGAAGCGACCAAAAATTATGCTTTAGCTGCATAAAAAAAAAAATTTCAAATGTTGCAAATACAAAAGTGTCAAGCACATATGTGCGCGCCTGTGCGAAAGTGTATTTGTGTGTGTGTGTGTGTCTGGCCATTGTATGCCAGAGACATTAATTATAACCAAAAACTTTTAACTTTTAATGGTCAACTTTTAGGCAGCTGGCATAAATGTAACAGCACAATGTGCGAGAAGTAGAGTACCAGCAAACAGCTTGAAAAATTATGTGTAATTTGTTATTTTTCTCTGCAACAGCAAAAAGTTTTCACATTTTTAAATATGCGCTTAGTGGTAGGCATAAGGCTGCTAACAGCAAAACGCATTAAAGTGATATTAGGACAATCAAAAAAAAACAAAAGAAGGTTTATTTTACAAAGTACATTTTGCTACGTTCAGGGCAGAAGACACAGCAGCAAGAAAATTTCACTGCGCATATTTTGGATTTATTTATGTTAAATGTGTGCAAATTTTTTCAAGAAAATACCAACAAAATACCAAATTTTTGTCAGCTGCATCGCTTCTGCACTTAAAAGTATGCAACATTTTTTCTTTGCACAGTGGTAAGTTTCAAATAATGTCATTTCTAGTACCGTTAAATCACGAACGCTATTTTGTGTACTTTTTTTAAGATTTTATTTACTATTTTACTTTTAGCTTTTTTAGATTGTATTTCATCCTGTGGAAGGACTAAACATTATTTACAGAATCATTTTTACTAACAATAAGTAACAAACGTTCACAGATTGAGGGACTTAGGAACAGGAATCGCACCATATTAGGAATTTGAGCTCTGTTATCAACTTGATCTACTCAAATAAAGTTTTTCAACTACGAGTACAAAAGAAATTGTGGTTAATGTACTTAAGTGACTCAATTGGTAAAATTGTACATGAATATTGATCGCTACTAAGTCGACTGTACGTTCAATTTTCATTTCATTTATGAGCTTTCTTTAATCTACATTAGGTAAAGGTTTTTAAAAGTAACTTACGAATATTTTTACCCATGTCGTCCACGAACTTAGCTTTTTAAAAATAAAAAAATGATATTTATATAAAACTAGCATTACCCTGTGCGCATCGCCTCACCTCAACCGTGGTGTAGATTCAATGTGCGGTCTGCGTGAAAATTGTATCCAAAAAATACTTTTGTCTGAGGACCACCCTTAGTATGTACCCAAAATAAAGCAGTACCTCTTAATATAAAAACCACGTGATTTAAATTTCATGAGAATCGATTAAGCGGTCTTTGAGAAAATGATATTTAAAAAATATTTTAGTGTGAGAGCCACCCTAAATAAAAGTTTTGTATCCTTAGTTTTGCCTCTTAACATAAGAGCTATGTACGTGGTGAAAATTCGGTGTGAATTGACTAACCTGTCTTTGTGAATATGATATTTAAAAATATTTTTGTATGAGGGCCACTCTAAGTATGCATCCTAAATAAAATTTGTACGATCTAATCTGTGTCTCTTCACATAAAAGCCATATGGTGTAAATTTCATGAGAATCGATTTAGCGGTCTTCGAGAAACTGATATTTAAAAAATATTTTTGTGTGAGGGCCACCCTAAATAAAAGTTTTGTATCCTTAGCTATGCTTCTTAACATTAGAGATACGAAGTGTAAATTTGGTGTGAATAGATTTATTTGTCTTCGCGAAAATGATATTTAAAAATATATTTGTATGAGGGCCACCCTAAGTATGCACCCTAAATAAAATTTTTACCATCCAATCTGTGTCTCTTTACATAAAAGCCATATGGTGTAAATTTCATGAGAATCGATTCAGCGGTCTTCGAGAAAATTATATTTAAAAAATATTTTTGTGTGAGGGCCACCCTAAATAAAAGTTTTGTATCCTTGACTATGCCTCTTAACATAAGAGCTACGTGGTGTAAGTTCGGTGTAAATCGACTAACCTGTCTTTGTGAAAATGATATTTAAAAATATTTTTATGTGAGGGACACCCTAAGTATGCACCCTAAATAAAATTGTTACAATCTAGTCTCTGCCTTTTAATATAAAATCCATTTGGTGTAAAGTCCAAGAGAATAGATTAAGCAGTCTTTGAGAAAATGCTACCCTAAATAAAAGTTTTATAGCCTATGACACCCGCCCGATCGATTCTAACATACTGTAAAAATTTCATCAACATCGGCTGGATAGTTTCCGCGTGCATAAGAGACAGACAGACAAACGGACAGACAGACAGACAGACAGACAAAAAATTAATTTTATATAATAGATAAGACGTATTTTTAAAGTATAACTTTTTAAATGTTTCAGAGTTTTATTTCATTAATGCTTACAAAACAAAAAATAAAACACTATGTAGAGGAAAAAATTTGCATTAAGAAAGTATTAAAATCTTTAAATTTTGGATTTATATGGCTGTGAAAAGTTGAATTGGGAAATCCTATCTGGCTTATTTTGGGTCCAGTAAAGCATAGAATCATATTGTATCATTATCATTCAATTTTATTAAGCCGTTTTTGAAACTTTTGATAACCTATATTGAGCTCAATAGAAGAAGAATTTCTTTTGATAACATTGCTAAAGCGTAGAATTTAAATGCAATGATGTATGAAGGTACAATTGTACCTAAACCGCTTGCAAGCGTTGTAAGATTATGCCGTCGCACATTGGTGCCATTACATATAAATTGAGGAAAAATATATAAGAAATCGCCGTGGAACAATGATTTTAGTCACGGACAAAAATCAACTACTACGCCATAGAAGTCAAATTTTATAAGAATTCTAAAACTAAATACTTAGCAATGAATTTCAGCACAGAAGTTTCTTTCACCAAGTGCAAGTAAGTTTGTAAGGACAATCTCCCATAAAAGCAAAATTTTGATGTTTCTAAAAATGATAATTTAACAACGAATCTTTGAACATATAAACTCTCTTAAGTTTGGAAATCAAAATTTATAAAAAAAGGTAACAGGTTAACTTCCACGCCCACTTTTCATGGGGACTAAATATTTAAAGCTTGGTAAAAACTATAATAGAGCAACAAATTTTGATATATACCTCTCTTTGGTGAAGAATAACAAAATTTACAAAAAATAGGTGTAGCAGTTGGGCGAAATATTAAGAGGGTTGAGAAAATCATCATAGAGCAACAAATTTTTACAAAAACCTTTCTTAAGTCAAGCGAAACTAAATTTCATAAAGATATCCGCACATAATGTGGTCAAAATTTTACGAAGGTCGTAAGGATTAACATGGATCAATAAATTTTGAAACAACCCTTTAAATTTGTGTTTTTCATTAAAAATGTGTTACTGTATATATAAATATTTATTCAGTCAATAAATATAATACCTCTGATTATCAGATCGATCCTCTAGACGAATAGAAATTTTTTTTTTTAACTCAAAACTGATTGCATTATTTTTTTCTTTGGAGCCAAATCATGTTTTTTTTCACTAAACATTAAAACATTCATATTTTCTTGGAGTCTGAATTTTTAAAAGAGTGGTCTGTTATCTGTTGCTTTTGATAATTTTTACAACTTTCTAACTGTTTCACCCATATCAAAGGTGAGCGTGGCAGTTAAGTTGCCTTGCCAATATGTGTATATATTGTTTTTCTTCACTTAAGAGATGTGTGTCTACAAATTTGCTTCTCTATCATCATTTTGAGAACCTTTTTAAAATGTTATCTATATAGGGGATAAGCGTGGCAGTCGGTCTTCCATGCTCATTTTAGTAAAAATGTTTTTTATTCTAAATCTTAGAAAAGTTTGTGTTGCAATTCATTGTTCCATGACAATTCCTTAAGTTTTTTGCTAAATTTGTAATCATATCATTGTATATTAATATTATTGTCTCATTTCAGCATTTTTGACATTTTTTTGTTCGTAGCTTTAACACATTATTGCCCAGCTGATAATTTCGCTTACCACTTCTTTAACCAATCATATAGTCTCAATTATTTCACATTGAACCTTTATTTTAAAAAATATCGAATAATGGACTGTTGGCGAAAGACAATTTGAAGCAAATGTTTCTAGCCCCTCCCAATTACCTGTCATGTGAGCTTAAATGAAGATCAACAAATAATTAGATTTTCAAAAAAAAGCAAAAATATTTCTAATATAAATGTTTATAATTCCATATATGATTTTGATTGCCCTTGATGAAAGTTTTTAAATATATATTCATGTGTGAGTACAGGTAACTATATGTATGATCCACACGTATAAAAAGTTTTGTGGTAAGCTGTAGGCTGATATGTTGCGTCATTTCGTAGAAATTTATTGTGGTTTTTCAGGCCAAGTGGGACGCATCATAGTGATTTCAGTAAAATTACGTTTTTTTCTCTTTAAACCGAAATTCTTGACAAATGAAGAAAAAATTGAGTGCCCACCGAATTCTGACGAAATCAGTGACACAGAGATATTTGACTACGATGTTATGGATGAAAATGATCCACTTAATGCAGGCATTGATGGTGAAATCCAAATTAAGTATGACGAATTTATGGGCGGTTTAGATTTGCTCGATAATGCATTGGCTAATTACAGGATCAAAATTTTATCCAAAAACTGATGGTGGCAAATGTTCATCAATTTGCTTGCCAATATGATGGTCATTGCCTGGAAATTGCATGTTAAGATGGTCAGAAAAAAAAAAAGTAAAAACAAAAATGTTAGTTTCCGAATAAATTTGAGATTCGTTGATTTTTTTGAAAAACTGCACATTTATTTTATCTACGGCCTAGGCTTCAAAGAAAATACAATATTTTTTTCTAAAACCTGCACTAAAATAAGCCCCAAGTTCATTGGAACCATGGTCGAAATCTTTATGCACCAGTAGCGGTCAAGTATTTTTTTTTTGTAGCTTTACATGAATATCATATCTATATAATTTCTTTACACCTCCGTTTTCTAACATTTTTGCAACTTTAAGACCGATGACAAGCTACAAAGAAAATAAATTTCTCAACATTAAAAACAAAAAAAAAAAGAACATTACAAATGACATTTTTAGCTAGAGATAAACGAAATCTTTCTCCATCTCTTTCTGCATTTATTTTGAAATTTTATTTTGTTGTGCTTAGCACTTGCATTTACAAATTTGATGCAATTCGTTGGAAAAGTTTTTTTTCCCAAATGTACAAAAATATTTTAGCACTTTTCTATTCCAAACTAAACAGCAAAATAATTCCAACTTTTCGCATTTTTTTTTTCTTTTTTCAGGTTAAACTTTTGTGCGGGAAACGAATATTGAAATCAAAACATATCGCGGAAGAGAAAAACAGAACAGGAAACGGAAACAGCTGCTTGCATACGCGTGTTGTTGTTGTTGTAACAGTGGAATATTGTGTTAATTGTTTGATTTATTGTTTTATATTTTCATACGTGGTTATAATTTTAACATTTTATATTTGAAACAATAACAGCAGATACTTTTACTAACATCCCAAATGTTGGCCTTTCACAACGAACACATCGCCAGTAAGTATGCAATGAAAAAAAAAATTGTTTTTTTTTTTTTATTTTGTTTATTCATATCACTTACGCTCATTTTGTTAAACAAAGCTTGAGAATAAAAATTTAAAAAAAAAATGAATAAAAATATATACCAAATGAGTTTTGTCATTATGTGCACATTTACATACAAACACACACACTTATATGCGTACACATATACACAAGAAACTGACAGTTGTACAGACATACACACTTAAAAGCATATTTTTATTAACAAAGGATAATAATAAAGTTAAAAGCGTCTAGGATGCAAAAATAATGTGCACCATACAATACATATATACACACACTTGGGAGAACCAATTACGCTTAAAAGCCAACGGGAGACCGCATATTGTTGTTGTTGCTGTTGTAAATGATGTTGCCATTGCTGGTTGCTGTTATTATGTTGTTGTTAATGTTGCAACAGCAAAGATTGCTGTTAGTCCTTTGCCCTGTACTTTAGCGTACTGTGTCTCTTGTGATAGAGGAGCAGCACTTGCAATCCATTAACCCTTGAACCCAAGCAGAAGTGAAAAATGCTGATGATCATAATTTTTCCTGTCGCCTTTGGGCAGTGGACATATTTATGTTTTGGTAGGCTAAATGTTGCATTATTAATCATAGATAGTACCTTTATTGTGCAAATGGTAGCTTAAACTTGGAAAAATTATTTTTGGACAGGCGAAAAGGTTTTGTTTGAAAAATAGCCACACGCAGCTGCAAAAAAATTATTTACTCTGTACTCTCTAGCTTGCCGCCAAGCTTGAAACAAATTCCAGCTAGTGCAGAAGCACTTGAGGTGTTATATTTAAACAAAACGCCTGATACAGGGAAGCTGCAGCACCTTTTAGAGTCTGATGAAATTAAGGTTATAAGCATTAAAACTCCGATATCACAGAAGGGATGCTTCCCCAAGATTTTTTTCAGCGTCAACTCCACATAGTATTTCATCCATTTAATGATATGACAGAAAAGGTATTGCTCCATTGAGAAAAATTAGATCATTTAAGATGGCAATACTATTTGAGATTCAAAATAAAGATTAAATTTAGGTCTACTTGCACTGTTGGTAGTTTTTTTGCATTTACTAGGTTATTAGACCAGTGTATATATTTTGAAAATTTTATTTTTTGACAGCATCTGAGATGGTAAATCAAAATTCGAAAGAATTTTTTTGGCGAAACAGAATTTGCATTCGCTCATACTAGTTCAATGAACTACACTGCCATGGTTAAGGAAAAATCAGACACCACTTAAAAGTAAAGTTGAGAGAAATAATTTGTCATATAAATGTAAGTTTTCTAATATTTCAAACTTAATTGTATTTCAATAAAGTCACCTGAAAGTGATTACACTGTCGCGTCAAAATTATTTGAACCAAAAATTTTTTAAATTGTATAAATCAATGAAATTGATTTCTTGTATCATTGCAGATGCCAGGGCAGTAAAAAGTGTTTTACTGCTTATATACTCTGTAAGTCACTTATATTAAGTGTTGTTCCATATATCTTTACTAAATGGCAGTGTCCAAGTAGCATAACAATGCAACAGTGCAATTTTTTTACGTTTTTGAACATTTTTTGTAACGAAATATCTCAAAAACTATAGTAGATAGGACAAAAAATTGTTTAATCGTATTTGCTAAGAAAAGCTATTGATTTTTAAGAAAATTAAAAAAAAATTTAAATACATATATTGTTTTAACAAATTTTAAAAAATTTATATAAATTTGTTAAAGCACTAATTTTTTTAATTAAAAAATATAACATCTTCCGTTTTTCTTTTATTTTTTATATGTTATTTTTCAATCAATCCTAAGAATTCATGTGCTTTCATATCAAAATTCCCGTAATTTCGACCTTTTAGTTTCGGTTAATGAGATATCTTTCTCTCCTGACCTCATAGAGATATATATTTTATCTGTTGATGACTTCAACTCCGGGCCGGATGGTATTCCTGCGACAGTTTTAATAAACTGCAGCTCTGTGCTGAGTAAGCCCCTCAGTATTTTATTTAATAGATTAATTCAAGAAAGCCATTTTCCTAAATTTTGGAAAAATGCATACATTAGCCCCATTTTCAAGAAAGGGTGTAAAAATTATGTTTCAAACTACAGGCCCGTGGCTAAGTTATCATCAATACCGAAAATTTTTGAACATATTATATACGATCACGTTAAGGTGTGCTGTAGTGAAGTCATAACAACTCGTCAGCATGGTTATGTTAATGGCAGATCTACAGTTTCTAACCTCCTTGAATTCACTTCTTTTGCATTAAGCTCTTTAGACTCTGGTAGGCAAGTTGACTGCATCAACACTGACTTCAGTAAAGCATTTGACAAATTACCACATAACTTGATTTTGATTAAGTTAAAGAAGCTTGGATTTCCTTTAAGTTTTGTCAGCTGGATTGAATCTTATTTATCTGATCGTACGTATCAAATAAAATTTAGGAGAGTGTTTTCCCCCCCATTTAGCGCGACATCAGGTGTTCCACAAGGAAGCCACCTGGGGCCGCTCCTGTTCATTTTAGCAATTAATGACGTTACACATATTATTAAAAACTCCCATCTGTTAGTATATGCAGATGACATGAAAATTTACAGGAACGTAAAGGGGGTTGGTGACACTATTCCACTTCAGTCTGACTTGAAATCCTTTGAAGTTTGGTGTTCTAAGAATAACTTACATCTTAATCCTGAAAAATGCCAAGCTATGATTTTTACCAGGAAGAAAACTATTGTGGAATTTGATTATAAATTAAAAGATAAAAATATTTGTCGTGTCGATGTAGTCAAAGACCTAGGTATACATTTTGATACTAAGTTGACTTTTAATGAGCATATTAATCAAATTTGTAAAAAATGCTCATCTCTGCTTGGCTTTATTAAGAGGTGGGCAAAAGAATTTAATAGCCCTTTAGTAACGGTGACTTTATATAATACAATAGTGCGCCCTCACTTAGAGTACGCCAGCCAAGTATAGTCACCATTTTATAATATTCATATAAATAGAATTGAAAGAATTCAAAAAAATTTTATTCGTTTTGCTCTCAATGGCTTAAATTGGATTGACCCTTTAAGCCTTCCTCCTTATGAGGATCGTTTAAAGTTATTACATATGCAGTCTTTGAGCTCGCGTAGAAATATTGCGGATATACTTTATCTGCATCAACTTGTAACTGGGTCTCTTGCTGCACCAGAGCTTCTTAACTATATACATTTTAATAGTAATCGGAGGAGTACACGTAACTCTTATCAGTTATTTTACCAACCGGTTAGTAGAACTAATTATATGGCTACAGCTCCTTTTAGTCGCATTACAACTCTTATTAATAATTGCGAAGTTTATAACATTAGCTTGTCAAAAGGTCAACTCAAGCTTAGACTGAAAACTAACTGTAGCTAAATTTGTAGCTTAATGGTGGTGTGAATTTTTTTGTTTGTGTTGTCCGAGCCCCACAGCATGCTGGGTAAATTTTTTCTAACATTTATGCCTTGGACCACGTAAATTTATACATATAATTATTTTAATATCTATATGTCTATTTTTACATGGTGTGAGTGGGTATGTTGAGAAAGTGCGATAAAGCTAAGAAAAATTTATAAAATAAATAACAAATTAATGTGCATGATAATTTTTTCTATTCCATTTTTTATTGAATAAGCTTTTTACTTGGTTTAAAGCTTCAATGCTAAATAGCTAAGAAGGCTGTAGTAGCTAAACTCTATTATTATTATAATAACTTTAGAAACTACGAATTTTTGTACTGATGACCATGTTTTTTCAGCATTTTCTTATTTTTTTTTTTTCTCTTTTTTTTTGTAATGTTTTTTTAAATCAATCCTAATCAATCAACCAAAATTTTGTGTGGAATTTTGTGTTGAAAAAACTTAGTGCGCGTCATCAGTAAAAGATTCGTAGTTTCCAAAGCTATGACGGAAATTTCGATATGAAAGCACATGCATTTTAAGGATTGATTGGGGAATAACATATGAAAAAATATAAAAAAACGGAAGATGTAATAGCGAAAATATTTTGAGAAACATTTTTTTAATTAAAAAAATTAGTGTTTTAACAAATTTATTTAAATTTTTTTTATAAAGTTATAAACTTTTTAACAAATATAATTAGAAAATTTTTTATCCCAAATACTATAGTATTTGAGATATTTCAAAAAATGTTCAAAAATGTAAAAAATACAAAGTTTTTAGTTATTAAAAAAATTACCGATATATATTATATACCAAATAGATCATTTTATATTCTTTATCACAATAACGAATAAAAAAATGGAAAATACTCCAAAATGATAGGTCCTTTTAAGCAGCATTTATCAGAAAAAAGTTTGTGATTCAAAATGCATTTGAAAAAAAAACCGAGATTTTTTAATGGGTTCATTTTGTCCAGATTTTTCAAAAAAAATGTGGCCAAAATAAGACTTTGTTGTATGGCACCCTATCGTTCCAATATCCATTTTGCTACTTTCTCGTTTCATATTGAAATAAATAGGTATTCATATATGGAGCTTAAATCCATACTGTGGCTGTTACCGCCGAATAGTATAATGAAAGATTTTTCTTAAAAAAAAAAAGCAAAAAGAGATCCGAAGCTCTCTGACTTGGAATTACTTTTTTTTTTTTGTTAACAATAATCCTTAATTCTTACATTTTCTTACTTTAGCACCATATTCTCTCTGAGGTAGAGGAAAGATCGCAAGATATCATAATAACTCCACTTAATTTTTTTCCATAAAATAATTCACAAATCTGCATAAGCTTTTTTTTTTTTTTTTGATTTTGTCTTCAGTCATGCTGTTGGTATATGAAATCAAAATAACATGTTTCATGTGATATAATTTAAATTAAATTTATAGTACATTGCAATACTTTTTCCTTTCTATAAGTCCATCAAAACACATAAAAAACAAAAAGAAAAACTCTACTTCCTTGGCTACTGTTTTATCACTTCTTATCTTTGAACCATCACTTCAGAAATATCTAAAACAATGTAATGCATGCCAACTTCAATTGTTTTTAACTTTCAACTTGGCTTAAAATCAAAAAATTCTTGGTAACCGCCCGCCATTGACATGCAAAAGCACAACGTTAGCAGAAGCATAAAATTAAAAAAAAAAAAACAAAATAAACTGCATACTTTTTGGCTGACAAGCATTGGCCATTGTAGCCGAAATTGAATGCCAGTTTAGATTCTTTTCAATTTTGCATAAAATTTTTTTTTTATCTTCGTATCTTTCGGTTATTTTGCATGTTTTACCACAAAGTTCACAACTGCAATTATTATCATCAACACCATCAGTATAACAACAAAAACATTTCCGAACAATTGCTACAACAAATAAAATGGGGATGTGTAGTCAAAAATTTAAGTGCAACTAAAAAACCTAAGGATATAAATACAACCCATGAAAGTTCCGTTAGTCAAAAGTTACAAAAAATTTGTAGAAGCGATAGACTTGTTTTGAATACACTGAGTGTATTAGATAACACATGGCGTTGGAATACTCTATAAAATAGAAAATGTTATCCTGTAAAGAATGGATACAAGTAATTCTATTGGAAAATTTTTTTTTATCTTGCATCAAAATTCACGAACCATTGAAACTGTATTTATACCAAAGATTGCTAATATTTTGCTTTGAACCTCTAAGTAATATGCCTTCATATGTTGATAGAATATAAAGTAAAAACGCCAGTGCCAAGTACTGCTACACAACGTAAATGCGGATAATAGGCTCGACCACCCGCTGCACAAAGAAATTCTAAAATTGAAATTCATAAAAATAAAAGTGCTCATAGCCTCTCTAGTGATACCAATCGACCCTCGAATGAAGAGCAGCACATAACAAGGGACTTAAGTAGGCAATTTACAGTTATACATTTTGGCACATCATGAAATATTCAATTGCAACATTTACCTGAACCTCTGAGTTTGTAATAACTATATTTATAGACTTGACTGTGCTCTGCTGCAATAACATGTTTAGGATTTGAAATAATTTTGGATGGATAGTGCCTAAGACAATAAAGCTCAAAAGTGCAATTTTAGAAAATAAAAAATAGAGCAGAATATTGCTGAGTTAAACCGAGACAAATTAAGCTAAGTAATATTTAGATGAGTTGAGATGACATGAAGTGAGTATAGATCTGAGTAAAGTATGGTCGAATTAATAAGAGTAGATGCAGCTAAATAGAGATTAGTAGGTTAGGGTAGGGAAAAGTAGAGTGGAGTGAAGAAAAGTAAAGTATTAAAGTAAAGTGAATTGAAATTCTCTACCAATAATACTTTTTGTCAGAACTATACTCTGTTACTGTGTACTTAAAAAAAGGTAGTGTAGTTTGTTTGTAGGTGTTTAAAAGTCTTGGTAGGCATAGACCACCAATGGCGCCAAAAGCAGACTTAAATGCTTTGCAAAGACATTAGCTACACATTAGTTAAAAATTGGGCTTTAAGATTATGATTAGGTTGTATTTTTCTTATCCTTCTAAGGTATTAAAATGTTTTAGCTTTTGATAGGAATATTGGAAAAGTAACTCCTGCAGAAAGATAATATCTCACTTTTGATAAAATCATTAACTGATTTATTTAAGCTCGCCCTCATATTTTTCTTAAACTTTTAAGAAAGAACTTTAAATAATCTCAGTAGTTTTGAAGTTTTATTTTTCACACGGAATTTCCGTTCCCAATTTGTGAATTTTCAAAATTGACATTTGCTATTGAAGTTACTCACACACAAGAACATACTCACCTCACTTTTATATTATTTACATCCACGCACATTTTTCAAGTGCAATTGTGTGTAAGCAAATCTATGTAAGCGTCTAAATACACATAAGGGTATATATAAACATGCAAACAAATCAACATTAGGTATTTCTATGAGCTTGTGTGCGTACGTTTTGTAAGTGCCTTTTCTTAATATCCCACTAATCATTTGATTCTTAAATCTGCTAAAAAACTGAATTAACATTACAATAATGCATGCGTATTTGTTTGTATCAGGCTATAAAAAAAACCAGCTTTTTATGCGACTATGCTATCCAGCAGCTTGATTTTAGCATAGCCACAACAGTCTTAGGATCGCAGATCTTTTACACATGCACACAATTTTTATGCTTACACTTTTACACATACAATATTATCTTCTATTAAAAAGTCTGCTAGCAAGACCTGAGCTTGAAGCCACTAAATTTGCACTAAATGTTTGCTTTCATAACTCATTGCATTTCACAGCTCTCAATTAGTTTATCGAAACATTGTGACAACTAAGATTTGCTTAGTGCTTAAAAGTAAATGCGATAGTCTTCAGCTGAGAATATCAGCATTCAAATGTATCGATATCTTAAAATAACTTAATTTAATGTATCAATATTTCCACATAGAAATTTTTCTTAAAATAGACAGTCTTTATTTGGATTTTTCAGTTTGGAAGCGATCGTGCAAAGACTAGTTTTGTTTCGTTAAATGAAAGACCTATTTTATTCCTACAAAATAAGTCCTACTTTCCTTGTTTCATGGATGGCATGTTTTTTTGCCTTCCCTTTCACGAAATATTTAATTTTCTTCTAGTTAAAAGCGAGATCGAAAGACCTACCATAATAGGTCCTCTGCGCACTTTCTTCCCCCTTCCACGAAACTTGTTTTTTTGGAAGGGGAGAGGGGCAAACAGCTCCTTTTGATACTATTTTTGCTAACTGGGATGTTAATTGCTGTTGGGATTTATGTGGCAATGTTGCCACATTGCTACATTCATTGCCAAAGTAGTATGTATCAGTGTGTCAGTGAGAGAATGAATGAGTGAGTAAGCGAATGATTTGTTGAAAGCATAAGTGAGTCATTTAGTGTGGGTGCGAGTGTGAGTGCATAATGCTGTTGGTATTCTTGTTATAGTTGCTGTTATTATTGTTGCCAACAACAAAGTATCTAATGGCAGAAAGTTAATTACAAATGAGGTTTTGCTGTTGACTTTATGCAAATTAAGTAGCGGCTAATGCAAAGCACTTCGATAAACTGACTGACTGATAAGTTTGTCTTGTTAACTTTTGCTTAGGTTAACGTATAAATGGCTGAAACACAAATGGTAATAAGTCGTATTTTAATTAAACCCGAATAGCATTAATGTAACTCTGCTATTTACTTACGGTTTCAATCTCATCGTAATCAAGATCTTGGAAAAATATATTTCTTCCTAAGGTTTTCTTACATCGTTGATTGCAGCTGTAATTATTGAGCGTTAAGCCAGTTTAGCAATTGCCTTTAAATTAACAGCTGAAAAATTGTCCTAAATAAAACTTTTTTTTTGACTATGTAAGATTAAATTGATCTTAAAGCTCTCTAAAGAAACTTTAGTATTTAATGAATAAATATTGCTGCTAAATAATGACTTGCAAGCATTACAACATAAGAAAGGAGCTAATTTTGCAAAGTATGGAACCAGCTGTTGCTAAGCGGCAACAAAATTATTGAATAATAGAAGAAGAAGTGACACAATCTCAATATATCAAGAAAGTCGTGACACTTACTTAGTCTTTTAGAAAATGTTGATTTAGCGAAAATAGAGCAATTAATAAAAATGAACTGTCATCGGAATATTTTGAGGAAGTTGTTCTGCCTTGGGTGCATGCACCAAATAACTACCCAAATTTCAAGAAATAAATATATATTTTTTTTTCCGAGGCGAGCGAAGAATCTGCTGTATCTATGTAAAGCCCATCTTCACCTGTAGTTTCCTCTCTCAAAGTTCGGCTATTGATTTATAATTTCAATTAAGCTGTTTCTTATATGAACAAAGGTTCATCGCATCGATTCTACGTCGATATTCACCATATTTTTTCAGATTCAAAAATTTCAAAGGTTTTGCGAACCTAGCGTACCTAGGGGGCAGAAGGGCGCCTTAAATTGAAAAATAAACTGTGAATAATGTAACACTGACATTTGACGAGAGCAAATTTGACTGACCTAAGATGATTTTTAATGCCTAATAAGACAGCATTCTTTTATTTGCTGATTTTACGATTTCTTCAGTTTCTATTGATTTATTTGCAAACTAAGCCCTACTGAGTACTGGGTCAGAATATTTATAATAATTCAATACACTTATGTCTTTCGGGTAAATAACCAAAAATGTGCTATAATAATTAAAATGGTCACAAGTAGAATATACTACATAATGGTCCAATAGTTTCAGCCGCAGCTAATATGTAGTCTTGGGAATGTCAGTCTAATTTAGACAAAAATTATAAATATTTTTTTATTTTAATGCAAGTAGTAAGAACATTAAATTAATGAGTTTCATAAAAGTTTTTTATTGTATGACACTGCAGCTATAAATCGAGTCCGTTTGGCGTTTGAACGCATTATTTGAATTTTTGTAGTTTTTTATGCTTTGCGTATGTTTGACTTCCAAAGCATACTATTTTCTATATTTCTCAACAAAACGAGCAGCAGTTTTTCAAATTTTACATTTTTTCAGGATAATTAAAAAAATTCGCTTTTGACAGGTGTCATTAAAAGAACACCACAGTAATAAAATCATTTAGTTACAAATTAAAAACAATTGTTGTTATTAAAGTGTTCATTATAATATTAGTAGACGTGTAAGTGTGCGAATGACTGTTGATGTGGACTCGTATGCTTTGCTGCAAATTTCCTGTCATTTAGTTTGACACGCCAAAAAAAAAGAGTAGCAGCACGAAACAGAAAAGTATGAGTGCCGGTAACATTAAAAAAAAAGTAAAAAATACAACTTATTAAATTGCCACAAAATGTTCGTCACGCCGCCATTAAACACGCCATCATCATGTTGCATGAAAAATAGACAAAAAATAGTGACAAAATGGAATAGGGCATGAGAGCACAGAAGAAAGAGAGAAAGTTATATGAATTTTTGGAGGGTAGGAGATAATGGAGAGTGAGAAAGTAGTAGGGAAACAGGCAATGTGTTGAGTTCGCTGGGGATTAAATGTGTTTCAGGCAGCAGTTAACTGTTTAGCGTGTTAAACGTTTGTTGCGGCATAACGTTGTTGCATACTTTTCGGTGACACGTCATGTGGTCGTGTTGAAAGCTAATTATGTTGAGAGCAACTATTATGGCATAATTTGATAATGAGAGAAAGAGAGAGAGAGTGTAAAAAAGCAGCAACACAAAACAATATGGAATATTAGAAGTGAATTTGAAAAATATGCGGGACGGATTAACACTATTTAATAGTTTAGGGCCAAAACTATATGTAGGCCCTTCGGCAAAAAGTTTTCCACGCTTATGGTAAGCTAGATAATAGGCAAGTAGTGAATTCAAAGTTGAGTAGAAATCAGACTTTGAAATTTTGTACTTTTATTCAAACGGGTATGAAAATACAAGTTTCTAAAAACGTTTTTGCTATAGAAGTTGTAATGAACTTTCTTTAGAAACTTTTCAAATAAACTGCTAATGATAAAACTTTCTTTTGCTGGAAAGTCCTTAAACGAAATCTTAGATTTTGAAAGTAGCAGGGGAGCTCCCCCAAACTCTTAAAGCGGTATTTGGACTAACTGAAGGATAAAAAATTATTTCACTAATTGATAGGTAAAGGCCGAAAATGAACTTTGAAAGCGACAAAAGTGGTCCCCGACCCTCTTAAATGGGTGTTTTGGACCATTTTTCTCCAAAAAATTATTGCAGGAATCGATTTTGAAAGCCACAAATGTGGTCTGGACTCATTTTTGGGAATAAAAGTGATTGCACGAATCGATAGAAAAAAGCCGAAAATAGATTGTGGAAGTGACAGGGGAGGTCCCCGACCTTCCTTAATCCGTCGTCAATGAGGTTCGGAAATGTAACACGGCCAATGAGGTGGGGTGTGAGATACCACAAAAGTTTTTTAATTATTTTTAATGAAAAATGGGTATTAATTTGTTTTCTAAATATATTTTATCGTATAATATAATGTATAGAATTGGTTTTAATTAATAACCAACTAAAAGAATAAATTCATATAACAATTTTATTGAAAAAATTCGAAGTGTACATTTTTAGTGAAAGTAAAATTAACATTTTGGCAAAATTTATATGTCTGATTTTTCAAAATGGGATTGGGCAAATATACATAGAGTATGGGCGGTAGGCGTGTCCTTGAACCGATTACGTCCGTTTAGAATAGCAAGATGCCTGCAAGAAGGTCTGACCTGAGTGTGCTAATTTCATTCAATTAGCTTTCTTGGTTTTTCCGTAAACCTGATTTGAACAGACAGACAGACGGACATAGCTATATCAACTCAGGTGGTGACGCTGATCAAGAATATATCTATATACTTTTTCATACCTACCACCGCCTTCTTCTATGCGTTACAAAAAAAATGACAAAGTGAATATACCCTCGGTGTAGGGTATAATAAAGAA
Organism: Tricholauxania praeusta; assembly: GCA_949775025.1. NCBI lineage: Eukaryota > Metazoa > Arthropoda > Insecta > Diptera > Lauxaniidae > Tricholauxania > Tricholauxania praeusta. The sequence continues at coordinate 61,197,829 of OX459028.1, read as the reverse complement.
AATAAACAACATACGCATGTATTTCCGGTACTTTTCGCAACATAATTGTGACTTTTAGGTAAATATGATCACTTGGGTGTTACGTAACGTTTAAGGGGGGGGGGGGGTAGAGGAAAACGTTACGGCGCGTTACATAGGGGGGAGGGGGGGTCAAAAATCTTCGAAAATTGCGTTACGTAATACTTGAACGGCCCCTACTAAGTATTGGAAACAATATATTTGGTTTTTTCCTTAGGCTGTCAATATGAGATATGTTCAAAAAAGGTTATTTACTTTTTAAGAATCCATCATCATAGTTCCAGAATCAAAATATAAGAATCCAAAAAATAGATATTAAGAGAGCCTTGTAGCCTTTAAAATTTTCATAGATTGCAGCTATAAGAAACAAAAATCTCTCTCTGTAATAGAGCAATTCATCAACAAAACTTAGGAAAAAAAAGTTCACAAGCAAGTGAAGACAACTTTGCGGAACGTAACTTCTTGCGATTGCAACGCATTTCTTAATTGTTGCTCATATAGCACAATTGAAAAGGTTCTTAAATGCTTTGCTAATTCTACACTAACAACAAAAAAACAACTTCTTCTTTTACTAGTTCTATTGCTTACTACTCGTACAAGAACAAGTACAAAAAAAAAAGAACGTAAACCCATTAAAACTAACAACTTGCTGATGCCTACGGTCGAGCACCTAAGAATTCTTAACATACCAAAGTTGGCCTCTTACTAAAATGCAATCCCCGCCCAACACTATTGCCTACACTTCACATGCAACAATAAACAAAGTAGTAGTAGCTGCTGCTCCTTTCGAAATTTGCTTCGAGCGAGAGCTAACTCAACTCGACTTTCGTAATGATTAAGAAGAATGTTTTCCTTCTGTCTTCTCTGCCGCCAAGTGTGTTTGTATGCTATGTGGTTTCATTATTTTCTTACTTTTCTATGAAAGCGACCGCAAACGTGTCCTTAGAAACAAACACACACAGTGAGACTTATACTTGCAGAAAAACTCATGCACGAACTCACACTTTCAAAACATAGTGCACCTACCTACTCGTAAAAGTTGGTTGGGCCCGCTTTTTCCACTTTTAATGAATTATGTTTCCTGGCATTGCAATTCAAAGTGAAATTCGTTGCTTTTCTTTTTGATATTTTGTTGTTGTTGTTGCTGTTTTTACTGATGCCAGTTGTTTTTGTTGCTCTGCACTGTTGCAACAATGAACTTAATGGTATTCGTGTTGCCCAGCGGGGTATTGAAAATCTGCTTGAGCCGATTGTTGCTGCTTATTTTTGTACTTTCCTTCCTCTTAATTTTTTATTTATTTTTTTTTTTTTTGCTTTTGTGTCGGTTATTTTTTATTGTTGTTATAATTTTATGAGGTTGATAAAACGCAATAAAAAATAAAATGGCAGACAAGTAGTTTGGGAAGACTGAAATAACAATTTACAATGGGCGTTTGAAGGTAGGTATTGTAAGAAAACCTATACTTTGTTTAAATGTAACTCATATGAGTTAAGATGACATTTAGATTAAAGCTTAGGAAAGAGGGTGTTTGAGCACGAAAAATGCTCAATCTAACAGTTAGACCAAGCGTCCACCAGAAGACTATATTTTCCTTCGGCCTCTTTCTTTCTGGACACACTTTACTTGCTTGTTTCTTCGAATCATCCTTAATTACAAACCTATGCCTAGCAATGTGACTTTTCTCTTGCCCGAACAATTTTCCGTATTACGCATTTTATGGATTTCTTGAATTTTGAACTGGTAAGTTATCTAAGCTCTACATACCGATTGCCCGATAGATACACCATCTCTGTAGCACGCCACTTCGACTTTTCATTTGTTCAATATGAAATTCGACTATATTATATGTATACTTCGACTTTATTTCAATTAAAAATCTTTAATTACATGTCAAAAAAGTTTGTTAACGTACGGGTCTTAGCGCTCAGTATTAACGGTAGTGATCACATCTTTGGTATTCTCTAACAAAATATTGATGAAAAGTTCCACAAGACTATAATGCATACCAGACTGAATTTCATTATTGAAGAAATATCATCATTCATTGTCTCTAAATCAATCATTTGCACACCGCCTTCACCATAGTAATGAAAACCTCCTTTATAATATATCAAAATGTGGTCTATGAATTCGTTGAAAATATTTAAATTACTGAGATGAGGCGGAAATTATCAAATCATACTTCAAAGAGATGGGAATATAATAGCACTCTCGCTTGAACTCAGCTCTAGGGAATGTCTGCGACATAGTCATACCATCAACGAATGAACGGATTAACTCATCAATGGTCTTCTTAAAAGTATGAAGGGGACAGTTGTTTGGAGTTCATACTTCCAAATGAATTTATAGAATTGAATAGTATTAAATCAAAATTACTAAGAAATTAAATAAGAAAAACAAGTCTTTGCCTCGCGTAACCCTTTAGCGAGTTTGCTTAAAAAGTTTTTTCTTTCAGTAAAACAATAACCAGAAAAAGTAACAAAAGGCCTCTGTGCATGTGCTTTATACTTCAAAGCTGCTAATGACTTTTAAAGTGCACTTTAAAAACTTATATTGGAGAAAAAAAAAGTAACAAAATTACTAAAAATTAAATGTATATTTCAAAAGAGAATATAAAAAAGGCTGTTTCAAAGGCAATAACCTTATGTGCTTACATAACTAATTGGCTATCATTAAGGCAAACATGTTTGCCAGCAATTTCATGCTAGTAGCAGCAGCTTCATTTTGCCAAGCTTTGAATAGAGCGCACATTATATGTGTTTTTGACGTTAACAATTCAGTAGAGAAAATGTGAAACCTAAAGGAAAAAACTATATAATGCTTATATTATCAGCAAATATCAATTAAAAAAACAGAAATAATTAAAACAGTTGTTAATTAACCTGCATTTCAATTAAAACGAAGAAAGACCAGCTTCGTAACTTACGTAAGCTTACTAAATTATGAACTTAAAGTTACATATAAAATAAAATTTCAATAAAATTAAATATTTTTAAAAAACACTCACCAACAGCGCCTTAAAATACTTATATACCAATTTAGTAGACTCACCAAATTAATAAATTTAGCTGAAAATTAAAAAAAAATTAATTCGGTTTTAGAGATTCATTAAGAAAAAATTTAATAATTAATAAAATAACATACATTTAAATAAACTGATATATTAATAATAAATATGCAAACAATATAAAAAAATATTTAATATATATAATTTCAATCCATAAATCTTCTATATAAAATTGAGAACAATAGAATATTTGCTTATGTATATTTCCGTTTGTTTTTAACATGTTTCCAGAATTTTTATACAATCATACCCTCAAGGGCTTTCGTACAATCGTGGGTCCTTAGAAGATTTGTAAGGGGTAAATTGGAGTAGGGGTTCAACCTATCTTTGTACCTATAGTAATAACAATTTAGAAATTTGTCTCTATTAAGCACCTTCCGAACTGTGGACGAAATTGAATAACGGGGAGTGGCTACTCCAATAAAATAAAAACACATTAACCCTTCGTTTATTGAAGAATATTTAATAGGTCGTTAGAGTATTAGTCACCCGGGTGACTTATTGAAAAATGTACGTAATGTGTATGACCCGAAAGTGAATAGGAATAAGATTGATAGGCAAAATGCACGTGGGATATTGCCGACAACCTAGTCCGCTATTTCCGGCGATTTTTTGTTATATTTGTGTCTATTATAACGAATGTTGAGTATAAACAATGCAAATACATTGAAAGTTCGTTGCAACAATGTCGATTTTAAAATTTGAAACTGAATTTGCGTAATAATTATCGACCGCTGTCCTTTTCGACAGTACATTCCATCTAAGCCAAACAAATACGATATAAAAATAAATTGGTCTGCTGACTCGAGGACTCATTATACGCTTCAAGGAGAACTCTATTGAGGGAAGCTACCGGATGAAACCCGAGGAAAAGATCTTGTTGAGAAAGTTGTTTTGTGATTAGCTTATGGATAATTAATTCATCACATTGACGACAGCAGAAGATCTTGTCAAGAAGAAATTGAGCTTGACCGGTAAATTTGCCGGAATAAAAAATGTGTTTCTGCATAGCTAATGTTCAAGCGGAAAGATCCGGTTGGAAAAAGTACATTTGCATTTCGATAGTATGCAACATTGGTATCATATGTGATCAGGAGAATCGAATCGGTAGCCGTCCTTTCAACCATGTACATCACCAAAGCTGTAGATATAACTCCAAAGCCCGCAAACCGATAATTATCTTGGATTATAACAAAACGAAAGGAGGAAAGCATTCATTCATGGAATCTTATCATGAACCAAATGACCCCAAACTATTCGTGTAAGCGTGGAACCAGACGCTGGCCCTTGGCTCTGTTTTTTAATTTGGTCGACATCGCTACCCTTGCCGTTTATATCATACACACTGAGAACAATCAGCTAGTTCAATTGTAATTAGAACTGTACCATAGCAACATTCCCCGACGATCGCAAAATCGGTATGTTATAAAGAAGCCGCATCTTAGGTTTGCAATATGCGATATGTTTGGTTATGAATTGTCTCTGAAAACACAATATGAGTCTGAGACACCACAATTGGATGCTAGCGGTTGCGATAAGATTCAGGCAAGTGTCACCAATGCGTTTCGACAAAGAAATTCGCGCAAGCGCTACAGACTATGCAAAAACCCAGTATAAACTCAACACACTAAAAATGAAATAGGAAACCTGCATGCGTTTTTTTTTTCCTATCTATTATGTCTTCACTTGTCTTTCATTCAATAAAATTTGATAAGCAATTTAACATAACACATGTTGCGTGCATTATACACGTAGTCACCGGGGTGACTAATACTACAACAAGAGATTAGACTTGAACTTTCAGATAAATACGCACACAGGTAAGAGATAAGAAATCGAAATATATCTTAAAATGATCCTAACTAAAATCGTAGTAAAGTCAGAAACGCCTACCATCCTAGGTAAATTTGAACATGGATCAATATTGGAAAATAACTGAAAAAGTCACCCGGGTGACTAATACTCTAACGGAGGGTTAAAAACGCAATATACCTTGGCAACCTGTAACAGTTAAATTTGTAAAATTCGACATATGGTTGTATATATGAACGTACTCTTCCTAAACGAGCTAAAAAATTTAAGTATATAGTAAATGGCCAAACTTATTTCAAAAACGGCTGTAACGAATTCGTTGAAATTGTGGTATTCGGTGCACATGTGAACAAATCCAGGATTAGCTGGTTTCAAGTTTTTAAAAACTTTTTTTCTGATGTCTCGCAAATCTTACACGACATTGTAATCAAATTTGGTAAATAAATTCAAAACATAGGTATTCTAAATTGTATCAGAAGTTAGCGGAATTAGAAAATTGGGCATGGCACAAAAAATTTGACTCAATATTACTTGAAAACGCCATAAACGATTTTCATAAAAATTTTAAAGATGATACCACTGAAAGAAGCCATCAATGGAAGCTAAGTTAACATATAAATAAAGTTCATTTACATAATCATTCTGAAATTTAATATGGCAGATATACTTTTTGAGGTATTTTATACCTAAAAGTGGGCGTAAAAGTACATGTGGTTCCTCCCATATAAGCAGAAAGCGTTTAAGGTTATATTTAAGTTATCATTAGAGTTATCCTTTTAAAATTTGGTGTAAAGATATCAATTACTACGAGTTTAATATCTGACATAAAGTAGAATTCAACGGGGTTGCTTCAATGGGCGTGGATGCCTCTTACGTTGACAAAAAGTTATAAGGCACTTTTTGACGATTTTTAATATTTTTTGACTTTTTCAATATTTTTCCTCTTTCCTTTCGACTTTGAATCAGTGATGGCATTTGGGTTTTGTAGAAATGTACTAAATGGAGAATTGAAATGTACTTTTTTGGTGTCGAATGTACCTTTTCGATATGAACATGAAAAATTTACCTAAAATTACAAAATTCACCACAGTTTGTTTACTAAAAAAAGAAAGAAATCAGCAAACGAGGTTTGTACCAATATTTAGTTGAGTTACATTTATTAAAAAAATTATGACTATTAGAAATAGTCGAAATATACTGAAAATGTACCGAAAATGTACCGAAAATAAATTAAAAATGTACTGAAAATGCACCAAATGTACTGAAAATGGTCCAAATGTACTAAAAGCTTGTCGAATGTACTGACGACAATATTTCACGACGCAAATGTACCAAAAAAAGTACAAATGTACCATAAAAAGTACAAATGTACCTAAAAAGTACAAATGTAGCAAAAAAAAGTACAAATGTACCAAAAAAAGTGCAAATGTACCAAAACTGAAATTGGAGCTTTGAATTTACCAAGATTTTCCAACATTTCCACATGACTTTTCCAACCTTTATAAATTTTTTTTGAGATTTTCAACCTTTTTCAGGTTTTTTAACCTCTTTCAACTTTGAGCGTTTTATAACTGTTTCAATATCTTTCAACTTTTTTCCATCAACCTCCATCGATTTTTAAGACTATTTCAACATTATCAAATTTTTTTCAACATTTTCCATTATTTTTGGAGTACAAAGTTTTTACCTGTTTGCAAAAATGTTCGAGCCTTTCCATTTTCTTTATTAGTTTCATATTTTACCGCCTTATAGGCCACTTCAAGTCGTTCAACCTCTCTTAATTCAACATGTTCCATATTTTGTTTGACGGTTCAACTTTTTCAAATTGGTTAGAACTTTATCAAACTCATTCATCATTTCCCAGATTTCTTCAAATTGTTCAGCCACAAAGCGAAAAACCGAACTGTAGTCGGTCCCCTGGTTCTATATATAAAAAAAATGGAAATCTATCTATGCCAAGATATATGCTTGATATTGAAGTCAGATGATTTTAACACTTCAATAGTTTCATAAACTTAACTTTGAGATTATTATTTGAGATGATCTTAAACTATTAAAATATCATGTGACTTAAAGACTAACATTCTTGGTTTTCTATAATTAAATTGATTTAATTCAAAATCTCTCAATTTAAGTCGCTTTTAATTGAAACTTGAGAAAACTTGTCAAGGACTTTTGCAAAAATTGAAAAAAGAAAACTTGAGTTCCTGACTAAATTTGTTGCTTTGTTGTCGTTGTTTTTGTTTTCATTTTGCATATACATATTACTGTTGTTCATTTCTTTGCTGTTTGTTTGTTTTTTTTTTTTTGTTATTTTTTCCTATAAGGCAATCACTCATGCATGCAGCACTGTTGCATTCCTTTGTGTTGTACGCGCATGCAAGGACAAAAAGGAGTAACAAATATTAAAAACAACTGAAAACTGGGAAACAGAACAGCAGCAACTACAACAACGTAAAAAGTTACGCTTTTGATATTAAAATGTGATGTTAATTAAATTCCGCAGAAATTTTTACCACAACTTTTTTTTTTTGCTGTGCCTACTTTTTGTCTGATTTTTTATGTTTAAAAGCTTAAGCCTTTTTTTGTTTTGGTTCTTTCCCTTTTTGAATTTTGGAATACATTTTTAAGCTTCATAAATTTATGAAAAACAAAAATTAAATCCCTTAGTTTAATAAAAAATGACAACTTTGATTTATGACAAATGCTACCTTTTTTCTCAGAACTTCTGACCATTTAATTTTCGCTTTTCTTTTTTTATAATTATTCTACTTCGCTGTTATATGAATATAATAACAGAATATTAAATATGTTTGAAATAGTGTACTTTCCAGTGTGGATCTGGAGAAAGTTATATAAAATTGTATCCCCTTTCAGAATATTGAAATAAATTTGATAATGTTCTTTTTCAAAGAAACTTAGACAAAAACTGCGTTCCAAACAAAAACAGAACAGCGTTACTTTGAAGAAATACACCTCAGTAGTACTTAATTATTCAAGGAAATCATTTAATAAATATTATAACGCAATGACAGCGCAGCAATAAGACAGCGCCGCTGTTTTTTTTAATGAATTTTAAAATTGCAAAAAAAAAATAATCAAACTAATTTCTTGCGTCTGCCTCCGATATATTGTGCTAAAGGCATGCCAAAGGTAACGAAAACATAAAGGCAGACGTCCACACTGCAGTACAAGTAAAAAATCTCAATTTTATAATTTAATCGTTTTCTTCGAGATTTTCGTTGTCTTCAGTATTGCCTCTAGAAACTTAAAATACAAGAGGCAGACGTATAGGCCCCTGCTTTTTCAAGATGTATGTGTCAAAATCTTCAGTTTTGGTCAAATTTGAATATTTATTTAAAGGCCACCAGATTTTTCGGAATATATTTCATTACTAGCATTACCCTGTGCGCATCGCCTCACCTCAACCGTGGTGTACATTCGATGTGCGGTCTGCGTGAAAATGCTATCTAAAAAATACTTTTGTATGAGAACCACCCTTAGTGTGCACCCAAAATAAAATTTTTACAACTTAAGCAGTGCCTCTTAACATGAAAACCACGTGATTTAAATTTCATGAGAATCGATTAAGCGGTCTTCGAGAAAATGATATATAAAAAATATTTTTGTGTGAGGGCCACCCTAAATAAAAGTTTTGTATCCTTAGTTTTGCCTCTTAACATAAGAGCTATGTACGTGGTGAAAATTCGGTGTGAATTGACTAACCTGTCTTTGTGAATATGATATTTAAAAATATTTTTGTGTGAGGGCCACTCTAAGTATGCACCCTAAAAAAAATTTGTACAATCTTATCTGTGTCTTTTCACATAAAAGCCATATGGTGTAAATTTCATGAGAATCGATTTCGCAGTCTTTGAGAAAATGCTATTTTTAAAATATTTGTGTATCAGGGCCACCCTAAATAAAAGTTTTGTGGCCTTAGCTAAGCTTCTTAACATTAGAGATACGAAGTGTAAATTCGGTGTGAATCGATTTACTTGTCTTCGCGAAAATGATATTTAAAAATATATTTGTATGAGGGCCACCCTAAGTATGCACCCTAAATAAAATTTTTACCATTCAATCTGTGCCCCTCAACATTAAAGTCATACTGAGTAATTTTCATTAGAATCGATTTGCCTGTCTTTGAGAAATCGCCATTTTGAAAATATTTGTGTATGAGGGCCACTCTAAATATGCACCCTAAATAAAAGTTTTGTAGCTTATGACACCCGCCCGATCGATACTAACATACTGTAAAAATTTCATCAAAATCGGCTGGATAGTTTCCCCGTGCATAAGAGACAGACAGACAGACAGACAGACAGACAGACAAAAAATGAATTTTATAAAATAGATAAAGCTGAGAAGCTCATATTTTTTCCATTAAAACTCAGTTTGAATTATATTGATATTTTTTTTGCTTTCTTCGAGATAAAGCATATTTTAATTCTCCATCTATCCAGCCATACTGTGGGCTCTGTGTGGAAACCTATGTATGTATGTAATAAATTTCAATTAATGATACTTAGGATAGAAAAAAATTAAAAAGAATCACGAATGCTATTCTCAAGCCAGTACTTAAAAAAAATCTACATAAAAATCAGAAAGGTAAAAGCAAAATGGTGTTCGATTTGACATTCAATGCGCCATATACATTGACAAAAAAAGATTATTATTTGACCAAAAACCAGAATGGTTAATTTTGAATAGTATAACTTGCACGGTATTACTTTTATATAGATGATGTAACGTATGCTTTCAAAAAAGCAGCACTGGATCGTCTGCCTTTTCTATTTTTATTTTTTGTAAGTAAAGGAAACAATCATCCAAGAAGCAGACACGTAATATGATTTAGTATCCAATTTTTTTTACATGCTTGTAGTAGTGACATTTTTAAATGTGACAATATCTAAGTGGCAGAGGTTGTTTTTCTCGTTTCTTATGATGAACTCTTTATAATAATTGCAATCTGCCAGACGATAAAATCACTTAAGTTTGTATGCATCATAACATTTTAAAAAAAATTTAATTATTCTTAGATGCAGCAACAAAAACATCTGCTCTTTCATTTATTTGTTCTTGTGTACATACGCATTTTTTAATATAAAAGGCAGACGCAATAAAATTGTTTATGAAACATTTTCTTACAGTAATTGCTTAGAACTTAAGGATTTTCAAACTTTGCGGCACAATAAAATCGTAAAGACATTTTTTTCTCAAAAAATTGCCGTTTAGACATTTATTGAATGTCATCTACATTTATGTACTGATTTTGAATCGCTTAACTCAAATTCCATGTTGCCGACAAAGTTTAAAAGTTCAGTAAATTGTACAAAAAAAATTTATAGTCTAAGATCCCACAATACATCGACCTTCACCCATCTGCTTACCGAATGAAACTTGTTTTTTATTAAATTTAGAATATAGACGAACACATCCAGGAACACTTGCCTATTGAAATATGATCATGGCTATTTTTAATTAAAATTATTTTTATCAACATTTTTTCGGATTCTTCACTGATCTGCTTACCAATCGATATATATATCAAAATAAAGATAATTTAATTACAAATGCGATGACTTTAAAGCTAAAAAATCGGAGTGAGCAAAGTTTCGTGAGATAAAAAGTTCAGCGTCTGACTTAGTGCAATAGAGGAGGATATATGTATGTACTTAGTATAGTAACTGCGCACAGTGTTGCCAGATTTTTTTTTTTACAACAAAATTTTAAGTTTCGCTTCTGAGTGCACCACCAAAGTTCTGATGAACAAAGAAAGAAAAGATGCAGATGGGTGAAGGTCGATGTATCGTCGGATCTTGCACTATTAGTTCTTCACGTCAGTTTTATTTAAAATTTTTTTGATAGCAAATTTCTCTATTGCTATGTTTTCCTCAGTTTAATTTCCGATTTTTTATGACAAATTTAGTATGCTTACGTAAAATCGTCAAAGGCTGCTTTTATAAAAAAAGTCTGAATATCCAGTTTTCTCGTAATTAACGTGACTATTTTTATCCTAAGAAAAAGTGTTTTTTCAATGTCAGTGTTAGAGATTTTCAATCAACAACAAGTTTCGAATTTTGAAATTGCTCAAAAATAGATTTCGACGAATGACGAGATTTCAAAGGTCAAGAATTGTTTTGCTGGAAAAATAGGAAAATCGGTATTAAATATCTTTGAAAAAGCCAAAAGCAATTGTGTTGATATTTTTGCTTTAGTAAGGCTAGATTTAAATTTAACATTTTTACTTGGAGTACTTTTTTTTATATTTAGTGGGAGTTTCCAGAAAGTTTTAATAAAAAAAAAAAACATCAAAACAAATGTTCTTAAGTAGTATTTCCCCTTTCTATAGTTCCTTAAACTTTTCCTACACTGCTTGCTTGTTCTGTTTGCGTCAAAGGAAGTGCTTTTTGGCCGTAGTTAACAAACCGAAAATCCGTCAACAATTTTGTTAACAACAGCGTCAACAACAGCAATGGAGGCAGTAGCAGCAAAAAACACAACTCACTTCAATGTCAGCCTGAATCACTCAACTTAAAACCCAAGAAGTTGCTGTTAACAAAAATGCTGAGAGGGAAAAGTGTACTTGGCAAATATCACCATTCGCTATGATGTCAGCCACTACTTCCAGCTCCATGCCGTTTATTTTAACGAAAAACTTTTGAAATCGTTATGAAAAAAATTTTGCGGTTTGAATTGCTAATTAAAATAATTCCACTACCACGAGTACTTTTTGGAGAAATTTATGTATTTCCTTTAAAAATGCTATGGCTTTTTGTATTTCCTTGGTCATGTTTGTGTCATGCGATTTTTGCGTCTGTGGCAAATGTTTTAAGATTTTGCATTCAGTAAAAGTCTACTTAGTCAGCGCAATTCAATTGAAGTTTATAAAGTAGCAATTCTCGTGGCTCTTTGAGTTGAAGAAAGTAATAATGATAATTTCTTATAATTTCATTATATATTTTTTTCCTATAAAATAAATTTTTTTTATAACATTTAAGAATTTAATTTTTCAAATCATATGTCTACATAATAAATAATTTTTTTATTTTTAGGTTGTGCTTTTTTGACGTACTTCAGTCCAGAGAGCACAACTGCTGCTGCGGCGGCAGCAAATTCAACAGCGCCAACTGGAACGCTTTTAAATGATAAACAGGCTATAACTGGGGTAAGTTTTTAATTCATATACTCGTTATTGCTCCAAATAGTTATATAGACATTTCTTAAAAATTTTGCTTGATTTTGTTTGAATTCTTTCAAATTTTAGTTTTTGATAAAACCTTTTGCACGTAGGCGTTCATAAAAAATCTTTTTAAGCTTTTTTCAGAGATGTGCCTTGTTTATGTTGAAGATATGTAAATAATTTATCTTTTCTTTTTTTTTTTTGTCGAAATATTAAAATTAATTTTACTGTAGCTGTTGACATACATACAATAAATGTATCTGAAAACTGATCAAAAAAAAGTGATTGTTGTGAATGTCGCAGATATAAATTAATAGTATTTCAAAGCCGCTAGTGGTAAAAATATTGAAGCCAATAAAATGTGTCAATGCAAATTTAAATTTTCCATTTACTAAAACAGCAAAAAATATGTATCTATTTTTATTTTATGTAATTTATCCTCTTAATTAAGAGTAACGATAAGGTCTTTGCTTAAATGCTTACAGCTAGCTGTAGAGACCATCACAACCTCAATTACAAAAAATTGTCAACTTGAAAGCGACAGGCACTTCTCTAACACCTGAAAACCTTTAAATGGCAATGGTTTTATCTTTTCTTTTGTTGTTTTGTTAACTTCACTCTTCAAAATGTTGCCCCCACTGGCTAACTCCATGCCCTTTGGCAATTACAAGATTTACACATGCCCACAGAAACCACAAAATTGCCAAGCACTGATTAATGATAGTCAGGTTATCATTTGCGAACTCAAGCCTAACCGTTTGTTAACCAGCAGCCTCCACTTTACTGCCTACCTATTACTACAGAGCACATGCAAACTCCTTCTAACCTACATCAAAGAGTGAATAGAAAAAAAGCCGCTGTATGCAAAAAGTCAGAGATAGAAAAGTTTTTTAGTCGGCTTTTGTAAGTTACTTTTTTTGCGACCAACAAAGAGAAAAAAAAAATGGAGAAAAATAGAATTTCACAAAAATGGCAATCGAAAAAATTGAAAAGAAAGAGAAAGAAGACCAAAAACCTTAGATAACCTTAAATCAGCCACAGCAGAAAATAAATTTTTTGGCAAACGTAGACAGAAATGTTAACGTTAATGTAAACGTAAAGTGAAAACGCTACGCTATGAAAGCAAACTTAACCAGGCATGCAATTAATCAAGCACCGCATATACCACGCCCACAATTTGAATGCCCACTTGCTACGTTTCGCCACCCTCATGTTTCTCTATTAAATCGCATGCAATACCAAATGTAATGCTGCTGGTGCTGCTGTAGTCTGTAAATGAATGTTGTGAATATTTGGTATTTTGCTTCATCTGTTGTTTAGTTCTCGGTTTATTTTGAATTTTTCTTTCGCATTTCTTGTTTGTTTTTTTCCTTATATCCAACGAAAAACTTCAAATAGAAAAAAGAGGAAAGAAACCAAATATCCCACAAACAACTCTGAAGAATATCCTCCTTTTTCATGCAATCATTGAAAACATTGAATTTTTATTCAGAATTTCTGTGTTGACTTTGAGGAGGTTTTTAATTTGCGGTTGCCATAAATTCATGATTCTGTGTAAAAGAGGATAAATTAGTCGACAAATTGTATGACACATGTGAGATATGGCAGCAAGGATGGATAGAGTTGAATGTAGTGTAGAACCATAAAAGGAAAATCAGTATCTATCTGTCTATTGTTTAAATTGACATGGTCGAAGTACTTTATTTTGAGTTCAAAAACTATCTTTTATATCACATTTGGTATTTAGTCCAGTAAAGTGATTCAATGGGCTATAAAGTGATATTTTTCAATTGAAATAACTATTTGTGAAAACTTTACTTTCATTAGTTTTCAAAGCTTATACGATAAGTAGTGAAAAAACTCACCTTCCAAAGTCTACGGTTAATTAGTTGTGTTTGTGTCCTGATATATAAATTTCCAATCTTCAAGGTAAAAAGTAATGCCTTTTTTGATTGAATTCGTTCCCACCAAAACATTTCAAAAATCTTCTACCGAAATCCATACCTTTATTTACTCGCATATAATTTCATATAAGATTAGAGATGAAAAGTAGGACCAGATCGATGCAAAATAAGCAGCTAGTATTAATTGTAAAAGTTATGATAACACTAAGCCAACGCATAATCGAAAAAGGCTTGCATTTAAAAAAAAAAAAAAAAAAAATCAGTCAAAACTTGTAATCCTTTGATTGCACTACTTATCTGATAAATTGTTATAAGTTTTGCAGGCAAAAAAAAAATACATGAAGTATTTTTTAGAACAGTCAAAGTGCGAAAAGCTGTTAATAATATTAGCTGAAAAACTTTAAGCTTTACATAATTAAGATAAAATATTAATCAGCACAGTATGAAAATTCTACTGATCTGCTTTTATATTGGCTAATGCTAAATTATACAAAATCTTAACACATTTTGGGGTAATCCATTAATCTACCGATTTTTCCATTTTGCAATGAATGATCTGCTCAAATACGTAATACACTTTTATTGCCTAAGATTAGTTATTTTTAATCTCGTATGCGGTCTAGGAAAAATACAATATCTCTTAAATATTAGTAATATGAGTGTATTAAGTGTATAACTTAACCGATGTATTTTCTGGATTACATAGTTCACAAATTTCAGTAATACCTTGACTCCTCAGTAACAACTGTGATAAATACTGCTTCTCTGTTTTTGAATTGAACCAGTTTTCTCAAATTTATCAATGATAACTTTAATAGGACTGTTTGTTGAAGCATATTCTCTACCGTATTTTAAACGAAATTTTCTTCCAACATCTGTATAACTTTCACCATATTTAAAATATGTTTTAATAATGAAATCACGTCATTCACTCTTGTAGCGATTCATTATAATTACCCGCAATATATTTATTTCATACATGAAAAACTTCTGTAAAACTATTAGCGGCACATTTAAAAAGGTACCTCATATTTTAAAAACCTTAGAATTAGATTATCAAGAGATATGCCACTGTAACATAAGCCATTCCCTTGTGATATCACTGGATATTATTCTTATTCTTATCGTAAACCAACCATATTCCGTATTGAAACTTAGTAACTGACCCATGTCTGTGTAAATAAAGTTATTCAGCTTATCTCGAAAAAACGAACGCAGTATTTTTAGTCAAAGAGGTTTAACGACGCAGAACTTTCAAATTCATTTGAAAATCTCCAGTTTTGACTCACTTAATACGAGATCTGCCAACGGGATGAAAATTCATTTAGCTTAACGCATTTTTTTATTAGAAAAATATAAGAATCTCATACCATATAAGTTGATCTTTTATTGAACTGAGCCATGCTTTCTAAAGCGGGTACCTTAAAGTAAGTGCAAAGAAAACTTAAAAAAATGACTAACTTATAAACTTTTTTTTAAGTTCTGTTAAAGTTTTGATTTTATATATCGAACAGAAGCAACTCCAGAAAGTAACTGATTTGAATGGTATTGACTAATGATATTTTCTTCTACTATTATCACCCTGAATACTTTTATATGACACAATTAAAATTGAATTAAAACATTCATTATTTCAAACATTTTAAGAAAATTCTTGAAATACGTCTTTGAATCATGAAGTAAATTTTTATTGCCAATATCGCATTCCTCGAAAAATTTATGAACTGAAACGTCTGACATGCGAAAGAAAGCTTCCATTCAAACTGTTGCGTTAAGCATAAGTACATGTGCGAGTGTGTGTGTGGAAAAATTTAAATCCATTTCCGGTTGCACATGAGACTGAAGTTTATGTCAATGGCGTGATGAATATAACTGTTTTGTCTGAGTGCGCGTGTGTCAATGATGCGCAACATCTGCCAATGTATGGGTGACGTCAATTTGAGCCCGTAATGTTATATGCGTCTCGACAGCATTTTATTGTTTCGTTCGTACACATCGTCTTCTTGTGGTGCCATAAACTTTAATGGCAAATGAATGCAATGCATGGAAGCATAGCAAACAAAATAAAAGTTTTGCAAAAACGAAAAAAAAGAAATTATTTTCTAAAGGCATTGATATTGCAAAAGAACGTATACGAAATTAAAAATCTTCATAACATTTTTATGGCAAACGATGTTTTATAAATACTTGCAAATGACTTGAGCGTGTTTGCATACTGTTTATATTTATATAGCATAAATTTATAGTAATCTTTTGGTTTAAGTTGAAATAAATAAGAACACTAAAAACAGCTTAGGCTTTAATAATGAAAGAAAAGTATTTGGGCGGAAGGGAGATTAACTGATTTATGAATTGTGAATGCTATTTCTTTGCAAACTGCTACTTGTCTCATAGTCATAGGTATTCAAAGACTAGCGTTAGATTAAATATAAAATACCAGGAGACCAAATTTAGCTCGGTTTTACGTTTTAATGTTGTTAATGTCGAAAAAAATATGGGAAATATTGAAAAATATTGAATAATATAGAATAAGTTGGTAAATAATGTGGTAAATTTATAAAAAAAGTTTAAGGAGGTTAAGAACCAAATGAGTCGAAAAAAGTTCAAAACTGTTGAAAAATATAAAAAAGGCAGAAAATTTTTTTAAAAATAAATCGGAATATATTGGAAAAAGTTGGAAAAGTATGGAATGAAGAAGTTGAAGGAGTTTGAATAAGTAAGAAAATTTTAAGTAAACTTAAAAAGCCGAAATATTTTGAAAAAATCAAAAAAACAAAATTGTAAAATATTGAAAGAGGTTGAAAATTATTGAAATAGTTGAAACAGACTGATAAAGTCGACATGAAAAAGAAACTTTTGAAAAAAAAAAATTAAAAAAAATTTGGCATCCTTATATCAAATGTCATCACAAGAAGCAAGACTTGCCTTAGACAATTGCTTGAAACCGATTTTAATTTCGCAAGACTACAAAATCAATATTTTTTTGACTTTTAACCCTGACTTGGTTAATGCTGGAATATAAATTGCAATAGATTATTTCTATTAGCATCAATATAGAATAAGAACCACTGTAAAGGTATTATGTCGACAAAATTCAAACAGTACCATTTATCCAACCAATATAACTGGTGTTGTTCGTACTTATTAGGGTTAAACAAATTTTTATTCTAGCGATGCATACATCATTGGTAAAAAAGTTATGATCGCTGATCGGTATTAATCTTAATACCGCTGAATGCAGTCATTATAACAAGCTATGCCACTATACTGGCAAAACTCATTGAAAGGCGTGGCAGAGCCCACAATATTTATAAACGTTAAAATAAGAGAACTAACAACGCAATCGTTATGAAATTTAACATGGTAGATATACGGGCTTTTAGGTATCTTGTAATCAAAAGTGGGCGCTACGACAACTGTGGGCGTGGCACCTTCCAAACAAGCGAAAACAGTTGAATGCTACATTTATTGTTCTTTGAGAGTAATATATTTTAAATTCGGTATAGAGATGTCGGTTACTATAAGCTTTGAAACTAAATGGATTTCGATGGGATTGCATCAGTGGGCGTGGCACCTCCCATGCATGCAAAAACGTTAATAGTTATATTTAGTGTGTTATGGGAGTAATTTTTTTAAAATTTGGTTTAAAGATGTCGGAAACCAAATGGATTTCGACGGGATTGCATCAGTGGGCGTGGCACCTCCCATACAAGCAAAACATGTTCAAGGCTATATTAAGTGTGCTCTTGGAGAAAAATTTTTTAAACTTGGTGTAGAGGTGTCGGTTACTATAAGCTTTGAAATTATATGAATTTTGTCGAGATTTCATTAATGGGCGTGGCTCCTCCCATACAAACTTAAATCGTTAAATGCCATATTAAGCGTACTATAGGAGTGATCCTAATAAAATTTTGCAGAGAGATGTCGGTTACTATAACCTTTTGAATTAAGTGAATATTGATGGGATTACATCAGTGGGCGTGGCATCTCCCATGCATGCAAAAACGTTAATAGTTATATTTAGTGTGGAAGTAATTTCATTAAAATTTGGTGTAAAGGTGTCGGTTAGCATAAGCTTTGAAATTAAACGAAAATCGACGAGATTGCATCAGTGGGTGTGGCACTTCCCATATAAGCAAAAAACTTTAAATGTTATATTAAGTCTGCTATTGTAGTAATATTCGTTAAATTTGGTGTAGAGGTGTCGGTTACTATAGGCTTTGAAATTATATGAATTTTGATGGGATTTCATTAGTGGGCGTGGTACCTCCTATTCAAACTTATAGCGTAAAACGCCATATTAAGAGTACTATAGGAGTGATCCTTATAAAATTTGGATTCAATACATTCAGTCTTATTCAACTTAGTTCGAGTAATTCAACCTCTTTCAACTGTTTCAACATTTTTCAACCTCTTGCAACTTTTGTCAACACTTTCCATATTTTTTCGAATTTTTCAACCTCATTCAACTTTTTTCGAGTTTTTCAACCTCATTCAACTTTTTTCGAGTTTTTCAACTGTTTCAACATTTTTCAACCTCTTTCAACTTTTCTCAACATTTTCGATATTTTTTCGAATTTTTCAACCTTGTTCAACTTTTTTCGAGTTATTCAACCTCTTTCAACTGTTTCAACATTTTTCAACCTCTTTCAACTTTTTTCAACATTTTCCACATTTTTGGAATTTTTCAACCTTATTCATTTTTTTCCGAATTATTCAAACTCTTTCAACTTTTTCAACGTTTTTCAACCTTTTTTCAACACTTTTCATATTTTTTCGAATTTTCCAACCTTGTTCATCATTTTTCGAGTTATTCAAATTCTTCAACTTTTTCAATACTTTTCAACCTTTTCAACTTTTTTCAATACGTTCCATATTTTTTGGACTTTTTCAACCACATTCAACGTTTTTCGGCTTTTCAACCTCATTCATCTTTTTCCGAGACTTTCAACTATTTTCGAGCTTTTCAATCTCCTTCAACTTCTTCAACACTTTAATATACTATCGAGTTTATCAAACTTTTTCACCTGCTTCAACCGCTCTAAATGTTGTTCAACATTTTTCATATATAATAAACTTCATTCAAATTTTTTTAACTTGTTTTTGGGTTTTCAACCCTATTCAATATTTTTTAAATATTTCCGACTTCTCATTCAATTGCATTACATTTGTTTGACTTTTCAACCTCAAAACGAAAAACCGAACGATGTTCGGTCTCCCGGTACTACATATTATAGTGTGAGGCTTTTGATATTCATTTTATGATTTTGATATGTGAGTTAAAGTTGTAAGAAATACATTTCAAACGTAATATAGCTATGTAATTTCCATTTAAAATAAATGGATTTTTCAAATTAAATTTTTCTCAAGTGCTTAACCCTATCTATCTATCTACACAGTTTATAAGGGTAGTTTTTATAAAAAATTATTTTTAGACGCACAGTAAAAATAATTAGTTTTACACATAAAATGTACCTATGGACATTTCCGCCATGTATACTTTTTTTCAATACTAGGCAGTGCCACGCTCCAAACGGGAAAAAACGTTTCCACGGCTAAACTAATGGACAGATTTTGATGAAATTTTGCTTAAAAATAGATTGAATCCTAAGAAAGATTATAAGAAACTCTGATTTTTTAAAGCGGGCGTGGCATTGCTCCAAATGGGGATAAACGGTAGAAGGGCTGTGCCACTACACCGATTTTGATAAAATTTGGTATGTAGATAGATTTAAACTTGAGTAAAAATATTTTTATTAATTGGGCGGTGCCACGCCTCTTACAGGAAAAACGTTTTAACAGCAAAAAGACAAGTTTTATATTCTTTTAAGAAAAATATTTACTCCTTCCTCTTTTCTTTGTTAAAATTGATCTCACTAATTAATTTGATAAATATAAACATTAAATTTGTTCTTTTAATTACTGTATATATCTTAAATGTTATTATTTATATAAATAGTAAAGTCGTTATGAAAATTGCCCAAGTTAATCAAAATGGAAAAATATGTCCCGTTCGAATGTCCCGTTCGAATGGATTATTATGCCTTGTAAGAAAAAAATTAAATAAGATTTTTCAATCAAACTAGATCTATTAAAAAGTTATATTATTCCATAACATTTTGAAATTAGTCGCATTAAAAAATGTTGCCAGGTTTCGTTGGTTTCTGCTTTTCTATAGTTGCCCATGAAAAACACTTCCGTTTCTTTTCCCGTTCGAATGGTTTTTTTATTGCCTCTATCTTGGAACCAGTATTACGTCTGGCATCAACTTTACCACTCAATATAGTGATACCAAAGGGCTGTTCCTTTAAAGAAAAAATAAAAGTGTTTTACTTTGACTTTTATATCATTTTAAAAGTGTACTTCCGTCCCGTTCAACATGAGAGAAATGCCCATATTCATAACATTGCTATAACTTTTTTCAAACTCAAAGACAGATATCAATACTGAGAGTACTTTGGTGGTGGTTTCATATTACAATGGGCGATGAGGTACAAAAATACATAAAATAAAAATAAATAAAATCAAGTTTCGATTCAGTTCATTTCTACTAAGCCCAATGCCATCACTGGTTGCTACTAGTTGCATTGATACAATTTTATGAAAATGTTTGATAATTACTGGGCTATTTAAAACGAAATGCAATGTAAAAATGCTAAAATAAAAGGTCAAATTTTTGCATGCCACATCCCACAAAAAAAATTAAAGTAATTCGAAGAGGCAATTCGGATTTTGCCTACATTTTTTTTTTACTTTCAAAGATATCAAAGAATTGTTCGAGGAATTTATTCATTAAGCACAGCACAACTTTTTTTCCTACCACAAATCTGCTGCAATTGCATTCCTCGCACGGGTATGCGCATCTCAATGAAAATTTTTTACAACCAAAACTAAAAATGCTGCAGGTACTTTAAAAAATTCCTTTGCGCTTAATTGCAAGCGCTTTTCATAGATATGAGCATAACTTACTCGCGAATACATAGATACGTAACAGTTTAACTGTTTGTGTAACATATTCATTTTCAAATTTCTACATATTTGGCGGGTCGCCGCACACACTCAAGCAAACGTAATCCATTTCCATAAATTTACAAAAGCATTTTAATTACACTCGCGTGCACATACACATACATTAATTGCTATACATTGGTGTTGGTGTCAGTGGCATATTGCACAATCATACACGCGCACACATACAACTGCTCATTCAAGCGGCCGCCTGCCATTGCATATTTTTAGGTAACCGCGCTTGGTTTTCTATTTTATTGCATGTGGAATGGAAAATGTAAAGCAACGGATTTTGTTCCGCTCGTTTTTTTAAAGCTGTTTCATTTATTTTTCTCTCTTTTTTTAATTTCTTGATTCATTTTTTGGTAGCAGTATTTTTATAAAGCATCTGCTGCTTCTATTTTGCTGACTAAGGATAAAATTCATAAAAAAAGCAATGCAAAAGAAAGTGAAAAACGCGCGCACAAAATGCTGTGTCTGTCTGTCCGTCTAGCAGTAACATTTGTTATGGTTTTTGGCTTTTAATTTGCACACTCGCACGTTATGCCATCTCTTTCTATTTTCGATGCTGCTATCTTACTTCACTTCATTTATTTCATCTAATAGCTGAGTGTCTATGTGTTGCTTTTATTTTGCAATTTTAACTGCAATAGTAAATGTAGTAGTGCTAGCTAGTAGCAATGTAGAATATTAACGTATTTTGCAGATTAGTGTCGAAATTGTTGCGGATTTGCAGTTGACTTAATTAAGTTGCTGCTTGACTTAATTGCGCGTGCTACAGGAACGCCGGGGCTACAGAAAGTAGTGCAATAAAAGAGGCAGCATTTGAGAGACGTAGGTATTTTTAAGTTGTTTAAAAACTTTTAGTCAAGTACATATTAAGTTAGATGCAAAAACAAAAAAAAAATATTTAAAACAAAAAATATCAATATAATTTTTTTATTAACGAAAAGCAAAAATTATTTATATAGATTTTAGTTTGGTAAAAAAGATGTGTTTTTATTTAAGAAGAACAGCAAAATGTTTGTCAAACTTCAGAATATAGCTACCTCCAAAAAATGTTGTGTATGACCTGTCCGTCATCACTTTCAATTAGCGGTCTTTTCATAAAAAATATAACATAAAAATTTTTATTTTTTTTATGTATATTTGGGGTATTTTGGGAGAAATATTAAATATGAAAATCTGAGCCCTTATGATCAATTTGAAATTTTGAAATGTGGTTTTGTAAAATTAAACAAAATAGTCATATAGTTAAATACTAAGAAATTTTAAGGACTAAAAGCCAAAGTGTAAAAAAATTATTTTCGTAAAAAAATTGCTGAGAAAAAATATGCTTCTAATTGGTCAAAAACACATAAATTATTTTTTATTTTATTGCTAAAATTGTTTTTCTATGACGTCATAATTTTTTTTATCGAATACATATTGCAATAAAATTAAAAAAAATATTTATTGCTTTTTTTTTGCAAATTTTCATAATCTTTTACTGTAATCAACTTTTTATGAAAATTATCCTATTCGACGAAAAAATTTTATGACATGATAAAAAAAAAAAGATAATTATTGCAATTAAAAATAAAAATTTCTGAATTTTGTATTAAGTTCCTTTCGACCTTTTACTCAAAATCACTAATATAAAAATTACATCACAACGATTATTGCTACATATATAATTTTTCACATAAATTTTCTTTCGGATGACATTAAACTAAAGTCGAAATATAGAGAGTAAAAAATGTATATAAACATCTCTTATAAATTTTTCGGAGTATTTTGATCAATTTAATTAAGTTTTTACTCGGTGCTATATTTACTATATATGACCTCAAATATTTTTAGCGAAAAAAAAGGTGGATTTTTTGAGAAAATCATGTCATGACTCCGCAAATTTTCTACTATTTCCAAAACTGTTTGAAGATTCCAATAGAGAATAAGAAGTTTTATTAAAATCAAAAGAGCAAAATGAATTATTTTGCTTCGGAAGGAAATACTGCTTCCACACTCAACCACATCCGCAGTTTGAAGTCAGTCTGTATGATTTGAAATAAATTCGGTGTATATCTACTAGGGGTGGCAATCCCGGGATCCCGGGATTTGCTCTAAATATAGGCTAAAGTAATAATAATAAATATTCTTTTATATGACATATTTAAGTACAAAATCTGCAAAATAATTGTTTTCAATACATTTGATGTGCATGAAACATTATTGCATCAACCTGCAAAGTGCACTTCAATTGTGTCTGAACCTCAAATTGAGTAAAAATATTTTTTTTTATTGTAGCAATTTTTTGTTTAAGATTTTCTTATTCAAAATGTCACATAGAAAAAAAAATATCTTTTTTAATACTTTGACTAATTTTAAGAATTTTTTACAAAGTGCGATTTGTATTGAAAATTATAGTTCATGAGAAAAATGATTAAATGTGAAATTAAGTGTGTTTGTTTATTTTCCCAGTAACAATTATCCAGTAAAGAAATTTTAGAGAGTAAGAAAGTATTTGCTCACAGAGAAAAACTTTTCATAAAAGTAAACAAACACAATCCAGTAAAAATTCGTACAATCTGACAAGTGAAAAAATAATTTAAGTTTTTCAAAACAATTTGCTTTTTTATTTATGAAAAAATATTGACAATTGTCAAAATCATATGTTTTTCTTTTTGAAAAATGTTTGTTGGTAAAATTTTATCCACTAAAAACTAGCAGGCTCTCTCGGAACAAATTGTCACTTTATTCTCTCACTGCCTCTCTCGTTACTGGATATTTTTTGTTAACAAACACAATCCAGTAACAATTGTTACAAATTTGTACAAATTCGTACAAATTTTCAGTTAACAAACAGACCTATTTAGACTAAAATTATTTTTATCAATAACGGAAATACTAAAAATGCAATAGAAAAACAACATAAGCAAAACATATCTATTTGTTATAATAAAATACAAATATGCAAACCACAGCCGACCTTGATTTGACATTGAAATTTTGACCCATACCTAGAACTACCAAAACTTAAGTTCCAAGATGTAATTAAACTTTTGTTTGAAGCTTTTTTTCTGAAATCAGCTTCTAAAGATTTTGTTAATTTAAATGAAGCACACTTATGGGTGCGTCTACTGAGAGCGAGCCATTCGGTGCCATTAAATGCCATCAATGTCACATTTGAATAAGGTGATAAAGTATTAATCAAGTACAAAATGTGGTACACGAATTTTTAAATGTAAAAATGAAATTGATAGTTTGGTCTTAAATGCTTGATTATCCTCTATCATCTCCTTTTAATAGTGGCTATCTTCTACTATTCAAACTTAGTAAATGTGATTTAGATGTATTATCACTCGAAGTGTTCTAAGTCAATTTTTTAGCTATTATTTTTTCTATTATTTTGCGTTCTTATTCTTCAATGTTACGCTGTGAAATAAAGCAATTTTAATTTTATATATACAATAGTATATATTTCTCGTTTTTTTTTTTGTAGTTCTCTATGCATTTACTAGAATTATCAATCCCGGGATCCCGGGATCGGAAACTTCGATCCCGAAAATCCCGAAACTCAAAAAAGCTCCGGGATTGCCACCCCTAATATCTACGTATTCTATATATGTTGTCTATACTTTTCCAATTCTATGGACGTCTTTGATGTTATGTTTCTATGGACTTCCACCAATTTTTATGATGCAGTCGATATCCTTCAACTTTTTGGATTTTTTTTACGTCTTTTGATATTGTTTTCGATTAACATTAGCCATTACAGCACTCATATGTTCAAAATGATAATCAAATGCTCAATAGCATTTAAATTCATCTAGCTAATGAGCTAAAAGGCGAAGGCATATTTTTTCACATTATTTTAAATCAAAGTTAGAGCCGTATAAAAAACACTCCATAAGGTACTTTTCAATTGGAGTCGATTATTTCCGCACTCCTCGATATTATTTGACTTAAATCAATTTTTTTTAATGTATTTTGATACCAGTCGAAACCACTTGACGAATTCCGGCATTCTTGATACCATTTGGCTCCTGTTCTCTCTTTTAAGTGTTTTAGAACTTAACACTTTTAAACGTTTATTAGGTTTTCGTAAGTTTTGAATTTTATCAGCTCATTAATGTGTGTTCATTTCACAAGCTTTCACATCTACGATACTGTTTACTTTTTTTCCAATTTCATTTTGCAAAATTTTTCTTCTCGAGCGTTTGGGTTTTGATGTCCTTAACCCTTATGTCAGTAACCGGGTACCCGGGTACCCTTTTCGTACTTTCCGTATGATTTTTCTTATGTTCCCGTGAAAAATTTTTTAATTCCAATCAGATCCTCGTTATTTGCTAAATTTTTCATCGACCCATGGATTTTATTTTAAATTTTTATAAATAAAAGTATTAAAAATTTACGGTTAAAGTTAACATACGCTTGTTCAATAACCAGGGTACCCAGGTACCCACATGTATTATACATACTTTTGTCGAATTTCAAATATCAAATATCAATCAAATAAATACTTTCGAATTTCGTTGTTGTTAGCTCTTCCATTGTCATCAGTATAAATAAAAAAACAGTACACTGAATTTTATCACAGTTTTTAACCGTAAAATGATGTTGGGGTCGTTTTCAACCAAACTTTTTTTTCATTTCAAATATTTCGAAAACTATCAGCTGTGTGGGTCTGTATTTTCGTTATTGTGTCTGTAGTTATGTTATGAATGAAAACATGTAGCATCAGAGTTTATCGATGGTTGTCCATAAGATTTTTTCGACTTTAGAAATATTTTCGTCACACAGGTTGTTTCCGGCCTGCACGTATTTTTCGATGTATAGGTAGGTTTTTGTACTTTCTGTCGACGTAAAAAGATAACCGCGAATCAGCGTTAACGTTGCATACAATATTTATTTACGACTTTAGAAAATCCTCTCACTCGACACCGATTTATTACTTTATTAGTGGAAAATTTCGTCAAAAAACACAACTGCACAACTTCGGTCACGTCAAACTTCGGGAGCCTCTGACTCATTCTACTATAAATATTCCATGCAAATTATTATATGCAAAATTTTTGTTGATGTGCTAATCCCTGACCGCTTTTGCGCTTGCGTACTAGCGTTCTAGGCAATTTATCGCGATAACAAGAATCTTCTACTCAGTACTCACTCAGAGCCCAAACAGATTGAGCTGCACGGGAATGAAATCAGGGAGAGTGAGTCAGTGTTTTTTGATTTAATTCACAGGCTTTATTTGGATCAAAAGCTTCTACACACGAATCTGTTTATGGTTGGCACATTGTGGAAAATAAGCATTCTGCGTAAGCTTCTTATCGAAAAAATGCTGCCAGTATTCCAATCTACATTCGCCTCCACCGTAAATACCATAATTGTTTTATATGTAAGCAAGAAACACAGCATCGCTGACATTTCAGCGCTGACTGCTTTCATCGTCCATTCAGCAATACATCCAGTTTCGCAAGAGAGCAGCGAAAACAATATTGTAAGAACTTTTTTCATGAACTTGGTCTTGCATTGGCCAAAAATCACATGTCTAACAGAGTCAAAAATCTACGAAGTGCGTATTTTATTTTACTTCTGCCTACGCTATCGAAGTTTCATACAATTTTACTGACAAAAAAGGAAGAAGCCGGTTCTTCTGCCAAGCGGAATAGAATGGTCCCACTACATGTGAACCAACGGGGTAAATGAACTCTTTTTTTTTCACCGAGAAGACTTTACCCAAGCCAAACACAAGCGGATTGGATTGTTGTGAATATTACGAAAATGTTTCCAGAGGAAGAGAAATTCGAAATGTGACTGTCATATGATTGCAAGAACTGGAAAATAACTTATTATTTAATTAATTTTATTATAGTTTTACTGTTACTACCATTAAATGTAATTAATGCAATTTATAAGTGTAATACTTAATTAAACTTTTTTTCAATCAGACAGTATTTTTCTTTGAAATTCCATACAAAATATATGCGGGTCGAAAACGACCCGCCAACTTAAGATTAGTCGAAGTATTTAAAGGTCGGTCTACGGTTAGCAGAAAAATCACCAAGCAAGCTTTGCTTTCTATATAACGGAAATCAAAACAATGAAAAACAAAAATCTACTCGTACTTTCCCTTAATTAAATGAATTTCTCCTATGGGTACCCGGGTACCCTGGTTATTGAACAACGTAGGTACTTTTGGTTACTGACATAAGGGTTAAATGATAAAAACCAGAAACGTCAAATTGATGTATCTTTATTGTAAAGAAGGACTTATGTTACCACATATACCCAATTTTTTACAGCTGCATCTGGCATATATTATTATATGTAATTTTTGTAAACAACTCTCGTTTATAAAAGAAATTTGTGCCAACAAATCTTCCTCTGTAAGAGCAACCACTGAACAAAGTGCCGCACGCACTTTTTGATTCTTTTTTTGTTAATTTTTTCATAGCCTTTGACAGGAAGCACATTGAAATACGATTGAAGCGAACTTTGGGAGCTCAAGTGTCGCTCCATAAAGAAAAAACAATAATTTCATTACTGTGCCATCTCAATATGATATATGTGATAATGGTGAAAGTTAGATTCATGATAGCTGCTGTTACTGTTACTTTTTTCATAAATAGTAAGTATTTATGTTCAGCCACCGGCTCTCAATTATTGTGTCTATATCTACGATACTTAAAGCAGACGCCCTTGTTCAAATTTTCCTATACAATATATTTTATGTCTTTTTGATAAGTAATTTGTACTTTTGAAAGGAGAATTTTATAAAAAAATGAGTCCTGATATAACGACTTATAATTTGTTTCAGATCCTTAACCTGCGCACATATATTTTGTTTTCTTGTCTTTCTTCTGGGGTTACTCACAACGTCTCCTGCTCGTTCTGATTGCCTTATTTTGTAGTTCGTCAAACGTTTCTGCAGAGCTTTAAACTATTTCTTATGAAGTTTTCTAGTTGCGCTATCAAAGAGGTGGCGTGTAAAAAAACCCATATATGTTTGCCTGAGTGCTTCTCTTCCAATGTATTAGGTTTGAATAAGAGTGCTTGCTGTGCCAGTTAGTTGTAGAATGTGTTATCTTCAGCAACTGAAAACGTGGAGACAAATACTCTTTTGAGAAGAAAGTTGATTTTATTTGTCATGACGTGGGATTTCTCACACTACACCTCATTCACAACGGCTTAAGGCAAAATAGATTAAATTAAATTCGTTTCGTCTAAGTACGACTGAATTTTCCACCTATTTGAAAGAAAAACACTATCGCTTTTTGTTATATTCAGCTTCAATGTGTTCTATGAAAAGGCTTAAACCCTATGATTTTTTTCAATAAAATTTCTTGACGCCCTACAAAATGATATACAAAATAAAATAGAATATCGCATTTTCATAGATGTTTGCTAAGTTGTTACAAAGCTACATATTAAGTTTATATTTTTCAAGTTTATAATGAAAAACAAAACTTAAGTTTAGTAAACGTCTATGAATGAATATTCGCTTACATTTATGATTGCTTCAATATTATTTATTTCGAAATATTTATTTCTTTATTCAAACCCAAAGCCAGTTCCTGCACATTCAGGCCATGGGCGGCAAGGTCTATCCGCCGCAACACGACTTAGTCCTAAGACTGCAAGCAGCTGCAAGGACAGCAAAACCCAAGCTTTTAACTGTTGCATCGTTCTCGTTCAATTCAAAATCGTATGAGCACTGAATAATTTAACAATTTAGTTCGTCTTTTATATACGAGTAAGGACAACGTTAGTGATTTGAAGAAGCATTTTGTGAATTTGCTGCCTTTTTTGTCTTTGTTACTTCCTTTGGAATTTTTTTAAGTTTTTAGTTATTATTTTATTTAAGAACGCGTCGTTTGTTGTTTGTTATTTTTGTATAGGAAATTTTAAAAACTGAATAATACAAATTTAACAATCTTGTCGCCATTCAAAATTTTTTTTTGTGCTGGCATTGTGTAACAAACTATTTTTTGTTCTTCATCATTGACCTTGGAAAAAATTAAAACCTTAACAACTGAAATCTTTTCAATGCATTTATTTCCATTGTTTATTGTAGTCTTGCAAGCCAGTCAGTAACAACTAGTGACCAATAAATGAAATAATTTAAGACATTCAAATACAAGGCAAATACAAGGTTTTTCAAAATTTCAATGGTAAGAGCAGAGCTGTGAATGAATGCATTCATTTACAATTTTAACTCATGTGAGATTCCGCATTCAGAGTGCAGTTATTTAAAAATGAAGTCACCTGTAGACTTCAATGCCATAATCTTGCAGCCGTTTCTATCACAAAAGAATGCAATTATTTTGGTGACGTCACGTTTTTGATTGGAAACATGATTGGAAGAATTTTGATTGCATTGAAGTCACCACAAATCATTTTTAATTCTTTGCAAACACTTGAAATCGCTGCAATCACTTGAAGTTTCTGCAATCACTTGAAGTCGCTGCAATCATTTGAAGTCAGTGAAGACACTTGAAGTCATTTGCTCTGAATTAACTCGAAAATATATAATATGTAATGCAACTAAGTTTTTGAAATTAATATCCTAAGCGTATATTATTTCCATTGAAAAATAAAGCCGTCTTTCTAGACTAACTAACTGATTTCAAGACAACACCAACGGTCAATCAGCCACTTCTGAGGCCTTCAAAGATACAGAACTAAATTTTTGAAAGTGTAATAAAGAATGCACGAAATAATAAAAAAAATTTTCCAAAGGCAATGACGGACAATTAAAAAAAAAAACAGCATATTACACAAAGAGTAAATATCTTTTAAAAATATGTGCTTTACAATTCTTAAAATTTTCTATAGAAAACAATAACAATAAATAAGTCTTTCTCAAAAAGAAAATAATATTTTTATTTTAAGCAAATACAAAAGGAGTTACAACAAAAAAAAAAAAACAATAGGAAAAATTCACAAAATTTTTATTTTAAATCACGTATTCTTCATTCGGATAGAAAAGCTGAAATACATTTTTGAGTTCTTTAGAGGTTATTCGATTTACCATTGAACAAAAACAATGAAGTGATTAAAATTTTGGGTTATGCAGTCCTTGCCGCTGATTGCAGTTTTAAGACTAAGTTGTGTTGCTATGGTTAACACTAAACGCTTTTATATTTGAGTGCTATTTGGTGTTCAGTTTGGTGCAACATGTCCTACATATACAAAACTTTATGCATCTATGATGATTCTAAATTAAACAGGTTAGAAAATATATCGCAATTTTGATCTTTTTGACCACAAGAAATACAAAATTTTAATGTTATTGTAATACCTCAATGTGCACAAAAACCTATGCGGATCCGTTTCGAACCCGTTACGGATACGTCAGCGCGGATTCCGTTTTTTTAAGGTTCGACGGATCTGTCTCGAACTCGGGACGGAATTCATATAAGGATTCAATACGGGTTTAGGTTTTTGCCAATAATCCTTTCCCGTTTCGTTTTTTGTAAATAAAATGGATTCGAGACGGATTCGGTTTTTTAAATAGAACGCACTATATTTAGTTTCCAATTTAATCTCTTTTTTTCAAAGAGCTAATACAGCTGATACATTGTGAACCTCCAGAAAGATAGAATTTTAATAACGTGATTTTAATACTTTTTTCTACTAAATAAATGTACTTCGTCCCTGAGCTTTTTTGACTCTGATTTCGTATGTTTTCAAAAAACGAATCCTGATCAGATCCTTATATGAAGTTCGTTTCGAGTTCGAGGCGGATTCGACAACTCGACAGGTCCTTCCGCTTTTTCGAGAGGAATTTCATACGATAGCGAGTTCGAAACGGATCCGAGACGGAGTCAGGAACTTATTCATTTTACTTACAAAAAACGAATCCGGAACAGATCCGTATATAAAGTTCTTTCCGAGTTCGAAATAGGTCTGACAAAGCGGACGATCTTCCGCTTTTTCGAGAGGAATTTCATACGAAAACGAATTCGAAACGGATCCGAAACGGAATCCAATTTCTTTGGCACACTGGGACGCTAATTGATTGTTTTATTTGTCTTCACTCAGCACTTGCTCTAAAATATTTAGTCAACGACCAAACTAAATTAATGCAATTTTTCACAAATATATCTATGAGCTCATCGTTTCGAATATCCTTTAGTTCTCAAACTCGAATTGCATGCATGTTCCTTAACGCTGTCTGACAAATATTAGCGCATGTTATGTTTGTGGTTGACATTCCACTTACCACTACTAATACATTAACACGCAAAGGAAGTTGTTGAAGCAAATTGTTATGGTTTTGCTTGAGCTTGCTATTTTAGTTGAAATGTTTTTATTTTAAGTATATGTTTTCAGTTGTCGCAGCTGTCATATCATATGTTTTAAGAAATTAACACGAATTGACTTAAAATACCAATATTATGTATTGATATGAAACCAAGTTCTCATTTGCTTGGTAAGGGTGACACCCAGTGATGGCATTTGGGTTTTGTAGAAATGTACTAAGTGAAGATTTGAAAAGTAATTGATTAAAATGCAGAAATTCATCATTTCAAAAGTGTATGGGTGGCTTACATCCACAAGTGTAATTGCGTTACTCTTATTTTGTGTTGATTACAACCACGTCAGTAGTGGCGTCAATAATCCATACATACTTTAAAATGAGCATATACATTAGGGTGTTTTTTTTTCAAACTTTTGGAGTAGGATTTTATTAATTTTTTCCTATACTATAGCTTGAGGAATAAAAATAACTGTACCAACATTTGAGCTTCCTAGCTCAAACCTGTGAACGGCGCGGACAGAGTTTATGTCTAATTTCGTTGAAATTAACCCTATTAGTACTGGGTAAAATGATGAACACAAAGTACTGAAGTGAGTCTTTCGGACTCACATACATTCTGTATGAAGAAAAGCGACTATAACATTTTAAGTTCCTAAGTATAGTTTATTTGAGCGATTTAATTATTTTATTTATACATTTGGTACAAATTACAACCTTTTGAAAATGGCCGTTGCATATATTTTTTGATCATTGGCTGCAAAGCTGATTGCTCATCCTTTCTCGTGCAGGTGCGCACATACAGTAGCGTCGTTTCTTGGCAACGGTTTTGGGTGTTTGTGATTTGTGTTATGGCGTAAAGCATGGACGAGCTGATTAAGCGTATCCACGCCACCTCTTGTAAAATTGTTACACAAATTTATGGCCGATTTGTTTTTGTTTTCCTTCTCTACCTATCGCATAGTTGATAAAAAATTAACTGCTCGGCTTTTTTTCGGCACATAACTGACAAGAGTTATATTTTTTTTCGAATCTATCCAAAAACGTTTGTTTCAACTGCTCTTTATCGGTGTTGTTGAAATTTTGCGAAATTAATCGTTTATTTTTCCTCAGCGTTCCAACACACGTAAGGCTATTTGATAGTAGTTTTTTAGCTAAACTAAAACTCGTTAAATACTTAGTTATAAAAGGTAATATTACGGTTTGATCTGTGAAACGGTTCTGTACTCTCCTTGACCACCATTTTTTGCACTAAGTTAAGCCCTCTGTCCTCCTTTTTCAAGATAAAGTATTCACTTTAGTGGATATCTGGTTGTATTATCGCATGTCCACCAAATCTAAATGCCATATTTGTCAGGCTTAGAGGGAATATACTACCAAAGGGATACTCTTCCTCGCAATGGCACCAACTATTCGTCGATGGTTAAACTTTCTCCCGGAATATATAACTTGATGAAATTGGAATTAACAATATTCCATATGTCACGTATAGGTGCGAATAAATCGCGACCTCGTCAAAAACTTCGACATTATTTATCATCAAAACGAACATATATCAAGGCACATAACCTCCCACGAGACTTGCTGACTAAATAACATTACCGAAAAGTGGATGCCAGAAGTCTTTATAGTCAGAAGGTCCTTGATTGTTTAGCCAGCATTTAATAAAAGTCCAATATAACAGTGCATTTCAATTTCATCCATCAGATTCCATATTTCACGAAGTGTACGCTGTGCTTGAAATTTGTACAATTTATGATGACTCGGATCACTTCATCGTGTATGCATAATGAGAAATTGACAACATGCTTGAAGGCCACTAATGGAACTTTATGAACACCATCTCTAATGATATTGTGATCAAGGCATTTTCTTTGTACAAAAGGTTTCCCAAAAAACGCCTGATCTTCAGTTTCAGCAAAAAATTCTAAATTCTCATCACTCTGCTGCACTCGAACTGTATGAGTCTCTAAGACTCATTTCAGTACCTTGTGCTAGTTTTATAAATTAATTTTGTTAAAAAATAGAAAGAAAAATATGGATACATATTTTTAATCGTATTTCTTTTTAGAATTAATGCAGTTTAAAATACAAGAAACCTCAAATGTGTAAAAAAAAAACTTACGCCAGGAAAACATCGCAAAGTCAAAATGAGTCTCAAAGACTCAAGGTAGTACTAATAGGGCTAAAGTGCATATTTTTAAAATATGTATATGTATGGAACTTAGTTAAAAAATTTAGTATTAACCCTAATTAAGTCAGGACACTTCTATAACGAATCATATCAAAATGTGCCTCAGAAGCAAATATGAGAAAATTATGAATTTTTAATTAGATTTACAAAAGAAATATTTTATTTTAAATTCATTTTATATAATAGGCTTTAGGAAATAATAAGAACATAAATATATATATATAATATATGTACTAGATCATGATATCTGTAAAGAATTTTGGAAGCATGCTCGTTGCAAGTATTTTTGTCTCATATATGAGGCAATTGCTAACACATTCTGCACAGCTTTAGAAGACACATGTAACATCTTAGCCGAAAATTTCCTTTTTTACTGGTGCTAGTCTCTGTAATTTTTTTATCCGAATTTGCTGCGACGTAATATGTGGAACAAAGATGTTCTGAACTAAATTTTTCAAAAATAGCTTCCGTCGTAATCCACGATTAGTTTTGTTCCAATCGGGATATTTACTCAACCATATAACAGAGGCAGATATTGCTATCATAGTGAATTTAAGACAGCAATAGAAGGCCTTTGATTTTTTTGGAACATAACCAGCAAGTGTCATGTTTTTTCTGAATGCAAATAACGTTTTTTCACTTTCTCTTTTTTTATTTGGGAGGTATTTCTGTTTGTGTTTACAACATCAGTAGCATCAATATGTTAACCTGGTGGTAAAATAACTTTATTTATCGCTTTGCGAATGAAG
This sequence comes from Tricholauxania praeusta, assembly GCA_949775025.1. Taxonomy (NCBI): domain Eukaryota; kingdom Metazoa; phylum Arthropoda; class Insecta; order Diptera; family Lauxaniidae; genus Tricholauxania; species Tricholauxania praeusta. The sequence continues at coordinate 61,163,644 of OX459028.1, read as the reverse complement.
TTTTGATTGCGGAGAAGAAGCCAGATAAGTTCCAGATGGTTCCATATTTTCCAACGAACATATTATAGTAATAGCATTTAATTGTTGCTCGTTAAGATTTACCACGTCTGAGCATTATTCATCTATTTCGATATCAGAATCCTCATATTCTCTGACACACTCATAGTCATTATCTCCGCCTTCGGAAGCAAAGTTCCTTCCCCATCATCACTTGTTTCGAATGCATCAAAATCCTCCTCTCGTTGATTACTCTTTCAATTTCTTCTCTCGTGATAAGTGTTCCTTTAAAATACAGTGATTCAAATTTGAATTTTCAAAATTTTTGTATGCGAAGTCTCATATGTGCCTGAGATTCACATTTTGAATTGATTAGGTACATTTTTAGTTTTTTTGAAATAAAATGCAATCCAAAGCTTATATAAAAATAAAAATAAGTATTTTATGTACAAAAATAGAGAGAAAACAAAGTCAAGTAGTTTCATTAATATTCTTGTTCATATAAAAAAGTTACAGTTCTTTAAAGTCAAAAATGTGCCTCTGAGGCACATGTTGACTTAATTAGGGTTAAGAATTAATTTTTTTTTTCTTTTAAGATTAAAATTTAAACTAAATAAAACTACAAAATGATATAATAGAGTATGAAAAATTATGGAAAAAGAATTGACTTACACATTGCGCAGTCCAACGTTGTTAGTACTAACATGTTGTTCTTGTTGTTGCTGTTGTTTTAAATTTGTATGTATATAATATGTTGGGTAGTTTTATGTAGTTTGTTTTTTTTTTCTTTTACATGTTTTTTTTTTAAGCTTGTTTTTAAGTAGTTAATATTTTACTTCATAGAATAATTTTAGTTATTTAATTTATATTTTTAGATTTAGAAAACCCATAACATTAGCTTTTTATCAATTTTTAAATTTTGTGGTGATTTACCACTATGTATGTATATACATACAGATGTGTGTATAATAATAATATACACATTTTTATGTACATATGTACATTTTTTTTTTTTTGTTGTTTTTCTTTCAATCTAATTTATATCATTCTCACTGCACTTTTATCGAATTTTTATATAGTTTTAAAAAATGAAAATTTACATTTTTAACACGATCAGAAAAAGGAAACTAATAAGAGCTTTTAACAGCAGATTTTAGATTGCTGCTGAACGATACATGATGCAGAAAATTTATGATCTGCCGACTAGCATTACCCACGCGCTGTAACCAATACCGTGTACTGAGGTTTTGATGTTAGAGACAACGTAAAAGCGGAGTGCAGTCAGCATCCGCGCTGCTTGCGCGTCTCCAACTGGGTGGGTCAAAACTGCTTGTTACTCCTTTAAAAAAAAGTTCTCCGTAGCAAAATAATGTTCCGGTCCTAGTAGATAACTTTGTTTTTGTGTAAATTATGTGTGAATACCAATGAAGGCCAATGCGTGATTACTTATATACATAAGTATTCTCAGCTTTTATTTTTTTTGATTAAAATTTCCTCCAGATTCTAAACAATTTTAAAGAAATTAGATTGCATTAGGCAAATTAGGTTGCAAATTTAAGTGATGTTAAGGAAATTTTGTGATTTGATTAAAAAGAAAATTTAACTTACATCAGCGATGATCGTGTTACTTCAACCAATGACAAAAAAGGAAATGACCGAACAAAGTGAAGTTGGTCGATTAGTTAGTACTTATGTACTAAGCAATGTATTAAGCGTTCACTAAACAAACCTTCAATTATTTTTACATGGCAACTTATTAAGGTGAACCTTGTTTTGTTATTTACCTTTAATTTTAAAAGGCTATATAACATTTTGCATATAAAAATAATTATTATATGAAGACTTAAGAAAATATTAAAATTGCCATCACAGTTTCCACTTATAAACTAGCTGATGAATTTTAGATTGGAAATAGACTGAACTCTAAAAGGGCGTGGCATCACCCACGCTGTAGGGAAAAAGCCCTATAAGGGCTGAATCGCTACACCGATTTAGATGAAATTTGTTTTGAAGATAGATTGATTCCTGAGTAAGGATATTTCTTTATATAGGCAGTGCCAAGCCATTAACAGGAAATAACTTTTCACTGCTTAAGTAATGGACCGATTTTGATGAAATTTGGTTCAAAAATGGATGGTGATGTTTCCACACCCTTAACAGGAAAATATGTTTTTAAAACTAAGCGCATCGACTGACTTTGGTGAAATTCGATATTGTATATTTTACTCCAAGAAAGAGATAGAGAAAAGAACTCTGTTTTATATCAGTTTTTTAATACCAACAAGTATTTTTTTCTTGTTATTATAATGATTGAAGTTCATGGTCAGAAGGTGACCATGTGTCAGAAACGCTTACTGGAGCCAGCAAGATTGATAGTTCTGTCACCACTTTCTACATATTATTTCGTACGAACTACGTAAAATTCATCAGACTGTGCCCTTTTTTTGTATTGAACACGTGCGAAATTCTTTATGATCGTTTTAAAAGAAAAACAAAGTTTTTTTTTAATTTTTCGTATGAAATTTTTTTACAATTACAGAACTTTGGCCTACCATTCTGCTGCTGTTCACTAGTGTTAAAATGTACAAAAATATACATATATGTGTATGTGTAACTTGTATATAACGCTTTTTCTATAAAAACATATTTTTAGCAATTTCAATATTTGTTGTTGTTATTTTATCAATGATTGCGTTGCTGTTTTGTTTTCATTGTTTTATTATTGCGCAGCTCAATAGAGTAAATTCTATGATATTTTTATTTATTTTATTTATTTATTCATTTATTTATTGAATATTTAAGGATTTTTTACACTTGTTTTTACCAAAATAGCATTTTTACCAAAGCACTGCAGATATTTGCAAATGTTTTTTTTTCATATAAAATTTAAATTTATTTCAACTGACATTTGGTGCTGTTTGGTGTTTGCACTGGTGTTATCATTTTCATATATTTTTATTTTCAATGTTGTTTTTGTTGTTACAACCGCTGTTGTTTTGTTAGCGTTTGCATAACAGGAAATGATTGTTTTACAAACCGGAAGTTAAGCTGTAAATATATACGCATATGTTTTTGTTATGTGTGAAAGTGTGAGTGTGAATATAGTTTATGCCAGTCGTTGTCACTGCTGTCTGTTTTTATTTTGATTTTTTTTTTTTATTTTTAGGATCTAGGCTTGTGTTTGTACTACACTTAAAAGTGCGAATTTGAGTAGATTGCTAAATTTTTTCATTTAAAACTTTAATTTATTGATTTGTATATTGAGGTAACGCAAAATTTGGTGAAAAAACTAAATATTTAATCACTTGCATAAAAATGGTGGTTGATACCACAGCGTGTAAAGTTTTGCACGGCAGACCATTTTAACATATTCAAAACTTATCCTTTCAAACAGTGTGCGGTTTTGTTTTTTAATTTTTTCGCCAGAAAATGCAACAATAAACATATCTCAAATTTGTGCATTTTTGCAAATAATATCACCTCAAGAGATTATGAAACCGTTCGCAAATAGGCCACAGCGAATAAACTTCAAACTTTAAGACACAAAAGATTTTAGTTTTACATTCATATCATAATGATACCTTAAAAAACTTTACTCACTTGAAGTTTCATATAAAACTTCCCACCTGCTTCTTTCTCATCTCATATAATATTATATATTTTTTGTTTATTTTACAAAAACAAAAGTAACTTCAAATTTCTAACACTTAACCAAACAATAAATAAAGTAAAAATATTTGCATATTGAATAAAATTTTGAAAATTCAATTGTTTTCACAAAAACATAAATGAAATAAAGTTGATCAATGGTAGCAAAAGGAGTGAGGATGCCACAATGAAATTGAATAGAATTCAATAAAAACTTTTGCATTTGCAGCTGACACAAACACTTGCATACCAAGGCAAACAACGCAGACATATACACAATAATATTGTAAAAAATAGTAATTGTTAAGATGCAATAGATTAGGGTGAATCTTTAAAAACGCAGACTTTCTGTTTACATTCAGGTGCCTAATTGCTACGAGATTTCTTTTATTTAAATAGTGAGCAATGGAATAATAATCATGATTTGTTTTTTCTCTTCTGTAATTATATGAAATTTCAGCTCTTTAATGTCATAATTTTGTTTAGAGTATCTGCTTTTTCAAGCCAAGATTTACTACGAAATTGGTTTGTTGAATGAAAGAAAGTCATATATATTGAATTATTTTATTAAAGAAAATTAAGTTTCTATAAATGAAATTTTTTTTTATAAAAATAAGCGAATAATCAAAATAGTTTCTTGAATTTTTCTCCATAAAATATTCCGTAGTAACTTTTTTTCTTAAATTTTTCGAGAAATAAATTTTCTTGGATTTTTCTTCTACATCGTCAATCAAAAATTCGTATTGCTGAATTTTTATACTCAGTAACAGATTCAGTAGCTTTGGACTTTACAGATTTTTTGAAAATTCAACACAGCCTATTACCAACTGTTTCAAATATCTATCTCAACGGTTTTCTGGCTGTTCTGAATAAAGTTGAGTCACCCTTTTGTATTTAAAATGATTAGGGCTTTGCAATATATTGATAAATTGTATGGATGTTTTTTATTTCATGGAGGAAGCTAGTGTTTCACCGAGGCCGAGGCGAGGCGAGGTTCTAGTTGATCTCGGTCTCGCCTCGTTTTATAAATTTAAGTCTCGCCTCGCCTCGGCCTCGGACGAGATCTTGCCACCACATGCCTCGCCTCGCCTCGCTTCGCCTCGTTCTCGGCCGAGCCACCTCGGTAAAAAAGCGAGGTTTTTATTAAAATAAATAAAAAATTATACATGTATCAGGGCTGATAGGCTGATCATGCCTCAAGAAATAAAATAAAATATCTGTTTTTATTTTTGGTGAATTGGATGAGATATGATGAATTTAATTCTTTTCTTATATGGGAAGGAGAGGCATCGCCTATTTTTCCAAACCAAACTAAGCTATGAACCTTTTACAAACTATAAGAAAGATATGTACCAAATCTTATTTATTTACGTCAAATAGATATTGAGATATGATAAAGATAATTTTTTTCTTATATTGAAGGCATGGTACCGCCCATTTTATTAATTGAATCTTAGTTATGCCTCTACCTTTTATAAATATACCAAGTTTTATTAATCTGCATCAAGTAGTTGATAGTAAAGGGTTTTTCAATAAGAGCGCTACAAAAACGATTTGGGATATCAATGAAATTCTTTATTCTTGTAAAAGAACATTCGATGCCATTATCATCAATAATCGTCAATTTGATCTTGTGAGGATGTAGGCCAAGGTCTATTCGCAAAATTCGCCACAACGACGTCACAGAGATGCCCAACGCTTGAAAACGACGTGTGAGAGACTGATTTGGGTCTTCCTCTATTGATGCGCTAGCGACAGCAATATTCTCGACACTACGGGCACTTCTTTGTCTCACTGGCACGGGAACAATTTGTACTGTGCCTGTGGATTCAAGTTTTTCTTTTAGACGCTCAATTGTTAATCTGACAGGACGATTATGACGACCATAAATTGGACGTAGCGCTCTTAAAATTGAGGCCACTGACTCCGAATTTCGGTAGTAAATTTTAATAATTTCGACTCATTGTTGGATCGTATATCTTTCCATGATGAGATGGCAAACCTTATTGAAGAGAAATGTCAAAAGAGCGGGAAAAAATATGGCGTCGTTTGCTGTCCCTATTGGTCTACTTTTGCAGCGTCTCTATTGAAAAACCCTTTATATGATGAATTCTGATTTTCTCTTATGTGGGGGTGGAGTCACCCATTTAGCATTAAAGCTGATGCGATCCAAGCACCAAATCTGAGCTCGTAAGAAGCACATGCGGGTTAAAAATAAAACAAAGTAGTTTACTCAAAATAAAATACTAAAATATTAGTTAAATATAGATTTTAATATAAAAATTACATTCATATTTTGAATCTGCATATGGGTCTTACGAGTTCAGATTTGGTCAAAACGCGCCTCGCTCTTGGTTTCGAAAACGAGGCTATGACGAGGCGAGGCCGAGGCCGAGGCGAGAAAGAGGCGAGGTGCCGTGTGATCTCGCCTCGCCTCGGTCAAGCGAGGAAAATTTATTTTTCCATCTCGCCTCGTTCTCGCCTCGGTCTCGCCTCGTTCTCGTAGTCAAAAACGAGGCTGCCTCGTAGCCTCGGTGAAACACTAGAGGAAGCACTCATGGAGATTAGGGTATGAAGTTAGAAAAATTAACCAGCTGTGTGAACATAAATTCTATTCAGTATATTTTAAAATATATTGTGTAAAACCACTCCTAAATTTACGGCTGTTTTTTTAATCCTAAAAATATATTCGAAAAGGAATAGTTAGGGTTAGGATATATCAAGAAAATACTTGATGGCTTCATAAACTATGCCACGGATAGGTAGGTATATTGTATACCCAATAAACATATAGTCGCCAAACCTTATTTAACCAAAAGAAGGTTTTTGTAGTGGATTTTTGATTTGACTTGCTGAGTCCTTAGTTATTAATTCTAACCTTATTTAAATCAAGGTATAATGGTGTTTTGCATGAAAGGACGCGTTTAAATCCCACAACAATTCTTTGAATTTACTTAAACTGATTTTGGAGTTTTACAAAAAGTTTATTTTTTTTTTTAAAAACTCAAGATGAGATCGATATCTTTTCTGATCCCATCATATTTGGTAAAAACTAATGACTGGTATCGGTCGCCAATGAAGCACCGTGTGAATGGACTAATATACATGTAAGAGCCCGCAGATTTTAGTTGGAGACTAAGTTTTGATTGATTGCCAAAGTTTAAGATTGAAGGCAATCAATTTTTCTGTTGAAAGGCTACTATATGTTAAATGAACTTAAGCCTTCCCATCGTTTCTTTCAATAAGCTAAAGCATTGACAATTTCAAGGCGATAAATTGGATTTCTAATATAATTTGAATGGTATGTAGTGTTTTACAGCTATCCTATAGAAAATTCACTACTCAAAGTTGTAAAGCGTTAAATAGCAAATTTATTCACTTATAAATTTCTTTAACTGAATCCACCCTAAAACGAAAACCTGCACTTGCTCATACGAATACACATTTATACTAACTGTTACTCGTATTGCAAGTGTAAAAACTTTATTGCAAAATATTGTTTTAAGATAAAGTTAAACCTTATGAAACTCATCTGCAAGAAACCACAAATATTCCTGCTTACAAAGTATGTTCCATTTAGAGACAGCCAGCATTTCATTACTTCAAAGTTATCGAAAATATCAGCAAAAAGCAACAATAAAACAGCCACAAGTCAAAAGGAAAATGATATTGGTTTTTTGGCAATGAGTAAAAATTTAAGTGTCAAGTATACCACTAGTTTTGTATGTACACATGTATCACATCTTCATCAAAAAAACGAGAAAATAGGTACATTGCCATTCTACAGACAACTTAAGAGAAGTCAATATGCTTAATAAAAAATCTATGCAAATCAAGAAGTAGTCCATCTCTACAAGACATTCTGACTTTAGTTACCGAAATAGCTATTATACAGAAATTGCGCATTTTGATTGATTGAGTATTGAAATTTTCACATACTTTACTCGTATAGCTATAATGTTTCATACTGTACTAAGAAAACAGTGCATATCCCCATACTTTTTCCTCATGTAAGACCTAAAAACTGACGTGACAGCTACAGAAATTGATTTTCCTGTCTGTGGAAATCATTGCTACGAGAAAACGTGGAGAGCTTAACCCTATAGCAGGCTAGTCCGCCTACAGGCGGGGTATCACTTAGTGGCCCTAAAACAAAACATGTTCGTTAACTTAACGTTTTTTTTTAACTTGAGAAAACATTACTCATTATCCATAATTATGACGTACGGCTAACTAAACAGCACTATTTTAAGGGTTTAAGGTGTTCTGAATATAAATTAGACAGCGTTATCATTAATCTTGAAATATAAAGTTACTCTTTCCATTTGCGAACCATACATGTTACTCAGTTCTAATTTTTTAAGATAAGAAAAACAAGTATGGTGAAAGTGTTGTATGCTTTAAAAACTCTTTTATATATTGTTACGAAATTCCTGTCTCTTAGACGATAAATTAGATCTCTTACACTTTTCTGAGTTCGATCACTGGATTGTGTAACAATTAAAAACACACAACTTATTTAGTTATAAAATGGTTTATTTAAATCACAATAGTTAGTTTTTTACACGGTACAATTGTTTATCTCATTAACATTCAGATATTAATCTAACACTTTATAGACAACTGTTTTACTTTATTACGGAAAATAATGTATTACTTTCAAAATAAACTGTTCTTTTTCACTGTTTGAATTCAACTGTTCTGCTTCACTGTTTTAATTCAACTGTGTCCGAAAACTCAGATGACACCCTTTTATACTACAGGCATCACTTTCTCGAATAATCCACTACCTCCTAGATGACGTGCAATCTACCATTATCCATAATTTACCAGTAAATGGCGTATCGACGTTGAGTTCACAATTATTCAGAACGTTGATATTATGCTCTAGATGGCGTTGTACGACGGCGATAATTTCTCTCGGTTATCGACTTTTATAGTGTACTGCAGCGTCTGTTCGGTTTATTATTTGCCGCTAGATGGTGTAAAAGTATTTATACATCCAGTGATGCTAGCTAGTATCGTTTAGTTTTCTTTTGTTGATTTTTATTTCGAGAATTTTCTGGCGTAAACCAAATTACGCTACAATATCATACATCAACACCTTCGCGTTTGCAAAAGTCAGTGCAAGTGTATTATCTGATTTCATAGTAGAGATTAAACATACGCTCCGTTAACTAAATTTTTACCATATGTACAAAGGGTTCGTCAGCACTTTTCTTAACATTTAATATGGCGGTTCAGTATTATAATTTTGACATATTTAATCCATTAATTTGGAAACTTAAGTTCTTTCTAAAGATTTGTAAGCTCAGCTATAAAAAAATGTTAAATTATTAATTTTAACTGAACAATTTTTAAAGTCATTCTTTCTTACTTACTTAGATGGCCATAACAACCCGTTGTCAGGTTACGGCCGACCTCATTAGCTCTCGCCAGGCGCCTCTGTTTTGCGCGCGCCTTCTCCAATCGTTAATGCTAAGCGCGGTTAGGGCTTCCTCAGCTTGGTCTATCCACCGGAGGCATGGTCTCCCTCTTCGTCGTTGACCGGGGACCTTCCCTTCGAATACCTTTTTGGCTGGAGCTTCTTTATCCATACGATAGACATGACCCAGCCAGCGTAGTCGCTGTATTGTTATACGCTTAACTATGTCAATGTCGGCGTAGAGCTCATACAGCTCGTGGTTCATTTGAATGCGATAGTCGTCGCCAACTCGAACAGGACCAAAGATTTTGCGGAGAACTTTCCTCTCGAACACCCCAAGAGCGGCTGCGTCTGTTGTCGAAACCACCCATGCCTCAGCGCCATAAAGAAGCACAGGTAGAATGAGCGTCTTGTAGAGTGTTAGCTTTGTCGATCGAGAGAGAGCTCTGCAACGTAATTGCTTACTGAGACCGTAGTAGCACCTATTAGCAATTGTTATTCTCCGCTTAATCTCCAGACTGACATCGTTATTGCTGGTTGCGGCAGTGCCAAGGTAAATGAATTCCTTGACAACTTCTAATTTACAGTTGCCCGCTGTAACATGAGAGTCTAGATCCCGTGCTCTCTTGTTGTTGTTAGTAGACATCATGTATTTCGTCTTGCCCTCGTTTACCGTCAAACCCACTTTGGCTGATTCCTTTTCAATAGCAGTGAAAGCAGCAGTTACATCTCTCTTACTCCGACCGATAATATCAATATCATCAGCGTACGCAAGGAGCTGAACACCTTTGAAGAAAATGGTGCCATTATGAAGCACACCGGCTTTTCGTACGATCCCCTCCATAATGAAATTGAAGAGATCGCACGAGAGCGGGTCGCCTTGTCTGAAACCTCGCTCGGTATTAAGAGTTCCGGAGAGGTCATTCCCTACCTTGACGGAGCTACACGTATTGCTCAACGTCATCCTGCAGAGCCTTATCAACTTTGCAGGTATACCGAACTCAGACATTGTTGCGTATAGGCAATCCCGCACTGGGCTATCGAACGCAGCTTTATAATCGACGAAGAGATGGTGAGTGTCGATTTGATATTCATGGGTTTTCTCCAGGATTTGGCGTAGTGTAAAAATCTGGTCTATGGTGGACTTACCAGGTCTAAAGCCACACTGATAGGATCCGATCAGCGTTTCTGTATACGGCTTCAATCTTTCACACAATACGCTCGAGAGGATCTTATATGCGATGAAAATAAGACTGATACCTCTGTAGTTGGCGCAGATTGTCGGGTCTCCTTTCTTTATTACAGGACAAAGCACGCTGAGATTCCAATCGTCGGGCATGCTTTCCGCTAGCCATATTTTGCTGATGAGTTGATGCATGCACCTTATCAATTCATCGCCACCAGCTTTAAACAACTCAGCTGGCAGGCCGTCAGCACCCGCTGCTTTGTTGTTTTTGAGTCGCTGGATAGCAACTCGAACCTCTTCATAGCTAGGTTATGGTACTTGCACTGCGTTATCATCGATTGGTGGTATCGTACTGCATTCTCTCTGGGCGGAATTGGTGGGATCATAGCCCGTAAGCAAGTTGGAGAAATGCTGCCTCCATAACCTCAGTACACTCTGTGTATCTGTAACCAGATTTCCATTTTCGTCTCTATAAGTGGATGCTCCGGGCTTGAAACCTTGAGTTAGACGCTTAACTTGTTGATAGAATTTTCGTGCATCCTTCTTGCCCTGGTACACCTCAAGTTCCTCACGCTCACGCTTTTCCTGCTCCCTTTTTTTACGTCTAAAAATGCGCCTCTCTTCCTTCCCCTTTTCGCGGTAGTTTTCTCGCACGGTTCGCATTGCGGCTGACTGCAGCGTCTTCTTGTATGCGGCGTTTTTTTCAGCAGTCGCATCGCGACACTCCTGGTCATACCATTGGTTTCGAGGTTGTGGGCGTCGAAAACCAATGACTTCCTCGGCAGCAGCACGCATGGAGTGGGAGATGTGTGTCCAAAGTCCACCGGCGTCGTCGGTTCCAGAGGTTGGTTGGTTGAGCTTAACCGAGAGTTGAGCGGAGTACGCCTCGGCAGTCCGTTGTGATTGCAGTTTGGCGACGTCCAGCTTTCGTTGCATGCCCGTGCGTACATTCTTCGCATTGCATAGCCGCATGCGGATTTTAGCTGCAACAAGATAGTGGTCGGAGTCAATGTTGACCCCCCGAAATGTACGCACATCCAGAATGCTTGAAGCATGCCTTCCGTCGATCACAACATGATCAATTTGGTTTTTTGTTTTTTGATCCGGGGATAGCCAGGTGGCCTTGTGAATGTCGAGGTGTTGAAATCTGGTACTACTAACTACCATGTTTCGCGCCGCGGCGAAGTCGATCAGTCTCAGACCGTTGTTTGAAGTGGTCTCGTGGAGACTGAACTGACCGACTGTAGCGCCAAAGAAGCCTTCTCTTCCGACCTTCGCGTTAAAATCGCCGAGGACTATTTTTACATCGTGGGTCGGACAACGGTCATACACGTCCTCTAGGCTCGCGTAGAAATCATCCTTGGTGGCATCGTCCTTTTCCTCCGTCGGGGCGTACGCGCAAATTAGGCTTATGTTGAAGAATTTTGCCTTGATACGGATCGTAGCCAGCCTTTCGTTTATTGGCGTGAACCGGGAAACTAGGTGGCGTAATTTTCGACTTACAACGAATCCGCAACCAAATTCGCGCCTCTCCGCATGGCCGCTGTAGTAGATATCACAGTTCGTCCGTTTAGAGCAGCCTTGTCCTTTCCATCGCATCTCCTGGATGGCGGTGATGTCAGCCTTTATTTTTACGAGGGCTTCCGCCAGTTGGATAGTTGCACCTTCCCTATGGAGGGTCCGGACATTCCAGGTGCATATCCGTAAATCATTGTCCGTTTTTCGTTTGCAGTGGTCGTCATCGTAGTGGGGGCTATTATCCGAGGCTGATTTGGTTTTCATTGGAAATGATGATAATATGTGGTGGGACCCAAACCCTACGCACACATTCCAAGTTTTAAGTCTAGGAGAGACCCGCCTTCTCACAACTAGCTCACCCCCGGACGGGTGTCCAAGGGCTCTCCAGAGGATACTTGGCCAAAAAAGGCCGGAAGTTTGTGAGCTGCTTGAACTGCTTGCAAAAGAATCATCCCTGGCCATTCGCTTAAAACATATTTAAGGGCTATACGATCACCTCTGAAAAGGTCATAAAACTAAAGTTTTTTCGATCTTAAAAGTTTTTATTTGACGAGTTCGTAAGCAAAGCTTTCGGACAATTCGCTAATGCCATACTTTTTGTTTCCTCATTTTTCCATACATATTAATTCGGATGTCTGTGCACTATGTGCTTACATTTTTTTTTAATCACCATTACGCACGCACACACAAACAATGGTGCACACACACACATTTTCAATTTTTTAAAAATATCGTTATTCTTTGTACATATGGAATTTTATGTTGTCATCATTAAATGTCTGTAAAAATAATTTATGACTTTGGTGACATGACATCCACAGGTGTCAATAAATGTGGCTTCTTGAAAAAGTGCGGTGAAATTGATGCATAATATTTATATGTATTTGTGTGATAAGCACACGTGACTGTATGTGTCTGCTTGCGTGTGAGTACAATGTGTCAATATGAATTTATTGCGGTAGCAATAATTTTAACGATATTTTTAACAGCTTCCGCTTGGTTGTAAACCAAAAAAAAACGAGAGTACTTAAAAAAAAAAGATTTAAACGAAATGAAAGTGCATTAAACATTTTGAGTTTTTTAAAAAAAAAAAAAATAGCAACAACATAATCATTCTATTGGTGCAAATCAAAAATTCTGAAAATCGTCTAGCTAATTTCTTATTTAATTTTTCAAAAAATAAAAAGAAAAATGGTGGCCATATTACAGTGCTATGCAGTAATGACTTTTGCTAAAAAACCGCTGTAAAAGCCAATAATTTTCACCGTGTGCGACTTGGGCACATTCAGTACTTGTGAGAAATTTGTGTGCAATATTTTAAATAATTCCCTCAATAAGAGACTTTTGCAAGGAAAGCGCTACTTCGTTTTATTTAAATTCACCAACATTTTTTCGGTACTTGAAAATTTCTTTATAAAAGATGTTCCAATTTAAGGTATCTTTTTAAATTGACCACCATTCTTTTACAGGTACCAGACTACGACGACCTTTTTTTTAAGGTATAAATTAAATACATTATGGTTAGCTAAAATGGATAGTTCCACGAATGAGCAATGTGCTTTTATTACTAAAAATTATTTCAAATGTGGTAAAAGTTATTCAGAACTTGGAATCAGAGAAAAATCTTGACAGCAGATTCAGAGAAACAGAATTTATCAAAGGTGTTACTCAAGAGTCAAAATGTTATTAAAGAGCGAAGAACAATAATTCGTCGTTGCTCACAATAATAACACCCCAAACTATCAACTTTGTTAAATATTTTACGCAAAGAATAGATTAAAGCCAACTGACCACGCATTGCGTCGGCGATTCGTTAATTGGGCCATAGAAAAACAAGAAGAAAATGATAATTTTTTCAAAAAAAACTATCTTCACTCATAAGGCTTATTTTGAAATTGGCAACTATGTCAACAAACAAAATTGTTTCAACAGGATGGTGCAAGATACCACACAGCAACGACATCAATCGAGCTTTTGAAAGAGAAGTTTAATAATCAAATAATTAATCGAAGGGCAGACATGAGTTGGTCAACAAAGTCATGCGACTTAACACCAATGAACTTTTTCTTATGGGGTTTCTTGAATGGCAAAGCTTATGCGAATAATCCCCAAATTGTTCAACCCTTGAAATTGTTCATCGAGCAAATGTCACTAATTGTTGAATCATCATTATGCAAAAAATTTATTCTTAATTTTGGAAAAAGATTGAAAACCTGCCGAGTTAGCAGAGGAGGTCACTTGGATCACGTTCTTTTTCTTTATTAAACGGAATTAATTTACTTTAATTTCTTTTAAAATAAATTGAGATTTCATAAAATTTACACGTTTGATTTAAAATTTAAAAAGATGCCTCAAATTGGAACACCCTTTAGCACATGTGAGGAGTTTGATTTAACTTACTTTGATTGCTCACAAGGCAAAGAGTTTTAAAGTTTTGCTTGAATTGCCATTTTAAATAATTAAACTACAGATATTACAAATATTTTAATTCAAATCACGCCTCTTCTGATGGCGTTAAATTTTTGAAATTTACTTAGAAGCAATGTGGCTGATATGGCGCGATTGGAGTGTCATTTAATCGATTTTTCACATTTAAATCCTATGTGCTATAATTGTACAAGTAACTAATGTCACGCTGTATATTAGGTATAATCGAATAAGCTTGTAGAGAAAATCAAATAAATTATTGCTAACTAACTTAACTCATTAAGTCCCAGCGGTCGATTTTTCGACCTGTAACTTTTGCATTTTTTCCAGGTGAGCCAGAGAGTGTTATTTTGGATCTTTGCCAGAATACATTATTTTTTATTTGGCGTGATTCGGTTTGTTAACTGTTCGATTTTTTTTGTTTTTTTTTTTGGAAAATTCGGTAAAAATTTTTGTAATTAGGTAAAAGTAATTTCTCTCAAATGTAACTACTATTCAGGGTTTATTTTATGCTAAAATTACTACAAGTGCAATATGTCAGAAATGATTTCCGTTCATATCAGAAAATAATACATTTTTCGATATCGTTTGTTGACAGTGGTCGATAAATCGGTCACCTACCTGAGCCCAAACCTGAGTAGATACAAAAAATTTAAACTCAAAGCTCAGACGTACAATCAAAATGTAACCTCTGAATGAAATTTCATCGATTTTGGTAGTGTAGTTGTAATAGGCTTGGGATTTAATGGGTTAAGTAAAATGCGTAATTTGGCAATTTTCAAATTTTCTAATGCATATGTGTGTGTACATACAAATGTGTGCATATTAGGGTGTTTTTATTGGAACTAGAGTTCGCTCAGCGGTTGAAATTCAACCATTAAAAATGCTTTTGGTATTAAAAAACTGATATAAGAAAGAGCTTTTTTTGTCATCGCTTTTAAAAATAAAAATCATCCTCAAATGTTGCCCTATCCCTATATCTATATCTTCTTAGAGTTCAATATACATACCTAATTTCATCAAAATCATTCAATTAGTTTAGCTAAGGAAACATATTTTCCTGTTAAGAGCATGGCACCACCCACATACAAAAAATCTTTAATCTATCTCCATACTGAATTTCATCAAAATCGGTCCATTAGTTAGGTTGCTAAAACATATTTTCCTATTGAACAAAAAAAAACTAAGCGATTATGTTGTGTTATGGCAGTTAAAAAAGGATGGATGTATAGATAATCCTCACTCTCTCACAAACTAAGAGTAAGAAGCTGTTGCACGTCTCAACTCTAAGATTCGATTACGGGCTGTCCATTAATTACGTGAGGTGTATTTTTGAAAATTCGGACCCCCCCCTCCTCCCCTTGATGAGATTTGGGGAGTTCTGACGGGTCCCCCCCTGCCCATCCATGAGACTTGACTTGTAATTTTTAAATGTAATCTGCTATAATAATGCTTAGTCTCTGTATCAAAAAGTTTACGTGAGATTTTTATTGACGCCCCTCCCTCTTTGTGAGACTTGGTGAGATTTTTCCGGACCCTCTGCCCCCCTATTTTGACTAACGTAATTTATGGACTTCCCATTAGAGTATTCAAAAACTGAACTGGAAAGAGTAATTTTTTGTCATCGCTCCAAAAATTTAGATCATTGTACCATGTTGCTACATCCCTACCACTATCTCTTTCTCTTACTTAGGGCGCAATCTATCTTCATACCAAATTCATCAAAATCGGTTCATTAGCTTAGCTGTGAAAACATATTTTCCTACTGGGGGTTGGTACCGTACACTTTAAATAGCAAATAGCTTGCCTCAGGGTTCAAACTATCCCTGTACCAAATTCCATCAAAATGGACACATTAGCTTAGTAGAGAAAACTCTTTTTCCTGTTAGAGGTGCTGCCACTCCTCCTAAAAAAATTTGAGTTTTTAGAAATCTTTTTTAGGGTTCTGTCTATATTCTAACAAAATTTTATCAAAATCGGTCTGCTAGGTTAGTAGTAATGACGTATTTTCCTGTAAAAGGCGTGGCACCGCCTACTAAAAAAAATGTTTTTACTCAAGATTCAATCTACTTACATACCAAACTTAATCAAAATCGGTGAAGTGGCACAGCCGTGATACAGTTTTTCCCCATTGGGCGCGATGCCACGCCTCCTAAAAAAATTTGTGTTTTTAAAAATCTTTTTTAGTGTTCCGTCTATATCCTAACAAAATTTCATCAAAATCAGTCCGTTAGTTTAGTAGTAACGACGTATTTTCCTGTAAGAGGCGTGGCACCGCCCACCAAAAAAATACATATTTTTACTTAAAATCCAATCTATCTACATACCAAATTTCATCAAAATCGGTGCAGTGGCACATCTGTGATAGCGTTTTTTCACATTTGAGGCGAAGTCACGCCCCTTTTTAGAAATCAGAGTTTCTAATAATCTTTCTTAGGATTCAATCTATCTTCAAATAAAATTTCATCAAAATCGGTCTATTACTTTAGCCAAGGAAACGTTTTTCCTTTTTAGGGGCGTGGCACCGCCTACAATTGAAAAACAAAGTATACATGTCCCCCCTTCTCCTCACAAGCTTTCCAACAAAAAAAAATTGAGCGATTACGTTGTGGTATGGCTGAGAAAAAGTGGTGCAACCGTTTAGAGATTGCCTATTTATATAATGATCTAGATCTCAAAGTTATATAATGAGTTTTGGTTTTTTTCACAAGTTCAGTCTATGAAATAAATCTTACAAACTTACAGGCTACGCCAAAAGATTGATAATGGACTTTGATATGAGCAAAATAATAAAAAATTAAAATTAATGAAATTGAATCAAGAAAATTAGTTAACAAATTATTAAATTTATTCATAAAGGCACCTTCAAATTTATACACTCAAGCTAAAATGAGCAGTCTATAAGACCCGATACAATATCACAAACAAACTACGAAGAATCAATTATTCGTCTCATTTGCAGTGACATGAGCTTGACTAATAAGCGACATGATTTACCATATACATAGAAATAGGTTCCGAAAAGTTCAAAAGGTTAAGTGCTGGCTTGTGACAAACGAAAATATATAATTGAAAATGATTTGGAAGATGAAATTTTTGAGGACCAATAAAATATTTAAAAATTCGGCTCCGATTCTCATTTTAATCAAATGAAAATGATGCTCAATATTTGAAATTAGAAGTTATAAGTATTTATATCTGTATATGCACGTAAAATTATCACGTAAATTTGAGAGAAAAAAAACTTTTCAAAAATAAACCACTCTATTGTGTACAATGTTCTATACAATCATAAATATGTTTTCTAACACTCATTGTTATCATTTTCACACTCAATAAATTTTCATGAAAAATTTAATTGAATTTATGAAAATGTATTGAGTGTTGAGTTTGAAATAAAGTTTCTCCACTTTTTAGTCAATGTATTTTGGTGTAAACCGTACTTTAACTCGCAATTATAAAAATTCCATGTGGCTAAATGGATTAATTGCGTCATTTTAGCATTAAGTTAATTTATATTTTATTTATGCAGGATTAGCACAGTTAAGCGTTTATCTTAATTTATGCGTAACGACAAAAGTTATTGCAATTATAAATGTGGATTACTTAAATACAAAACCCGCTACAATTTTGCAAATAATACATAATTTATGGTATTTGAAATTGGTTACACAATAAAGTAAACGTTACTTCAGCCTAGCTTTACTGAGCTCAATATTTGATAATAAATTAGCTTCTTTCCATTCTGATTATAATCCTTTTTCTCCCAGTGTGCTTACTATTTCATCGGTGAAATCGTATAGAAACTTCATTACACTTTTTGCAATAGAAATAAAACGTTATCACTACGCGAGTTTACATTTCTTTGACATTCTATTTTGCATTATAAAAATATTGAATTTCAAAAACATTTTAAGTTTTCAAAAAACTTAAAGGTCTTCACCCCTCGTTATATAAATCATGTCACACTTTTTTCTCTTAAATGCGGAGAAAAATAAGAAAAAGTTTTTTTTTTATTAAAAATAATAAAACTTTTGTGTGACATTAAAAAATAAAAAACAAAAATATGAGAAAAACATAAAAACCACATCGTAGAATTTGCATTTGAAAATAACGCCTTCCGGAATTTACTGCAAGTCCAGTCAAACGGAAACACAATCACAATTCGTAGTCGCTTTTTAGGCGCGTTGAATGTAATTTTTTTTTATTTGGTATTCAATTTTTTAGAAGCCACTAGCTTATATGCTTGGCTGCGAATATTTGAGTCGTAGGAGTGGAAGTCCTCGCTATGTGTTGTTGCTAGCAAAGTAAATTTTTATGTATAAATTCGAATTTTGGTTCTTTTATTATTGTTGTGGTTATACTCGTAGTTAGCTATTCTCATATATATATATATACAAAAATATCATTTATGAATTTATGTATATGTATGCAGTGCATGTTTTCCGCTTTGTTAGCCATATTTTCTGTTCTTTCATTTTTTGCTGTTGCTGCTCCGCCAAATCCAAACTCATAATTCAAAGCATAAAACTAACTTTTATCCGGCAAATCTTCTGTCATACTTTTTGAAAAGCGTTTAATAGTGAAATTTCCCTAAGATGTCCCTTAAATGTTTTATTTTTTCTTTCATGCATTTGTGAGGAAGTTTGCTAGCTGTCTTGCTTTGGTTTTTTTCGACAAAAACTTTCAAGTTTTTCATATCCGCCACCATGAGTAGCATTTCATCAAGATATCGTTCTGCTTTTCGTCCAAACTCATTTTTGCTGGTGGTGCTGTGCTGCATTTTATGCTAAACTGTTTCCTTAGTTTTTCTGTGATTTTTTGTTCCCATTTTCTCGTTGCTGCTCCTTTTATTTCTTATGTGGAATTTTAAGGAGTAACTTTTCTTGCTTTGGCACAATTTACATAACGTATGTAGATAACTCTGCTGGTTTTCAAGTAATGTGGTCAACCAAATGAATATCCTGATTGTGGTGACTGGACTTTTCGTATCTTAAAATGTCATTGAAAATAATTTCAGATGAACGTTGCTCTTTGTGCATGTGGGTAAAAACTTTCGAGTTATTGCTTTAGATTAGGGTTTTAATTTAAAACACTTGATTTCTTTATTTTTCTTTCACAATGTATTGAACAGTATTAACTTTTTTATTCGCTTTAAAGCTAAAATGCTTTAAGGCTAAAATGCTTTTAATTAGAGCTAAAAGATAGGATAATTTTATCAAGAAAATTGCAACTATAAATAAAGGATCGTATTTCTTTTTACCAACTAAAAACTGAAAACTGCACAAACATTGATGGAACGTTTGAGGCCTAACAATATTTTTAGAGAAAATTTTGCGGTTTTTTTTTTATCCTGGAAAATAACAACAATAACCAATGTGATGAAGTTTTAGAGTCAAATTAAACTTCTCCCTAGCAGTCGTGCTGGCTCATTTTAGTTTATATCATACTTATTTACATCGTTTGGTTGATAACGTAGCTTAACGGTAAAAATTAGATCTCGATATTCTAATATCAGAGATTCAATTCACGTATTATAATAAAAAGAGTCTCCAAAAGCAGCACTCTTCAAAAATTAGTAGGTACTTAAGCTTTATCACCTTCGTCCGCCCCCATTTCCTTAAAATCACTTTAAGAGAAAATTTGTTACTGATTCCAATAGGGATTTTAGTCATTAAATTTTTTTCACTATCTTCTTTAATTTTTGAATATTTGATAAATTTAAATAAGAAATAACATACATATTTAGAAAATTCAGCAAAAGTTGAGATTATAGAGAATAGGGCGGATAAAATTGTATGGAGAAATATTTTTTAGTCCGGAAACTCTATTTTTCTGAAAGTTAGTCTAATTTTAAGTAAAAAAGTCTACTACACTATATGGCTTCAATGAATTTCGAGCCCGCGAGTTTTCATTTGAAGTAGTTAAAACTATTCAAACTGCTTAGTCTGCAATCTGGTGACAGTGTTCAGAACTTTACAGTTCTTTTATGCTCTTCTTCAACTCGTAAGCAATAAAATGACGTTTTCTTCATTCAAATCTGTGAATTAGTTTCGGAGTTATTCAAGTTTAAACAAAACTGTTGAACAACTAATCACTGCTGCTGTTACGAGCGAGCCTTAGTTTTTCATATTGAAAATTTCATAAAACATTAGGTAAACAGAAGCTATGAAGTCAACTAAAAGTTAATTATTCCGGTTTCTTTACAAATATGATGAGTTCTCACGCAAATTTGATGAAATTGAAATTTAAAATATTTAGATTCTATGAAAGGTAAAATTTAATAAACAAAAGCAAACGACAATAAAAATTAAATATTGTGACATTTAATGTTACTCCTGTTTTTAATTATCAACAATACGGAAAAATATGGAAAATACGTTGTTGCGATCACCCCCGCCGCATTTTGTTTTTGAACTTTTTTGATTTTTTGCTATTTGAGTTTGCTATTTTCTTAATCGAGTGTTAAGCGATATGCAGATCCCTTACTCAGCTCTTCTGGTAATAACTGATGTAGGGTATGAGAAATAATTTTTTTTTTTAACGAAATTTTTGATTTCATAACTAGTTTTTTCATAAAGTTGACACTTAACATCGTTAATTTCTCAAATTTTTTCAAAATTTCTGATATATATTAAGCCAATTTCTTAAAATATTTTTTATTTTAGAGTATATCAACGCTACGATATATTGTAGCTAAATAAAATGTTCGAAATTAGTTTGTATTTTGAAAAAATATTCAACCGATCTTGATTTTTTATAGAGCAAATCATATTTGGAGTAAAAATTGTAAGTTGATCAAAATTGAAATGTCAATATTTACAAGTTTCCATATCAATGTATATGAATACATACTAAGCAAACATAGATCATTTTTTCTAATTAACATTTGCTGCATGGGGAAATAATCCATATATTTTTGGAAAAGAATATACCTCAAAACAAATTTCAACAACACACAAAATTGTTATTGATTGTTTTTCCAGTTTTTGAGTTTAAATCAATAAAGTTCGAAATTTTGACTGTTTTTATTAAAAAACTGTCTTTACTTTTCGACTAAGTGTGAAATTGTTCATCATTATTTTTAGCAAATTTGGAGAACTTATCAATTTTTTATGAAGTATTGTGCTCTTAAACAATATTTTTGGTTGGAAAAATTATTAAACTTGAAAACTTGAGTGGGCGGTCAAATAAATTTGAGAAAAATATATTTAGAAAGCTCGGATCTTTATGCAATTAGAACACAAAATTTTTGAAGTAGTTTACTTCCGACGTCAGTTAAATAATCGATCCTTTAAATATTTGTTTATCAAATATCCCGTGAGAGTGTCAACTATATCAGAAAATAATTAAACATTTTACTCATTATATAAGAATAAACGTTAAAAACGCTATACCTTTAAATAGAACTTAGATTATGTAAAACTGAAAGCTAAAGTTCCAAATTGTTAAAAATGCCAAGAATTTTATATAAAAAAAATGATAATCATTAAAAAAATTAAGTGCAAAAGACTGATTTTTCATATTTTAGATCACTTTTAATATCAATGTCTCTTTAAATTCATTTAAGTCTTCAATCTAAATAGCTAACGATGGTAAAAGCTGCAGTAGCTTAGCTCTGTCATTACTTTTAATATAAATATCACCTTGCGTAGCTTCCAGACTAAAACACAAACATTCATATTATATATTTTGAACGAAAAAAAATAATAAAGTGGGTCTAGCTGGCTGGTTAAAGGACGGTTGAGACTTATAACAATATATAAATCGAATTGATCTTAAGAAAAATTCAATGTCGAAAAGTCTGTATTAGCCACGTATTTCCACGCCCAATTAGAGTTTATCACTTCAAGCAGAATATTTTGTAGTAGCGTGTTCAAACTTTAGTTTTCTACTTGTTTTAAACAATTTTTTTTTTATGAAATCCCAACAATTTGTATAAATAATCAACTGATTTTTATCCACTCTATTTGCATGTGAATTAATTATATATATTTTTTATCATAAATATTTTATTCTTATTTTTTTTTTGTTCCTGCACTTAATACTTCGTTCTACATCAATTGCATGATATATCGTTATAACACTTATTTTCTTAATATTAACATAAATAATTTCTATCAATTTAACTGCATAAATTGATCAATTTATAAGCAAAACGTAAGTATATTTTGCTAGCTGTAATATTTTTCTTTATACAAATAAAGTTTTCTTTTAATTTAAGCAATATTTCTGAAAGTCAAAATATATTAACAAATTTAAAGCAGGCTGTTTTTGACAACATATGAAATGGAAAAGAATAAAAGCAAATTGTGTTTCTGTGTTTTTTAAATTTACAAAAAAAAAAAAAAACTTTAAGTGTTGTACTCTTGATGTTTATATGTATGTATGTATGTTTCTATATGTATTTATGCTAACCAAATTAAGTGATAACTGTGTATATTTTAAGTATTTTTATATGACTAAAGAATTTTTTATATAAAAATTGCTCAAAAATATAAATTTTTGGCCGAATACATACCAAATTTGAAAATGGTTTAGTCCCACGAATATATTCTGGCAAAATATAAAAATGCCTTTGAGGTAGCATACGATCGAAAATTTGCAATACTAACAAAAATGTATAAAGTTCGGTATTTCAATTTGAAAAGTATGTTCTTAAAAATATATGTTTCAAAATAAGTTGCTAATTTATGTGAGCATTTATATTGATCTGAAATTTAACATACTTTTCTTAAAGATTGCACATGTTCTATATTTTTGAACTCAATATATTTTGCTATTACTGTTGCATATCTTTAGGCTCAAAATTAATTTATACGATTTTTTTCGTCAGTTTTGCCAGAATAAAAGAAAAGAATCGATTCTCATATACAAAATATTTAAGTTATTTAAATATTTTTAATTAAGAAAAAAATAAACACAAAATACTTCGATTTAAAAAGAAATTTTATCACTGCAAACGAACTTGATGTAATTTTTATTGATGTTGTTGACATAATTGTCGTTGTTGTTGTTGCTGATTGATGAACAAAATTTCTATATACTTATAATATATTTTTCATAAAAAGTCAAAATAAAAAAACAATATTTTGTAAATGTATTTATATTTAAAAATTTATAAATAAATAAATGTTTTGATGTTGTTCTCATTGATGTTGTTATTGTTGATGTTATAATTGTTGTTGTATTTTCTGCAAGCTTTTTTGATGTTTTTCTTCATTATTTTTTTCTCAAATAAAACAAGCAGAGATAAGTCTTTTTCAAAAACTGTTACCTTCAGCTCCTAATTCTACATGTTATTTCATTGAAGTCTATGTTTATAAAAATAAAAAAAAAATGAAAGAAAAACTCAAAATAAGAGAAACTTCAACCATCAATTATCCAAAACAAATTTTTATTTTGTTTTTTATTTTCTTTTTTCTTCCATTTTTCTTTTGTGATTTTCATTGCAGATAACATGTCCTTGTAGTCATGTCAATAGTAGACGTCATCAACCATATTTTCATCATCAGCATCACAATCAAAATTCAAATCAGCATCAGCTTCCAAATTTGTTTTCTTCGTCGAGTGTATGTTTTTGTCTACGCAGCGATATGCGGCGGAACTGCTACCAGCAACAACAACAAAATCAAGTTCATCAGCAAAGAGCACAAAAACAATTTAAAGAGACTAAAGAACAAGAACAAAACAGCCAATTGTTGCAATTGCTAACGTTGCCGTTGCAGCAGTTGGATTTAATTTCAAAATAACAACAACAGCAACAACAACAACAACAACCAAATAATCCTCAACGACAACAACAAAAACTTCATTATCCGTTTTTTCCATCAAATTGCAGTTTAGGTAAAATTTTTAATGAAAATTGCTAACAGCGAATTAAAAATGACGCTGGCGTTATTTCCAGAAAAATCATCAAAAATTATATGGTAGGTAGATTTGAAGCTCTTTTTGTTAATTAAAAAATATGTTTCATTTTTAATTCTGTAAGTGTTTTTTTTTTATAAGGAAAAGAAAAGCAATCAACAAATTTTGATTATTTCTAAAATAACCCATTTCCGAGCAAGGCGATTTTTTCGAGAAAACTGTAATCTTTTAAAACACATATTATTAGGACCCTGAAAAATGATTTTCCGTTTTTCTGGCTGTCTGGGTCGGGGTGGTCGAATTTTCGACCGTTGGCCGGAAGTG
This sequence comes from Tricholauxania praeusta, assembly GCA_949775025.1. Taxonomy (NCBI): domain Eukaryota; kingdom Metazoa; phylum Arthropoda; class Insecta; order Diptera; family Lauxaniidae; genus Tricholauxania; species Tricholauxania praeusta. The sequence continues at coordinate 61,139,252 of OX459028.1, read as the reverse complement.
GTATCACAATATTGAACTTATTCAATTGGAAAATAGATGATGTTTAGCAATATCTTGTCAATGAAAATTCACTTTATTTATTAGTATAATTATTATTTATTTGAAATGTGCTTCGAATTTCTAAAATTACTTTTGAGGGCTATATAATGCGTATCATTTGGAATGCAAGTTATCGTTGCAGTGTTGGCAAATCAACGTCATTATCCTGCACATTCTTTTGCCCTCTATTTTTTGAGCGATTTTGTCGTCGAAAAACGATTCGAATATCTCGCGATAGTATTTTTCGCTTAACTCTTCCATCATAGACTCTTCGGTCTCGTCTAATGGTACGTCTTCCGCATGTCGTGTGTACTTGATTTTTTTTCGGTTTTTTCTATTTCGGTGCACCAAAATAACACAAAGATGTATACGATAGGCTCGCATTGCCAAGATCACTTGCAGTCACATCTGCTGATGTCGACCATTCGACTTCACCAAGATTAGTTGCGATTGCATCTGTCGATTTTGATGATTCGCTGTTCACGTTTGTTTGGTTTTGTTGGTGTATTAAATAGCGGAGTAGCATTAATGGTTTGCGACTTGAATGAGATTGATTTGTTCGTCATTCGGTTTGATATTGTCGTCTATCAATTCTTCTTCACTCATTCCATCGACTTTTTCACATGAAACGTTAGCCTTTTTTCGAGCACTTGATGCCCTCGGACCTTAGTTCTCTATAATTTTATGGACTTCCATCCCATCTAAATATTGCAAGCAACTCATTGTGCCTCAAAATATCGAATTTAATTACACAAAAACTTGACAAAATGGCAAATTGTAGTACGAGAAACAAGAAGAAAAGTAAATTAATCGACAGAAAAATGCAAATTCAATTTCTTTGTTTGTCTGTTGTTGCCAGAAAACAAATGGCAGCTGCTCCTACGAAATGTAACAAATTACTCGAAGTGCGATGACAACTGAAATTTAAAATATGTGACTGAGAAAGTTAAAAGTTTTCGAGAAAAACGACTTTGAAGTTATGAAGTGGTTTTTTATGCGCATGAACGTTTTTATGGCTTGAAACTTGTTACTATACTCGGGGTTTTTGGGGTCACTGATTACGAATCTGGTATCAGATTTCAAAAATTCAAAATGGCGGATTTGCTTGAAACTTTTTACTCGGGGGTTTTCAGGCTCGCTGATTACGAATCTGGTATCAGATTTTCAAAATTCAAAATGGCGAACAAATCTTCTAAAATCTGATCAGATTCGCTTGAAACTTGTTACTCGAGGGTTTTTGGGGTCACTGATTACGAATTTGGTATTAGATTTTCAAATTTCTAAATGGCAGATTCAATATGGCGGATTCAGTATAGAGAATTCAATATGGCGGACAAATCTTTTAAAAACCGATCGGACTTGCTTGAAACTCCTTACTCGGGGGTTCTTGGGATCGCTGATTACGAATCTGAATTCAATATGGCGGCCAAGTCTTTTACAAACTGATCGGATTTGCTTGAGACTCCATACTCGGGGGTTTTTTGTCCGCCATATTGAAATCTGAAACCAGATTCGTATTCAGCGACCCCAAAAACCACCGAGTAAATAGTTTCAAGCTAATATGATCAATTTCAGACAGAGCTGAGAATGAATGCATTCATTTTCAATTTTAGCTCATGAGAAATTCCGCATTCAGAGTGCAGCTACTTAAAAATGAAGTCATCTGTAGACTTCATTGCCATAATGTTGCAGCCTTTTGTATCACAAAAGAATTCAATTATTTTGGTGACGTCACGTTTTTAACTGGAATCATGATTGGAAGAATTTTGATTGCATTGAAGTCACCTCAAATCATTTTTAATTCTTTGCAATCACTTGAAGTCGCTGCAATTATTTGAAGTCAGTGAAGACACTTGAAGTAATTTGCTCTGAGTTAACTCAAAAATCTACACATATACATATGTATATGCATACATATATACATACATATGTACACACATTCACTTTTATATGTATGCTTAGAAGAAATTTGTGTAAGTTTTCGAGTTAATTCAGAGCAGATGTCTTCAAGTGTCTTCACTGACTTCAAATGATTGCAGCGACTTCAAGTGATTGGAGCGACTTCAAGTGATTGCAGCGACTTCAAGTGATTGCAAAGAATTAAAAATGATTTGAGGTGACTTCAATGCAATCAAAATTCTTTCAATCATGATTCCAATCAAAAACGTGACGTCACCAAAATAATTGCATTCTTTTGTGATAGAAACGGCTGCAAGATTATGGCATTGAAGTCTACAGGTGACTTCATTTTTAAATAGCTGCACTCTGACCGCTAACCGGAGGGTCATTTGCAAAGCAAAATACAATTATTTTTTGGCTATCAAGGAAATGCAAACGATTGTATTTTAAAGTGATACCAATCCGCTATTAGAACAATCACTTTGAGAGAGTTTTTTCGAGAACCTTTTTATGGGACGATCAGTACGTAAAAAGTCGCTGCTTACAAAAAAATTTCAGTGAAGGCAATGTGCATTCGTGCTGAAATTTTTTGCTTTGTGGACGTCGGACATACTGCCGACCATCGAAATCCAACTCAATAAATTTTAGTTTCGTCACTAAAGAGCAAAATTTCGATCAGGATGTTATGTGAGAATAAAGAACATTATGGGAACATGCCGTTTGAAGTCTTCTCCGTCTTGATACGTTGGCCACTCTGATTATAACCCATTAGAGGTAAAAATAAACGAAATCATTACAAATAAAGTAACTTAAATTAAGACCGTACAAAGTACATAATTAATATTTAAATATTAAGTACAGAAAAATTGCTCAAAAAATTAAGCTAAAGGTCGCTGAGTAGAATTTCAATTTAAAATGTTTAACTTTTGGGCAATTCTAATTTATGCAGTGAATTTTTGGAGTGGTTTTTCTTCTTCATAGGCCATCAATTTGGTACAAAAATTTCTGTAGTGCACGTTGACCATTTTCAAAACCATTGATTGATTTGACTACGCAACACCAATCGTCAATTGATATTCAAGGCAAACATTTTATGCAAATTATTTAACTTTATTTAAATGCCAAAGTTTGCAATTTTCAAGAAGCAATTGCTTTTTGCTATGCGGTATTAAAAATAAATGTGGTTGTGGCATTGCGGCCCATGAAATTCACAGGTCACTCAAAGCACACATACGCGTATACATCAAATGCAATCAAATATTTGAAACATAAGAATGATACAAAATTTATATTTAACACTTGAAAAATAGAAACGAAAAATACCAACAAATATGGAGTACTACCGGTGTAAAATTCTAGTGCTGCGGAAATTTTTGAAAATTTTCCATTTGCTTATTTGTGTTGTTACCAGCAATCAATCAACATTTGCAGCACAAATCAGCGCAACCGACCGTAAGGCGCGGCAAAACCTCTATATTTTTGATTACGTTTTTGAGGTTATGTTTTTGCAATTTGTTTTTTTTTTTATTTCAACAGAAAAAAAAAAATTCTAAAATTACAGCACAGTTTTCAAAGGACATTCATTGCAACAATTCACACCTGATTGCGCTCATGTTGATGTTGCTGGTGTTGCTGATTACGGATTCAGAGTTGTTTGTGAATTATGCAGGGAAACACGTAAAGCACAACAAACAACAACGTGATTTAGGTACCAAAATTGCACTGGCATACACACGACAGTGACAAACTCACTAAAGTCTAAGCTTGGAAAAAGGAGGTAGCCCAAGTTCCATGCTGCAAATTTTCTTATTTAGTCATGTGACGCTTTACCAATTCAATATTGGCAGCATGGGTTTTCAAATTGTTAATAGATTTTGAATCCTTTCTCAACTGATGCTTTAACTGCGAAAATTATCTGATGGTGTCGAACTGGGGTAGCCTCCTTCCTATTTAACTAAGTTCTATTCTGCGCGGTTTACTTATTTTTATTTCGTTTGGCCGCAAAACTGCAGCTGCCACCAACTTGACAACCAGCCACGTCTGTAAATGAATGCTTCTATCTGTGTGTGTGCGTATGTGTATGCTCATTCATGTCATTGACAGCTGTGTCTATTAATGTTCATGTGCATGTATATATGTATGTTTGCCATTTTGTTGATTATCTATCCAGTAAGCAATTGGACAAAATCTCCCCCAGAGCTACTACTACACTACTGTAAGCAGCGTCAATGCCCAATGTGCACAAAAACGGATGCGGATTCGTTTCGAATTCGAATGTGCGCATTCCGTTTCTTGTACGTAAAACGAATCCGTTTCGAATTCGTAACGGACCTCATACACGAATTTGTTTCGAACTCGTTTTTTGTACAAAAAACGAATCCGTTTCGGATCCGTTTATAATTCGTTTTTTGTTCATAAAATGAATCTGTTTCGAATTTGGTTTTTTGTAAGTAAAACGAATCCGTTACCAACTCGTAACGGACCTCATATGCGGATCAGTTTCGAATTAGTTTTTTGTAAATAAAAAAAAAATATTGTATTAAACGACTTTAAATTGCTTAAAAGTTCAAAAAAACTTATAAAATTTTTTGCTCAAATTTTTTGGAAAAATTTAAAAATTTTGGAAAATTCCGGAAAAATTTCGAAAGTAAAATTTTCCAAAAAAATTTTTTTGTCTTAAACGACTTAGAAATGTTAATGAAGTCGAAAAAACTAATATTTTTTTTAAAACTGAAATTACAATTCGAAACGGATCCGTTTTATGAACAAAAAACGAATTCGCAACGGATCCGTTTTTTGAACAAAAAAACGAATTCGAAACAAAGTCGAAACGGATTCGTTTGACTTTAAAAAACCAAATTCGAAACGGATTAGCGGACGTTCATTCATCAATGCGGACGATCCTTCCGTTTTTTCGAGAGGAATTTCATACGAAAACGAGTTCGAAACAAATTCGTAACGGAATCCGTTTCGGATAAATAGTACGAAGAAACGAGTTCGTTTCGAATTCGAAACGGATTCGTTTGGCACACTGATGCATGTGCCTATATTACTGCATGAGTAAGCGCTTATATAAGGCCTTCCTGAAATCAGCTTATCATCGAAATATGCCTCCCAGTGACAGACCTGTTTAGACGGGCAATACACTTGTCTAAGTTCAGATCTATGACATATATGTATTGTAATAGAAGGCCTGCTAGCAGAGTATTAACTTAAATTCATCGTTCGATTTTTATTTCAATGATTTGCTTCTTTTAAAAGTTATAAATTAGCCTATTGGAATTTTGTGATTGAGAAAATTTCCTCAGTATTCATACGTTATTTTTCATCATAGAAACATCAATTACTTCTCTTTTTCTTTGACAAATTATAAAAATATGCCACCTTTTCACTCTCCTCGGAAGGCCTACTGTAACGACCTTCTTTCTTCATTTTAAAAAAGGTCTTTCAACCTAGCACTGATCCCCTTTAACCATTTCATATGAGAAAAGAAAGTAAATTTCAAAGTAGCAGCTTCTTTCCATGGAAGGCTTTCTAATAGCATTTCCTTTTCCTGGTTTTGCCTAGTAACATTTATCGCCAGTACAAAACGTATGCATAGTTGTGAAGGAGCAGAAGAAGATTTATAGCTGATAAATTTGATGCTGCGTTCGCATATGTTTGTGACAGCTATTTATGAACGCGCCAACAGACGGAAGCTGGAGTAAGAATGGTTTGAAGCAGGAATTTTTTGGAAAAGGCAGGCCCATCTTAGGTTCTTTCAAACTTGCTTTCTTTTGTTATATGAAAGGAGTGTTACCCGCAAGCCGCGTTGTGCAGATAAGACACGTTTTGAAAAGGCCTAATATAAGCCCTTACGTTTGCAACATTGTTGGCATATGCACTGATGCTGCTTTCAGTAGTGCTAGAAGGTTTTCTCCAGTAGAGGCTGCGCTCAGCTGTCCAAAAGAACCGATTTGCAAAATATATAAAATGCTCTTGAAAAAAAAAAAAAATGTTGTTGTCTAATTTAGAAGAAAAAGATTGTATTTTGATATCCCCATGTTAAAAAATGTCCCAAATAGATTGAAGTTTCTTAATTTTGTACGGAAAAGAATTATTATTTGAGTTTGAACTCATATGAGCAAATCTGCCAGAATTTGCGTTTTAGCTGGCCTCGTATTTTTTTTTTTTTTTCGTACATCTTTCAGCCATAGTTTTTCTGGAAGCTGTCTTGAATTAATATTCAAGGCTCGACCATGGCTCGAACATTTTATTTAACTAATTGCCCTCATGTTATGGCACATCATTTTGAAGCTTGTGGGTCAAGCTATACTCTGAAATTCACCGAAAAAATATTAAGAAATTAATTTTTCAAAAAAAATTCATAAATTCATTTCAATTTATAAAACTTTAGCTCTTTAATTTTTTCTTAAATTAAAAAAAAATATAAATAATTTTTTTCCCACAAAAATTTTTACGTCGTTCAACGCAGAATAAATCAAAGTTTTCTAAAAAAAAAAAAAAAAAAAAATTTAATATATGGGTTTTTTAAAAAAAAGCAAAAATATGTTTTAATTCGCAAAATTTTTGCGAAAAATTTTTTTTTTTTCCAAAATCATTATTTTTTTTCCAAAATCATTATTTTTTTTTTTAAAAGTACAAGTAAAAACCTAAAAATGTAAAAACAAAAAAATATTCAGAAATGGATTTTTCAAAAAAAAAAAAAAATTCATTTCAATTTACAGAATTTCTTTAATTTTTCTCTTTAATTTTTTTTAAAATTAGAAAAAAAATATAAATAATTTTTTTCCCACAAAAATTTTTAAGGCATTAAGCGCAAAATAAATAAAAGTTTTTTTAAAAAAAAAAAATAAATTTTAAAATATTGTTTTTTCAAAAAAAATGCAAAAATATTTTTCAATTCGCAAAATTTTTGTGAAAAAGTTTTTTTTTTTTCAAAATTAGTATTTTTTTTTTTGTACAGTACAAGTATAAACCTAAAATTTTTTGTTTACCAATTCTTAATTGAAAAAGTTTGCTGTAAGCTATAAATTTTCGAAAAAAAAACTCATTCTGGAAAAGTACGAAAATCGTGAATTTCATACCCGCGTATCTGAACTACAAACAAGATTAGGGCAAAATCTTAAACGCACTTTTATTGCTAGACATTAATACTACAATACTGCCAAATTTCAGCTAAGCGGAGCAAAAAATTTTATTAGGTAGCGTTTTCGTATATAATTTTAATCGTTCCACGAGACTGGCAAAAAGCTTATGTCGCCTTAACAAGAGTAAAATTATAACTAATTGTTTATTAAATTACAGCAAAATTTCCATACGCTTTTGTTTAAATCAAATGGTGATAAATGGGTTTAAGTTAGGCCTTTCAAGTTTTGGAGTTTATCCTCTTTACACAACAATAACATTTTATTTCAACACATTGACATTTACCTCATATATCAGTAACTATATTATAGGGGCAAGAAACTTCAACTTTGCAATGTTAAACATTGATGCATTATATTTTTTTTTTTTCAATAATCATAGTTTGGCCTATGGGCACTCTGCCCACGTAATCTTTTTACATAAGCAGTGTTTCTGCTAATTTTTGGCTTTAGTTTTTCTACCACTGCGTTCGAGATTTTGTCATTAATTCTTCATATTCCAGTTTTTTTTTAATAATAATTACGGGATTGCATAAAAAAATACAAAAAAAAAATGTTTTTTTCTCACTAATAGTAAGTAGACAGTCACGTCGGTTGGTCGCACGTGTTTCTAATAGCGCTAACATTAACTTTTGACACACGGTACAACAGAAAGCAACTGCATACATACAACAGGGTAATGTAATGCAATGACCAGGATATGTCATTGTAATGACTACAAGAACAACTGCCACTACTACTATTCTCGTACAACTGCTCTAACTAAAACTGCAGGAAAAAGTACGTAATTATCCCGTTCCTAGGTGTTGACTAGAAATTAAAATTAATTGAGAATTCAGCGCGCGTATGCTATGCTTTTTTTATGTTTCAACTTCTGCTTTGTTCGCTTTTTGATTTCGATAAGAATGCGGCTGCAAGAGCAGGACATGAGTAAAAAAAACCGCACACAAGTTTCGTAAGTTCGAAGGCTAAATTTACTGAATTGCAACTTTTGCGTTGTAATTTTTATACTGGCAATGACAAAAAGAAATTGGGTTCCACGAGTTAACTACTTGATAATGGGTTTAATTGCCTTAAAAGGGATTACGTGAGCGCAGCACCTGCAAATGGAATAAAATAAATTTTGAGAAGACTTTTTTATTCTTTTTCGTTGATGTATATACAGTGGAACTTCGATTATCCGTCAGGCACGGGACCAGCAGCCTGACGGATAATTGAATAGACGGATAATCGAATATATGGCAGAATTTTGTTTTGATTCTGTATGGTGACGCTAGAATACAAGGTATTGAATATACATATAGGTATATGTATGTACTGTAACACATAAACGCAAGAAAAAAGGAAATGTAACAAAAAATGTTGATTTGTCATCGAATAAAAAAACAATGTGATAGTTTACAATCGCATCAAGATGTTTTGGTGAAAAAATTCGTCAAAAATTTGTGTAATCCACTTGACTTGGCGAACAAAAAGAACTAGATTAATGAATTTCTGCGAAATTTTCATCTCCGAATTTCATAAGAAAAATTTCAGACAGAATCGTTTCTCGCATTGTGTGCATACATAAACAGAATCGAAACAAAACGAAAAAAAAGTTTGGTGACAAAATGTGACGGTTAATCGGAGTGACGGTTGATCGGGAGACGGATAATCGAAGTTCCACTGTATTTAGCTTGGATAGAATACAACAGCAGATGTTTTAAGGATATTATGCAGCAAAATCAATGTAATATCATAATACTTTAAATTAAACATTAAAAATTTATATGGTTGCCACAATTTTATTAAAAAAAAAGCAATTTTGCTCACATTATGCTCTCCGCATCCTTAATTTGTTTGGTTGTTACAGGATAACTTCATCTAACTTTTAATTATCATCTACATATAATTAGTAATGACTACATAGCAGTTATATTTGTGATGCAATAAACATTTTTCAATGAATTAACACACTTAGTAGAAGTAAGTTTTAAGATTGATCAAATGAAAGAATTGAAATTGGAAAAGGAATAAGTACAAAAAAATTCAGCTTACAATATTATAGAAATTTGAAGAAAAAATAATAACCCTACTATTAGGTTAGGACCATTTTGGTCCAATTTTTGCATATTTCTTCATAATTTTTGACCGGTACAACATATGCACTTGAATCGTCAGCTTATATGTTATTTTGACTTAACCTTCATCTGCTTCTTGTGTAGAAAATTAAACATTTGAGAATATATTTTTGATTTTTTCTAAAACCATTAGTTAAAAACTTACCAAATTTTATACTTTGTCGCCAACAAAATTTCATAAACAAAAATCGATTGTCCGTTAAGGGGAGGGTTACGTTAATTCGTACAAAAACGGGAACATTTTTGTGAATTTTTTTCGACAACACAGTTAAAATCTATTTATTAAAACCAATGGTAGATCAAAGTTTAACATTTGAAAAATATTTTGACAAAATTTTCAGGTATTTTGGCAGCATTTTTTTGGAGAATTGGAGAATTTGTAGTAGAATTGCGGTGTCCACGATAAGTCGGTGCTGGATTATCTCAAATAAAAAAAAAAAAAAATTTTTCGTTAGATAATCGATTTTCCAGGTAACGCTGGAGGGTTTTTTTGAAATTTCAATTTTTAAATTTTTCAATTTTTGGGAACACTTTGAAGTGAAAAACGTGATTTTTGCAAAAAAAAAATCGGATAATTTGTTATAATAAAATAATAAATATTGAAAAATTTGAAAAAAAACTCTACAGCGTTACCTCGTAAATTATGCACAGAAATAGTGTTCAATATTTCAAAGGAATCGATGAAGTAGTTTTGAAATTTTTTTTTTTTTTGCTTGAAACAGGTTAAAAAGTTGCAGGCACACGAAAGGAAAATTCTGGTAAAATTATAGCTCATAATATTGATATTTACTGGTGGCTCATCGAGCTTTTTTGTTTTCCATAGGATTTGTATGGGGAAAAATGCTTGACAAGACATTTGTCTCTATATCTCATGAAAAAAAAAAATGATAAAAATACGGGACCTAGCCTATTAGAAAGATCATAAAATTTTCTATAGAAAAGCTTTTAGCATTTTTTTCGTGAAGCAAGCACTTCGTTAGTTAATTTGTTTCAATCTCGGCAGTCGACAATAAGGCGAGTAAATAGGAATCCATGTTGATTTTAAGCATCGCTTAAGAGTACATGTGCTGTGTTATTGAATGAATTTATGTTGCTAATTAACTAACGAAGCGCTTGCTTCACGAAAAAAATGCAAGGAGATTTTTTATAGAAAATTTTATGATCTTTCGAATAGGCTAGGTCCCGTTTATGTAAATTTTTTTTTTCACGAGATATAGAGACAAATGTCTTGTCAATTTTGAGTTTTTTATGAATTTAGTTTGCTAATTAACTAACGAAGTGCTTGCTTCACGAAAAAAATGCTAGGAGCTTTTTTATTGAAAATTTTATGATCTTTCCAATAAGCAAGGTCCCGTATTTTTAACATTTTTTTTTTCACGAGATATAGAGACAAATGTCTTGTCAAGCATTTTTCCCCATACAAATCGTATGGAAAACAAAAAAGCTCGATGAGCCACCAGTAAATATCAATATTATGAGCTATAATTTCACCAGAATTTTTTTTTTCGTGTGCCTGCAACTTTTGAACCTGTTTCAAGCAAAAAAAAAAAAATTTGAATCACCCTAATGAGGCACGGTTACTTAAACTGCTGTTTCTTCGTTGTTTTTGCTCCGATCTGTCTCAAATTTTCACACAATATTTTTGGAAAGTTTTTCATTTAGATAAAAAAATAAAAAGAAAGTGAAAAAAATACGTTAAATACGTCACCCTGCCCTTAAATAAAAGTTTTTTTTTTTTTTTTTTGAGGTTTTATTCAAAAAATTACGTTGGTGACCCTTGTGTGTAGATTTCTACACACATGTACATTAGACATGATCAAATAAATGGCTTGTTCTAGAATACATCAAGAACACTCGATTTACGACAATTTATTCATATTAAAGTTCATCCTTAAAAAAACTTAAAAAAAAATAATCCTTGCGTTGCAGAGCTGCAAAATTTTCAGTTTTCGAAATTTGGCCAAAAAAATTAAGTAAATTTGAATTCTTCCTTATTTTCAATATTTTTTTTTTTTTTAATTATTTTTTAATGAAAATTCATGTAGTGGCATTAACAATTTCAAAGTATAGTATACTAAGGTGAATGCAGTGAAAAAAACAAAGGATTTGAGCTGTTACATAAGAAACACCAGGGAGAGACCACAGTTTTTCTTCTCATGTATAGGCTTAAAAAATAGCGGTAAGCTTGTTTTCGATACTTGCTTGTGTGTACATAAGGAAAATCGAAAAAAAAAAATTTAAAAAACAATATTATACTTATATAAGAAAAAACTCAAATTTTCTTAAATTTTTGGCCGAATTCCGAAAAATTGAAATTTTGCAGCTCTGGTAGCAACCCTATGACTATTTTTTTTTTTAATTTTTTGTTTAATGAAGATATACTCAAATATGAATAGATTTTCGAAAATCGAGTTTTCTTGAAGTATTTTAGAGCATGCCATTTATTTGAACATGTCTAATGTACATGTGTGTAGAAATCTACACACAACGACGAACAACGTAAGTGTTTTTGAGGTTAATATGTTTATTATTAAAAAATCAAGTGTCTAACATTAAGTGGGAGGAAAATAAATAAAAAGTTTCAAGTCTCAGTTTAAGGGTCCATTGTATATTTTTCGTTGACTAAAGATAAAATATTAATCATCTCTTTAGCAAATATTTAGAATAAATAGGTTGTTTTATTGAAATTTCTCTTACTAAAAAATTAACAAATTATTTTTGGGCTTGCAGCAACTGCAAATTTTACTCTTGCTAAAATGTGAGTTTGTTCCAGTTGTGCTTGGAGATGCTATCGAAACTGAGGATAATCCTCTTATCTTAGCCAATAGCTCTAAATAATGTGAAAAAACTGCAAGTCTTCTAATGTAACAGGTTCTTTTTCGCTCCATTGACATCAACTTCTGCTGTCTTGTGTATCGTACTTATCAAAACAGTACCTTTATTTTATTGGCTGATGTATGAAGCCGAAGTTTCGATTTCATTGAAAGTTTAAGTTGAATTATATAAAAGAACTCCGTTGAAAATAAGCAACTTCGGTGGGATAAATATTTTATTAGTGCAGACTATTCCCGCATAGGTCGGTTTCCTTCTCAGAAGTTAGTTTGTCAAATTAAAAGATGATAAGAAATTATCTGAGGATATCTTAGAATTTTTATATTCAATATTCGAAATTGAAATATCCAAATCACCTTTATTTATCATTTGAGCAATGGCATTGGTTATTTGGCATTTTGTCTAGAAAACAATTACTGCAGATTACTACTTTTTTGTGGAATTTCAAGAAGATTGATGCTTTTTTTCTTAAAAATGCTTGCAGTAATTTACTTAAGTAATTAGCAAACTAAAATGCTGTAAGCCTTGTGATCGTACATTTTAGTTATGTTCCTAGCAATTTCTGTGTTGGATCTTAACTTTTATGCCACGGTAAGTTATTTAAAATTTTATTTCTATTTGTGGATTGTTTCTTATTTTCTTTTAAACTTCAATCGTGCAGCAAAAAATGCGAAGACTACAATAATAAAAATTAAGTTTCTGTTGATATGACCGATTATAGAGTACCTACGTCAAAACTCATAGGCTCTAGCAGTGCATACTCTCTCAATTATAAAATGTTTTTACAAAGAAAATTTTCTACTGCCACCTTCTCAAATTTGGTGGTCCACTCTCGAAAAAAAAAGTTTTAAGATAAAATAAATGTTCAAAAATTATGTCTTAAAGCAGAAATTAATTATAAATGAGGGCGAAAAACAAGGACACCTTAAAATGCAATTTGTCTAGTGGAATTATTTTATTTTTTGCTGCACGATTATTTTGAGAAATCCCACATTTAATGTCATTAATATGCAATGAAAACAAATATTTTTTAAAGTTTCGGTATGTGGTAATGAATGTCATAATTGTTAATTTTACTAGAGCGTAAAAAAAACAATTTTAAAAAATAACAAAAAACAAAAATGTCCATTAATATTTCTCTACAAAGCTGAGTGCCATTTCTGTGTGCCATGTGCTGTTATTTAATTAATTTATATTATTTGTTTAATATTAAAATTCGATTATATGCAATATGCAAGAGTAGTTATGGTCATGAAACAATACAGTTATTTAATTAAATAAATTAATTTATGTATATTCCTCTGGAATGGTTGTGAAAAGCAACTTCACAAACAAATGTACCTTATACATATATACATGTAGAAAGTACGAAAAAAAATTCAATCTTAGAAACATATATATTTAATTGTACTAAAAAAAGCTTTTCCTATATAACTAACGTTTTTTTTAAATTTTAAACAACATTGCTTTTTTATCTTAAGTCCACATAACATTATAAATAACAAATCATTGATAAAAAAAAAATGCAAAAATTGTTAACATGCATTCATTGCACTCAATGCATGTAACTACAAAGCGCACAAGATATCAACGAATAGGAAATTTAATTTAGACAAAGGACGCAGAGTTACACGCAACGGAAAAGAAGGCACAATGTACGCGAAGTAAATTAATCACCTCGTTAATCCTATGCCAGGCAAGACACAACATTTTCACTGTCAACTTGTGATTTACAGTAAAAAAAAAGGAATTGAATAAGAAACGGTTTGGCGGAAATACGATACAATATAGCACACAGGGTGTACTAGAAGAAAAGAAACATGTAAAAAAGTTCATAAGAAAATTAGAATTTTAAGAAATATCAGTAAAAAATTAGATTTCAAAAAGCCCCACTCTTAACTTACAGTATTCCTCGAAAAATAACTTAGAAAATGTAGAAAATATCCTAACCACAGTGAATTAAAATATAATTATATGAAAGACAAGAAAACGAACTTGGTGACAGTGACGTACCTAGGGGGATGGAAAAGAGGGTGGCCACACGGGCGCAACGGCTTGGGGGCGGCAAAATGGTCCTTGATTTTTAACAATATTTAATTATTTTTTTTTGGAAATTTTTTTTATAAATTATTTTTTAGAATATTTATTCAAAAATTTTGTAGCGCACTTATTAAGGCCAAGAAAAAGTAAAAAAAAATTCATATTACTGAACTGAAATAAATATTTTTTTAATTATGTCTTAGCATACAAAATAATAATTTTATAAAAAAAATTAATAAGTCAGAGTATATATTAAAGCTAATTAATCTCCTTAGAACATGCGTAGTTTCCGCAGTATAAATTTGCATGTGCGATGTAAGAGGACCTAGTGCTTGTCTTTCTTCCGGGGTTACTCATAACATATCCTTTTGTATTCTGCTTGCCCTATATTACAGCTTCTCAAACATTTCTTCAGAGTTTCCACATATTCCTTAGCAAAGTTTCCAAGTAGAGCAGTCAAAGAGGTGGGGTGTGACGCACCCCACTTCTGTTTACTTATGTGCTGCTCCTTCAATATGTTATATTTGACTAAGCGTGCTTGCTGTGCCAGTCGTGGGATATCCTATCTTCAACTACTGAGAGCGCGGTGACAGATATTTTTGTGAATTGAAAGTTGTCTCTGTTCGTAATCACGTGGAGTTTGTCACATCCCACTTCATTGACGTCGGGTTAAATGATATGTGTATCAATGGAAGAAAAAATTCAACTAGATATCTTGAAGCATTATTTGTAGACAGGGCAATGTAGTTCTGGCAATCAAAACTCATTTTTTTATTCTTAGACCACTTTTAGCTTTTTTCAAAATTAAATAAATTTGACTTCCTTGAATCGTTTTATGTACATATAACACAAATATTGAGATCAAAATTAAACTAAATAAATAACAATTGAATTTAATCAACATAAAACACATGTACAGGCGGAAAAATCATGAAGTTCAGTGAACATAAACAGGGGTATCCCTAGCCTTTATAGCACGACTTTAGTATTTTCTTTTGTAAAAAAAGTTTAAGTTTTGGATATTTTTTGGAGCGCAACCCACTTCTTGAATAAATTTTTAAGCTGTTTTTTCTTTTTAAATTTAATGCATCAATTAATAAAATATTTTGGGTACGAGTTTTGGACTTTAACAGGGGCAAGCTTGGACGCCATTTTCTTCCTTCGATTTTATGCTTATTACATTAAAAATTGTAAAAATTTCAAAAATGAATTAAACGCTTACATACATACCGGCATTATATGTAGTTTATCAAGTATCCTCACTGAAACTTCAACTTACGCTTTTCGAAAATTTTTCAATTATTCGGGACACCCTGCAAAATTGCAAAAAGTAAATATCTTCATACAAGAGGCACACGCATAGTAAAACCAGTAACCACAATGATTAAGTTAAATGAAGCACATTTTGTACTTCACTCCCTCAAGCGCATTTTTTTTTTAACAAAAAAAAGCATATCTTTTGGGGCAAAAGAGACAGCAACAACAACAACAAACAAAAAAACAATTTTTAACAACAACAAGTAACATGACGCCGTTGCAAATTAATCTAAGCACGCCATCTAAATGGACGCAAAATTGTCGCAATTTGTATGCAAAAGCAAAAGTTGCATGCGTTCGCGACGCCGCAAACTTAACTTGCACGTTGTAGTTTTTATGCTATTGTTGTAACTGTTTATGTTTTTTTTCTCTGTTGTTGTAAACTTTTAACAGACATTTTTTACTAAAACAACTAAAGCAACTACTAACACCAACAGCAATGAATGAATTAAAAGTATATTTCATGGAAAAAAGAATTTTAAAAACTATTTTTAGACGCCTTTTAATTATGGCCTACGTGCTGGTGTATAATTTTTAAATGACAACAGTAAGAACAACATTAACTACAACTATTGCTGCCACTCCCAATGCTACAGGCAATACCGCAGCAATAGCAGCAACAACAACAAAAATAAATAAACAGCGTAAATTTAGTAACTTGAAAAACGAAACAACAAAATGGCAAAATGATGAATACATTAAAATGCACAAAACGCTCGCGAACATGCAAAAAGTGAAATGTTTTGGTAATCACAAAAGAAGGGAAAAGTAGGCGATTTGGTGTGGTGCTGTGAAGCGTGTTTTATTTGGCTTAGGTATGATAGGAACTAACTATGTTACGGATATGTGATTCGCATAATTTTTATGTACCAAATTGACTATGAACAAATTATTTAAGGTCCCACAAAAAAAAAACAAATCTTGTAGTTGGAAGATATAGTACCATACAGCAGGGGTCGACAAGGATTTTATTTCGAGAGTGCAACAACAAAAAACCAACAACAACAACAAATCGTTGGATACGGTACCATAAGGATTTATTATCATATAAAAGCAACAACGCGCATGCCGGTAGCGCACACGGCAGCGCACCAGTTCGCAAAATTACCAACAACAAAAAAAATTACCAACAACAATCAAAGCATTGCAAGAATTGTGCGCAGTCGCAAGGCTACGTATTTACCAACAACGACATGCAAAGCAACAACACGCAAGTGTTGAATTTTTTTGGTGCCGTTGGGCTTGTCAACGATTCGGCGAATTACAACAATACGAAGTTGTTGTAGAAGAGTGCAAAGAGTGCAAAGAGTTAGGCGCTGTCGACCCCTGCCATACAGTACCGTACCTAAAAACTAAAAAAAAAAAATATTTACACTTTTCACGTTTCTGCATTTTTAGGTCAGGATATCTCGAAAATATAACGTGATCGAGGAATTCTGACCCCGAATTCGTTTTCAGCACAGCAAAAACTATACGGTGTGGTACCCCATACTTCAACTTTAAATTTTTTTTTGTGACTTGAAAAACATGGTTTTTGGATTTTTAGAATACTTCAAAAATCTGCCGCGGTGATGCAAGTTTGGTCATGGTAACATGGTAACGTATAGTATGGTAACTGAACCTCAAAACTTTTTTTTAAAAAAATATGCAAAATAAGAATTGAGAAGTCTATTAATGCGAATAAAACTGCATAAGATTTTAAATTGCCATTTAAACTAAACTATTCTCTTGAAATTCTATCATTAACCTGTACTTTACATGTTTTTTTTTTTTTTTTTTTAAATACATACTCTTTCTTATAATGGCCATAGGTTATATTTCTGCTTAGTAGGCGTTGAACTACGGTGAGAATTAAATCAATAAATTTCATAAGCTTTCTCGCATGCAGCAATTGTACTTGCTTAGCCTTTTCTTATCAACTTTCTCATTTCGGGCCAGAAAAATTTTTTTTTGTCTTATTCTCACAGATATAAGTTTTATTAATAATAAAACATAAAAAATTATAGCAAAAAGTTTTTTGGAAAGGCTATAGATCTTAGGAAAATTTGTACAATATATTGACCAAACCGCATCAATGGGGTAAAATTTAAGAAAATCATTATTTATTTATAATACTTTTTTTTATTAAAAAACGAAAATATAGATATAACAATTCTTTAAAAGTCTAGTAGGGTAGCCTGAAAAGCATAAAAACTCAAATTTTAGGTTGAGAAAATTTATTGAAGGTTTAAAAGCAAGTTGTTAGAGTTAAAAAAGTTGTCGAAGTACAGATTATGACCAAAATTTGTCAATTTTTTACTTAATTGCAAAGCTATTGCTGTTGTGAACCCATTTACCAAGTTTTCTGAGTCAATCAGAGTTTTCTTTCCTTGATTTAATCCCAGAAATCCAGATTTTTCGCAAAACACATAATTTTTGATATCTCAAGGATTAGGCTTTCGTTTATCACAAATGCTACAGGAAAGTTTTTCCTTAAAGTATTTACGCCATTACGTCAAAATCAAAAGGATTTGGTTCATATTCTTGTATACACCCATTTTTCGTGCATTGATATTAGAATCTATAAGAATCTCATTTTCGGGATCGATGTCGGCAGTTTATTCCCCATTTCCATATTCTTCTTCTTCAAAATTTAATTTATTTACTTCGATCCTTTCCAAGATGTCATTAACTGCCTATGCTTAACTTTTTTGTGTAAAGTTATTGCAAAATTATTTCTGTAATAAATAATATTCAAAAAGTCTTACAAACAGGACAATAACAGGTTTTTTTTATCGTAGGGCGCGCAAAATATTTGAAAAAAATAACAACCTTTCTCGTATTTTGTACAATATATTGACCAAATTATTTATGTTATATATTGTACACTTTTTTTAAGCTTTTAAAACAATTTTTTTTCCACATCTTTTTTAAAAAATATTGATGTTCTTCTAAGAATTGGTTCTTTAACTTTGATATAAGCGCATATAATTAAAATAAAAATGTTCATTACCTTCTCAAAAACCTAAAATTTGTTTGAGCATTGCCTTATAACACACAGATGCAACATAGACTGTTTTTCAAATTCAAATAAAAAGCTACCTCTGTTATTCAAATTTGAATTTTGAAAAGGAAAAACTTATGCTTATTTCAAAAATTAAATGTCTTTTTTCAAAATTTGCGAAAGTTTTAAAAGGAGAAGAATAGAAATGTGATATTTTTTTTTGTACAATATATTGTACAAAAACAGAGAAAGGGTTAGAGGAAAAACATAATTGATGAATTTTGTATGAAACATTGAATGAAATTTGCACTCTTTGCGGTGAAAATTTTTTGTCAGAGAAATATTTAATTATTTCTCCAATACTATCGAGTTTTTTTTAACTTACGATTATCATCTCTGAAAATGCTTCCCCATAAAAAAAACTGCACTAAAATTTTAACAGTGTCATTTGTCTAATCACTCTTCCATCAACTTGAAAAGGCATGTTGAAAAGAATAAAATTTCAACTTGAAAATTTTGGCTCGCTTCTTTAAAATGGATTCTAGAAAGCATACTTATATTTTAATAGTAATATTTTTAAGTACATGGTAAAACATTACTTTCCAAGCCTAGCAATTATTTGTCACGGATTGCATTATAATTCATAGAAAAAAATTCAAATATTGAAAATTTAACTTAATTCAATAAGAATGTAGCGAAATCATCACATTTTGAGAATTATTTTCATATTAAAAACCTCAAAGTCAAAAATTAAAACAGCAAAACTTAGATTAGGCTCTTGTATTTTTATGGAATTATTTTTGAGCAATAATTATTGCAGACAAATTGTTAAAAAAATAACGTTCATAATACCAAAATCACAAATCATTCGATTTATTGCTAACAGAATTCAGTATTATGTATTTCCCGAACTCATATTTGAAATTGTGGAATCGACGACAATGTGTGACATGAAAAAAAGTTTAGTTTTAAGGAAAGCGATTATCAAATTTGTTGTAATTTCAATGCAGCTATAATTGAATTCATCTACATAACGACGTAACGTTTCAATTCATATCTGAATCAATATTTCAATATTTTATATATAAATTACATATCTTTGTGCATTTTTGTAAAAAAAAAAAAATTGAAACATTAAAGACATCCAGTAAGTTTTTTGTTAACAAACTTCTAAAACTTAAGTTGTCCGTTGATTTACAACCTTTAATAATTTCTTAAAAAAATCGCTGACTTTCTTTTCAAACAGCAGTTTAAACTGCCATTCCTGTGGCTGCTCATTTTTCACTTATCTTTTTCAGTCACTAAATTGTAATCCCCGAACGCCACTGTCCCACTATCGCCAAAAGCAAAAATGCTGCTACAACTAACTGCACAAACATAAACCTTCTTTTCACTTCTACTCATGATGCACCCACTCCTCAAACTGTTGTTGCTGCAACATGTTGACATGTGCAGTTAAGCTTGCAGCGAAAGTTCATTCATTCATTCATTCGCTCATTCATTTGGCAACTAGACCAGAAGCATTAAGCAAATACAAACACACATAGAGGTATTTATCCCAGCAAACATTTCCTCTCTCATTCAATGAATTCATAACTCACCTGTAAGAGATGGATTGAAATTTATTTTTATAATTTTGCATATCCTTAAACGTTTTCTAATAGAATAGACTATATCAAATATATTATGTGGCAACTATAGCGTGCCCAAATATTTGGAGCAAAAATAAAAAGAAAACCAAACCGGAAGTACAAAATATGTACAGAAAATATATGACATTTTATCAAAAAAAAAAAACCATACAATGCAAAAAAACTTCCAAAAATTTTCCAAAATAAATTTTGACAAAAAACGACAAAGAGATCTTTCACATAATATATAAATGTTTCCAAAGTACTAATTATTTCTAAATAGAAAAATGAAGTTCAAAGCTCACTAAAATGATAAGCAGAGGAATACATTTGCCTGTACTTCGAAGTACGCAGCACAACGGGCCATAAAGAACTACTGTACTCTCAGAAGTAGTACGGTAGGTTACGCTGACAATCGAAGGTGCATTAACAATTCATGCAACTGAAAATTTACTGCTGAACAGACTTTCAATTAACAAGGCCTCGGTAATCCAAATTTAACTATTTAACGTCTTAAAATGTTTGCTGGGTATGCATCTGCACATACACATACTCGTGTATATTTATGAAGGTATAGAAAGTTACCAAATAAAGTTTGTCGTATACAAAACGCATTTAGTTACAAAGTCAGGACTTTCTAAAGGCAGGTAAAATACAAAACTTTTTTTTTCAAACTGAAAACGCCAAAAAGTATGCAATTTGAAAGTTTTGTCGTAAATTTTATCTTTGTTACTTCAAATGGTTTGGCAAACTGTTGAAATGTTGTTGTAAGATTGTGTGGAAAAGAGTTATGTTGATGCATGTGCTCTTGCATATGTGCAAGCCATTATTGCAGCCATTAAATCTGCCATAGATAAACGAGTCTAAAATTTTCAATTCTTACCAAGTCCAACCAAAGAATCGAAACCTTAATGCATTATTAGAATATTTGCTTTAAGGCAGTTTTTTTGATGTACTGAATTAACCCATTAAGTCCCAAGCTTAAGCTACAACACCAAAATCGATGAAATTTTATCCAGAGGATACATTTGGATCGTAGGTCTGAGCTTTGATATTTATTTTTTATGTACTTCTCTACACGCGTTTAACATGGGGGTAAGCTGGTGTATGCGTTACGGAAATGAACGAACGAAATATGTTACGGAAATGAGCGAACAAAATGCTTTACGAATAGTGTGGCATAATTTTGGGTTTTATAAAAATTAGGTGTTTACGCATGCATTTAATTTAACTCAATGCTGCTTCACTCAGGGTGGCTTCGGACCCTAGAAAGGACCGTTTTTGACACATTTTCGGGAAACTTTTTTTTTTCCTATAACTAATAGGGAAAGGTCGAAAATGGAATTTGGACATCATTTAAGGTGACTCCGGACCCTGGAAAGGACCGTTTTCGACCATATTGGTCCTTTTCAGGTTCTGGAGCAATTCTAAATGTTATCCAAAAGCCATTTTCGACTTTTCATAAAATGGCTATTTTCGACACTTTTTCTATCGATTGGAAGAAAAAAAAATTTTATTTTGATCCACCCTAAAATTTTGTTTTGCTCCAATCGATTATGAAAGGTCGAAGATGACTGAGCCAAGAGCTACTACAGCTTTCAAAACCCTCAATGAACTACTCAATGACGTTTTCTGATATACATATATAAACATACAGTAGAATCTCGTTAATCCAGATATGGTCCAATCCGGATCATACTGTAATCCAAACTGGGTGAAAAAAGTAAAAGTTCCCATACTGATTTTTTTAAATAAATTTTGAATTGATGTACAGTGAAATTCCCCATAACCGGACACCCACCGTCGTTTTTGTCCGGTTATTGGAGCGTCCGGCTATCGGAATGAAATTTGTATGGAAAAGTTAGTGAGTATAGCTAAAATATGTCCGGTTATGGGAGCTTTCCGATTATGGGGGCTATCCGTAATGGGGAATTTCACTGTACTATATTTCATTACTTTTTACTTATTTCTAACGCTTATTTTGAATGGATTGTTTTTGTTTTAATACATATACACTTAAACTTGTCAATTAGAGACACCGCAGATAAGAGAATCCTGCCAATAAGAGAAAAACAAAGAAATTGATAGAACCGTAATTTGAACTATCATAAGAATTATCCTGCCAATAAGAAAACGTAAGGGAACCTGCCAATAAGAAAATGAGATGAGTCTCGTGCGAAATTTTATCCAAGCGAAAAACGCCGCAGAAGTGTCTTTTTTTTGTTGATGCTCATTATTTTCTACAAAAAAAAAAAAAAAAATTGTCGACTATCATTGCTGGCTATGATAAAAAAGACATTGCGAATTGCGACGAAACCGAATGAAAGAAAAAAAATGTAAAACTCTAGTTTTCATGGACTATCAATGGATTTTTCGAACATAACCAATGTTTCTTTCCCGACGAATACCTCCAGTATGTTATAGCATAAAATTTTAAATCTTGACTTTCACTTCGAATAAGAGAAAACCTGCGAATAGGAGAGAAAAATGAATCCCCAGACGTAATCTGTTATTGACAAGTTTGAGTGTATTACTATTATTTGTTATAATAAATGAATTCGCACTTATGAATATTTTTCTTTAATAATTTTTATATGTCTCTAGTAATCCGGACCTCCACATCGGTCGGTTTTAATTGATCCGGATTAGCGAGATTGTACTGTTGATATATACATACATATAGATGGAGCTAAAGAAGTATATACTTCAGTTGTGTGGTCTAAAGCACACTCGTTTTTTATCTTTTTTTAACATCAAATCTACCCTGAATAGTAGTTGAAACTGAAAGAAATTTTTTTACCTGATTGCAAAATTTTTTACCGAATTTTCCAAAAAAAAATAGTTCAATAACTGAATCACGCCAAATAACAAAAAATGGAAATGTTACTGGTCGAAAAATCGACCGCTGGGACTTAATGAGTTAATAGGAGTTCTCTACTAAGCGTATGCTTATAAGATATTGTATTAGTCGTCTATGTTTGATCTCCCCTCAATTATTGGCTGTGTTCCGGGAGTAAAAGTTAGCAAGAAAACCTCTCCATTTTGTGCCTTTCGAGGCTGCCATTATACTGTGGACCTCCTTCGTTCTCTAAACATGAAATAGAAATAGCAGAATGGACTTTAAATAAAAGGTTTGATGAGACAAGTATGTAGAAATTCTTCTGCTCACGCTCTTGATCAAAGCTAAAAAAGTTCTCACGAATGCAACATTTTGCTACAGCTAATAAATTCAGATCGCAAATATGCGTAGTTTTAACCTAAGTTAGCTAACCTTCGTCGTTTTGATGAATATCAGTCGGACACACAGCTTTCTCGCTCTTACTATCGTGTCAAACTACATATACCCTACCACCAACTTAGTCGGTGCCGAAGGCTTACTTGCGTTAGTAGTGCGCAGTCGATGAATTTGAATTAAGATGTTCGTTATTTTGACGAATGGTTAGCTAATTTGAAAGTTCGGCTTTTTGGTCAAATAAATAATGCGAATAAAAGACAATTATTCCATTTTTTTCCCGACGTTTCGTTGGGTATTTTTCAACTTCTTCTGGGGTTCTTTAGTTTGAAAGTTAGCTGGTTGGTTTACTAAGGTTAGCTTTCTGCTAATGTGTTGTTTTTTTGTATACTTTAAACATTGTTATCAATTATCAAGTGCTCACTTCCATTTGATTTTGAAAAACAGCAGCTACATGTCACCAATCAATGAAACTTTCTTTCCTGTAATTATGTTGGGTAAGCTTTTAATCTCATTTCTACACACTGTCAGATGGATTTTGAGCTCTAAATAATTTATAAAAATAATAATATTAATATTGCTGATATTTTTCGAATGCTTTGTCATGCAGGTCATTTTATTAAAAGCAGACTGCCTTTACAAATTATTTTATATCAGAAAAACTTAACTTTTAAGACTTAATCAAAAACTTAAAGATTTTCAGAAAATTTATTTTTAATCCGATGATATGCAAGAGCTTTAACATTTGATTTCTTACAGTCATATTCATTATGTAATCTGTGCTATACCATCTGCTTTTTAAAGTGCATTTTCTACCTTTTCAAACAAATCAAATACTCGTGCACCCACACCCCAGCCAGTGCCACATCAAAAATCTTGTTGAGCGTCTTTTCCAATTGAATCCTTGTAATGAAATCAATGAATGTCATGTCTGATGTCCATATCCTTGTTACTAACACTGCATACAAAATAACCTGCTGCTGCCACTTTGATTTCATAGATTTTAAGCAAAAGCAACTTTTAACATGAAACTTGCAATTGCAATTTGGTACGCCCACAATATGACGCCCACTTGCGACTAGTTGCATGTGTGGCAGCAATAGTAATCGGAGAGAAGCAAAAGAAAAAGAAAAATGAAAAACTCGTATACAAAACAGCAAACATGCATGAAATACGTAATATTACAAAATCCTTGCTGTGCGAAATTTTATAAAAAACAACAAACTTGAAAAAAAAAAACCAGACAAGAGAAGAAAACTGAAAACGAAACAAATCTAAAGACATGAAGAAATAAGAAACGTGCATGGAATAGCA
Source organism: Tricholauxania praeusta (assembly GCA_949775025.1). NCBI lineage: Eukaryota > Metazoa > Arthropoda > Insecta > Diptera > Lauxaniidae > Tricholauxania > Tricholauxania praeusta. The sequence goes on along the minus strand of OX459028.1, from coordinate 61,114,698 downwards.
CTGATAAGCAGATGAGCAGGCGGACATGTGGTGTGCGATGTTTGATGATGATGGCAAATGCTGAAAATGTTGTAGCTAATAACACAAGTAAAGCAAATAAAAGTTTTTTATCATTTCATTGAAAGTTTTATCCAAATTATTCGAATCATTTGACTTAAATACCTTTTCGAAGGAATCATAAATATTATCCTGCTGATATGAGATATTTAATTTTTTAAAATTTCAATAACTTAATTCTTAACAGGTATAAATTGGGTAGACTGATTTATGATACAGATATTTGAGAAGCTAAGTCCTTTGCTCATTATACAGGAATGGATGGTCCATATTCAATACCGTGTACCTCATGTTAAAAAAGTTCTTTTAGAGTAAGTAGTACTTTCAAAATAGAGATTTTCCCATTATTTTTAAATAATCATAACTCAAGCAACAAAATGAGTCAGTTTCATTAGGTAGTTAACTTGAATTATCGAATCGTTTTCACATTTACATAATATAGCTTAAATTAGTGGTGGGCATGTAGTGTCCCCATTCGCCCTCATTGCCCGCACCATTATTCGACGCACAAGCAAGCGCAAAAAAAATTCGCAGAACTTCAACACTATCGAGGCACAGCGTTGACTTGAGTTCAAATGAAAACTAAAACAACACACAAAGGCATAAGCGACGGCGCCGCATTGTGTTTTAATGAATATAACAATTGTTTTTGTTTGTAGTGCAATTTGGTTTTTTTTTTTTTGTGTTGATGGCAAATTTGGAAAAGACAGCAAAAAAACTTTAAATTTCGTTTGTTGTTGCTTGATGTTGTTGTTTCGCAATTTTGTTAGATTTCCATGCCCACCTCTGGTTTAAAAAGCTATAGCTAATGCTACTCAGATCTACATGCAGTTTGCTGTAGGCTTATTGCTTGATTCGGGACTTTTGATTCAGCCTTTAATTTGGTATGATATTTTTAACTTTTCTTCTTTCATTTTACTCTTTATGAGCAACTCTAGGTTTTCCTTTACTGTGCTCCTTTATAGATAAGCATCCTCTCTCTTTCTTATTAGTTTTAGTTTGACAAAAGGCCAAGCTAAAAAAGACAACAATCAGGAAATGATCAGAATCGGAATTTGCTTGAAAATACATTAAAATGTGCTAGTCTTTGTGGGAGATTTGAAGATTTCGAAAATGATTTCGTACAGAACTTGAATCGTGCAACTTGCTAGGTAAATAGTGGATTATAAAAAGACGGAAGATATTTAAAACTCAAAGTGTATTGAGAACTATCAAGAATGCTATGAGGTCCGATAAACTTCAAAAGTATGGAGATAAATTTAAAAAAGTATTGAAAACTGTCAATAAAACTGGAAAAAATACAGAAAAGTTTTGAATGGTTCGAAAAAAATTTCACTAGAATTCGAGAATTATAGAAAAGTTTTACGGGACAGTACTCATATCTGAGTGAAGAAAACAGATAATATAATAAAAAATACATTATTAAATTCATAAAAATTTGTTAAAAGTAAAGGTTCTTATCGAAAAGAAATGAGTTTTCTTAAATTATAGATTTCATAAACGATATACTTTAAAACTTTCTGACCTTATGCAGTAACCGTCAACTTATAGAAATCTCCTTTAATAAATACAAAAACTTTTCCATTTAAGGAAAACTTGAAGAAAAAGAATGTTAGCTACGATACTAAACAGACTTTTCTGTAGGGCTTTACTTTATAATAACAATTATTTTGACTTAAGTGTAGTGCTAAACATTTCAAAGTTCAAGATTGAACTCAGGCATGAAAACTTAAGTTAAGTGAACGCCAGCTTAATTATTGTTGCTGTTTTAATTATTATAGCAAACGTTGTTGCATTTTAACACTTTCGACTACTTCGTTTTGTTAAGCAAAATTGCTTAGCATTACACTTTTTTACATGTATTGTGTTTAGTAGTTATTTAAGCTTAACTATGCAATCTATGTACCATATTGGAGGTATTTGATGTATCGTATCCACTACAGTACTATGAACACGCGCTATTAAACAAAACAAAAGTTATGCCTTTTTTGTGTTCACTGTGAAAGTGCACATTTTTCATTAGAAGGTTGCTCTTGAGTTTAATGCTATTTTTCTATTGTGGTTCATTCTAAGCCTCTGCATAGTGGTCAATATGCTTTTCGGAAAAATGTTACTCTTTATTCAAAGTATAGTATTTACACCATTTACACTTTAAGCTTTAATCACTGAATTTGAGTCAGCATAATACAGTCTAGGTTTTACTGCTGCATCCGATTTTGTTTCTTACAATGCCTACAGTAGTTTCAGGTTTTACTGCTCAGCTTTGCAAGCTCGCAATTAACAGTTCACTAACTGCTTGACATGTTTCTTTATCGATGTGCATCCCGTTGATGTTTCTCGAAGTCCGAAATAAAATAAATGTTTCACGTTTTAAGAAATATAACTTACGACGTTGCTCTCCATTTATTAATATAGGGTTTTTTAAGTATATTTATTACTGGAGGGATTCAATATTCCATTTGGGTTCAGTAAATTCGATCTGGTTTTATTGATGCTAAGATTTTCATTCAAACTCTATCTGTTGTCAATTTCTGCATGTAGTGTATTTTTATTTTAATTTTAAAATCCCATTATGAGGTTAAAAAGGCCAATAAACGAAGTATAAAATTCAGTAGTTAATTTATTTCACCAGACTTTTTTAAGCTAAATAATGGCATTTGAAGTAGTACATACCTTACGATTTCTTAAATTTTCAAAGACCCATATCTTGTTAACCAATATTGCCATTCTATAAATATTTTGTTTCTGTGTCGAGGTCATGTACAGGTACAACATATTTAAATATATCTGAAATTGGAAACATGACCCCATTTCCCATGTCCGTTTCGCTTGAAATGGCCGATATGAAAACATCTATGTAAGAATTAAGAACATTTTAGCCAATCTTAACGCAAAAAAAAAAATATTATAGAATTACGTTAGAAATGCGTTAAAGTTTTCTGTACGCACTTTAAATCAGTCAAATTTACTACAAGGCTTTTCAAAGAACAATCATTCTGAAAAAAGTAAAAATTTACATCTAAAATTTCATGTTCCAAAAAAAATTTCTCTAAATGAAGAATGATCTTGCGATCATTTAAATTAGAAATGAAAGAATTATATAGAAAAAACTTTTACCTTTAAAAGTGACTGAAATCTGTCTATGGCTTAGCTTATATCTTAATCGCTCCAATAAGAGCTATAATGTCACACTGTTCTTTAACTGAAAATTAAAGCACTTTGACTGATTTTTCAAAGAATGATGATAGATTTGGGTTGTACCACAAAAACAAAATGTGACTACATATTCAGCTCTAAATTCTTCATGTGTGAATCTCATATTCTTTTTATGGTTTGAAGTTGAGTCAGACAGTCCAGGTTTTACTGCTGCATCCGATTTTGTTTCTTACAATGCCTAAAGTAGTTTCAGGTTAACTTACGCCGTTGCTCTCCATTTAGTAATATAGGGTTTTTTAAGTATATTTATTACTGGAGGGATTCAATATTCCATTTGAGTTCAGTAAATTCGATCTGGTTTTATTGATGCTAAGATTTTCATTCAAACTCTATCTGTTGTCAATTTCTGCATGTAGTGTATTTTTATTTTATTTTTAAAATTCCAGAATGAGGTTAAAAAGGCCAATAAACGAAGTATAAAATTCAGTAGTTAATTTATTTCACCAGACTTTTTTAAACTGAATAATGGCATTTGAAGTAGTACATACCTTACGATTTCTTAAATTTTCAAAGACTCATATCTTGTTAACCAATATTGCCATTCTATAAATATTTTGTTTCTGTGTCGAGGTCATGTACAGGTACAACATATTTAAATATATCTGAAATTCGAAACATGACCCCATTTCCCCTGCCCGCTTCGCGTGAAATGCCCGAAATTTGACATTTATTAAAAACGTCGTTTTGGCGTTCAAAACAAACTTATCCAGACATTGAAAAAATCGGTCCCAATTTGATTTAAGTTTCACCATTTTCTGATCTGACCTGAAGAAATGAATAAAATTGTGGCTCATACATTATAATATTTTCTTCAAACTAAGTTGCTTTGGTATTCCATAGAGCGGCTGAGAATGAACTCAGCCATGATGGCCAAAAAACGGAACTTACAGTTTAATATTAACTGAGAGTATTTAAGGTTATCGAAATATTAAAAGTGGCCACTGTGCACTCCCTAAGCATACCCCTTTCATTTTAAATTTTTCTTAACATCACGCACATAAATCGTTTGGTAAATATTTATAAAACATACGGGGAACTTTCAAAAATATCACATACATATGTATATGAAAGTGTTATATTTTCCCACTTTTACTATTTATGTTTTCTTTCCAGAATATATTCGCATTTTTCATGGGTCTTGTAAAAATTTGCAATTGCACTTCACACACATTGCAACTTACGGTTCTAATTTGTCCAACTTTATTGCTTCATAGGAATGGTGTACCGCAAGTAGCTAATCGATCAATGTGGTTTAAAATTTAGCTTAGTTGCTGCTTTTACTGTAATATTGGCTTAAATTAAACTTGTCATTAATTTTTTACTGTATTTTTGATGCGAAGTAAACCCACTTTAAATTGCCTGGTTTTTTTTTCGTTCTGTTTCCATTCTTGTAATGCCATTAGCAGCTTTAATGAGTTTCTTGCTTGCTTCCTTGTGCATTTTTAGTAGTTTCTTCCAAAACCCAATTAAATTAAGATAAAGAAGTAGCAGTAGAAGAAGATTAATTAGTTTCGCTGCTGTGATAATAAGCTGTTGAAACGTTTTTAAGAAGCTTGAGATAAGGCTATGAATAAGATGTCTTTATGCTTTTGGTGGTAATATGAAAGGAGAATAGCAATGCATGCAAGACTTTAATATATTTCCTTTTTATTTACAAAAATTACTTTTAATTGTTATTAATTGCACTTAAATAGCAATATAAATGGTTAATTAATAAATGCAATCAAATTATTGAAAGGAAATTTTTCAACTAATTAGGTAAGAAAATGTTCCTCTAATAAAGCTAAATTATTTTTATTATATATTCTCACATCACCACTGATAGTAACAAAAAGCCAGCAGATGCAAGGGTTCATGCCTAGGACTCAATATATGCCTTACTAAAATGTTGGCCAATAACTCAAATACTGAACAATATGCAAAATTGGCACTGAAATAATGAATGCTATAAAATAGAAGGTTCATTGTGGCTCTGGCAGTCTATGCTGGGCATAATAAGTTTTTTTTATATTGCACGTTGATTCATTTAACCTGACCTTCCTCATTTTAAAAAGACTAAGTGGTGCCAATTCATAGACTTGGGATCTCTTACCGAAAGATTGTCTATAAAGTTATAATATTATGTTTGAATATTTCATCTTTCACTAAAATAGAAATGTCATCTCCAAAGTCTACCCTATAACCTTTAAAAAACAAGAGTAAGTCCCATCAAAAATTAGCTGTTTTGCTTTCAGCAATCACTCTGAACATGTTTTGGATTATTATGTGTCGAGGGCTTATATTCAATACTCTCTTTCTATAATTTTCACGAAAAATAATTTATAATGCCAAACTCCTCACTGACATAACTGTCATATATGTAAAGATAATTTCAATAACTAAAAGCATTTCATAGAGCACTTTTTCTTCATTTTGTAAGTCCTATCTATAGAACTACTACGATTTTTTTGTAAATTCAAATTCCTCTACCTGGAAAATTCGCTTTTCGAATATATGTATTCTTTTGATTGAAGAATGTGAAGTATTGAAGTTTTTCGAGGCACTCGTCTATATAAATTTTTGAACTGATTGTGCCTTGCGTACCAAAGAAGCTTCTTCTCAGGCCACAGGAACACATGACCTGCCAAACCATATATTGCTTCGGAAATTTCGAAATTTTTTTTTCTTCGAATTTACTAGGCACATTCCCCTTCTTCGGTGATTTATAATATTCGTGCCCAGGTAGCTGCTTAAAATCTGCTTTAACGTAAGTTTTGTCGTCCATAACACAGCAGTCAAATTTAGTCAGGTACCTTTCATACAATTTTCGGGCTCGCATCAGAGCCATCAACTGCTTTTCATCAGAACGATCTGGTACTTTTTGAACTCTATATGTCTTTAGCTTACTTTTCTCCTTTATCCTTTGCACAGTAAATTTTGATGTACCTGCTCTTGCCGCCATATCTCGCACTGACGTGTTGGGATTCTGCCTAAAAAGGCGCTTCACCTTCGCCGCTACCTTTGGGTTAGAAAATTCTGGTTTTCTGCCTGAACCCTTTTTTCGTGAAACAGGTAGACCCTTCTTATAATTAGAAATAACCGTTTTGAGAGTTCTTTCTGATGCACCAACTATTTTTGCTATAGCTGAATATTTTAATCCTGGATTTTGCAGGTATGTGGACAAAATCAGTTCGCGGACTTTTTCTTGCTTGCTAGACATCTTTGTCGTTAGAAGTGCTATCTTCAAGTGTTGTATATCATATCAAACGTCACTTTATATGGAATAAATATTTTGTCTTTTTAGACCTATAAGGTTATCAGGTAGAGTATAATCTTAAAAAATAAAAGTGCAAGTTTTTTCTGGGACAGTCCTTATGTGAGCATTATGCTATTTTTATAGAATTTTAATTTAGAATAAATTGGTTCAAATAGATGGCAATGTTTGATATGAATAATTTTGTAGAGAGCTTGCTCAAAATTTGACAGTTGTGTATTTATAGATGGTAGTTGACGGAAGCATTGTTGCATTTAAAGTTACTATGCGGGAAATCCAAATAGACCGTGTCATATCAAACTATCCTCGTTATATGTTAGAATAGTAATTTAGGATTTCAATGTTAGCCTTTGAGCTTAAATGACGAAAGTATTTTAGTGCAATAGCGGAGTTTCGGAAAATCTTAGATAATGTTGAGGTGAAGCTTTATGCCTCTCCGTAAAGGTTATTTGGAAAATTTGTTTATAATCGGAACCCTTTTCGGTATATAAACATATTTAACTCTGATTGTTTACTTTGCTCTGCTTTGTTTTCCAAATATTTCTTAATATGTTATGGTGAGGCACACATCATTGAATGAGGTGGTTCTTTAGCTAAATTTATTTTCAACTGATTTGGAAAACATTGGATTTTACCAGCAATATCACAGTGGATAATAAGAGGCATTGGCATAAGTAGCAACCAATAAAGTTCAACTTACTGTGTGAATAATAATTTGAAAGACGACCTACACGTATGTTCTTGTAACAAACTATTTGGTACCGATACATCAAATGTGCTATATAACAACACCTTTTTGTAATAATTTTCTATCTTTTAGCTCAATTTTACAATGTTTGTATAAGAAAACATAATTTTTCTTAAGATTATAGTAGGTTCAGTATCCGCTGTCTGGGTTCACTCTTAGGTTATGTCTTTTTTTACTTCAATAGTCAGCGTTACATCACTTTGAGTGTTTTTCTATTTCAGTGTGCAATAAAGTCATACATACTTTTTCCAATAACTTTTGCAATAATAATTCCCAGCCGATAATTTTTTCTCGTACTTCTTTTTGTGCTTAACCCACGTTATTGCATTTACTAGCGTAAATTTTCCTTGCATTTTGCGAGCATCCTTTTTCTTTATTTTATTATTTCATATTTTATGGCACAGGTTTATTTCTTCTTTACTGCCTACTTCATGTTGAAGTTTTTCTTTTCTCTCATTTTTTTGGCATTTCGCCAATATTGGAAAATTTGTCCCATGTCGTCAATCGTTGATGATGTGGGAATTAGTTTCAGGCACCTGTGCGCCATTTTCTTTATTATTTTATACTGAAAAGCAGAAGAAAAAAAAATTATTTTTGTACCTTTCTTTTATGTACATATTTTGCTCAACAGCATTGAATTCGGGCTGTAGATGAATTTTTCCTGGAAGCGTTTTATTTCTTTTCCTTTACTGGTATTATATTTCTGTTGCACATAATCGAACGTGTAAATAAAGTTTTTTTTGTTGATTTTTTTGATCACTTTTGCTCCTGCTGCTGTTGCCATTTTTGTTGTCTGTAAATCGGCCAACATGTGGCGTGTTGTGACAGTTTTAATTCAATGGAAATCCTTTCAGAAAAAAAGTTTGCAACAAAAAATACCTAAGTAAATTAAAATATTAACAATCAATAGATTTTTTTGATTTACTTCATCCAAAATGAATTTATTTTCTTTCAGCGTTTCGACGACAAAAAAAAAAGAAGATTTAATGATTACTTCAACTGTGCTGAAAAAAATGTTGCATACTTTTCTGAATACGCCATAGTTGATGACAATACATAATTAAATTGCACACCAGTAATTTGAGTCATTTAATACATTAATTACATTTTTACACATTCAGCAAGTCTGCCACCAATATTTGGACAGCAATTGCTGTCGCGACAATTTAATAATGCAACGAAAATGTTTTTATTTGTAGAAGAATTTTCACTCAATTGCTTTTTTTTCTTTAATGACAACGTTGAATAAACATTTTTATTTGGTAAATTTATTTAATTTAAGTTAATTTGAATAAACAACAAGAATTGCTAAAAATGCAGGAATGTTGCTATCGATACATTGCAACTGTATTGCAGTTAAAAAAGTCAAATACAATCGACAAAATTATTTTAAAAAAAAATTAATTTCGACAATTGGAAAAATGTGTGTGCACCAATCGATTAGGAAAGGTCGAAAATGGATTTTGGACATCACTGACACCAATTCCGGAAAAGATTTTTTTTTTCCACCACTTGATGAGTAAATTTCGAAAAAGAATTTTGTCCATCACTTTGAGTATCCCCGGACCATGGAATAGACCGTATGAAGCCCATTTTCGGAGTTTTTTTTTTTGCTGTAATCGATTGAGAAAGGTCGAAATGAACTTTGGACATCACTTAGGGTGGCTTTTGACTCTGGAAGGGACTGTTATTGACCAATTTGCGGACAATTTTTTTTTTTTGGTCCAATTAATTGGGAACAGTTCAAAATAAGATTTTGAACCACATTTGGTATGTCTTCGGACCATGGAAAGAACCGTTTTCGACCGACTTTCGGAATATTTTTTTTTGCTCTAATTGATTAGGAAAGGTCGAAAAAATATTTTGAACATCAATTGTACCATCAAGAGTACAGTTTTCGATTAATTTCCATAAAAATGGTTGTCGGCTCAGTCGATGGAGAAAGGTCGAAGTAGGATTTTGAACATCAGTTGAAACCTTGCTTATAAATTTTTATCTTAATTGTTCTTATCACAATAAAAGCCACTAAAGATGCCAATTAAAACAGTCTTAGGATCTCGAAAAAAATGAACTCTAAATCCGTTCCTAATGAGTTCAAAACTAAATTTTTTTCAGAAAAGTTTTTAATTATCTAAAAACTTTTTTTCAAATTCTTATTTAACCCTTTAGAGCCCACAGCGAACTAGAAAGGCTATAGTAAGGCAAAATAGTAAGAGCTAATACCAAATTTTAGCTTTATGTCTTTTAAAAGAGAGGCGTGGCAAGCCGTTACCATATGGTAACAGTGGGCCATACTCAGAACAAAATTTATTGCGTTAACATATAACAATTTGGCTCAACAAATATTAATGCTTTTGTTTTTTTTTAATAAAATAAATGATATAACAAGTTTTGAATAACTTAGTTCAGTATACAACAAAATGATAAGTCTTAAAACAGTTTAGCTATACAAAATCTAACCCTAGATTTTGAAACATTGTACACTGTACACTGCAACAGTTTACGTATATTCCTTTACTTTGACTACAAAGTTTCGAAGCATTTCCTAACGGGACGTGCACTTAGCACTGTTTGGAGGACGACGATACCCACCAATCATCGATAACCAGTAATCTGGATAATCGTTCTCAACAAAAGGAGACTTCGAAGGTCCACGACTATCGTTAGACCATACTAAGATTGAAAGTCCAGTAGCTTTTTGTGAAGATGATTTGAATGATGATGAATTGTTTTTAACGCTTTGGGGTAGTTGTTGAAACTAGCAAACCTTTATGAGTTTGAGAGTCTCTAATATTTAATTTATAAGGTGTGAACTCTACGGCATCTCTTCTTGGTGCAGTCAGCAAAGAAGTGCCGATTTGTGGAAAAGTATTGTGACCACTTTTAAGCGGACTTTCACCTACCCAGGTGAAGCAGAATCCAAGAGACCTACCAATTATTACATGCATCCTTCCTTGAGAATTTCATCGTTATCTATGCCATTTGGAGCCAGCAGGAAAAAAATCCATTTAATGAATTAGAGTAGCGAGTGGCCCACTATTACCATATGGTAACATCGTTGAAAATCATTGTTTATGCGTCACAGGTGGAGCAAAAAAAAAATAGTTCTTTATTTTAAAATATTCTATCCTTTATTAATTAAAAGTTCATAAAAACAAATTTTCAAAAAAAGTTTAAATAATGAGATATAAAATCATTTTTAAGTGTCACTATCGTCCAGCATTTGTTTTTTTTTTTGGTTTTTCCCTTGCACTATTTTTTTAGCCAAGTTTTTTGCACAAAATCAATCAGATGACTGACAATTTCAAAATGTTGTATGCTCCATTGTGATTTTTTCTTTAAAAAAGTAAAGTTAGAAACATAATAGCATGTATTTTGAATTTTTAAACTATTTTTGAAAAGAAGGTAACCGAATGTTACCATATGGTAGCAGTGGGCTCTACTGGGTTAAGGCTTGGACTATTGCTTACGTAGTACAAAATATTTATATGAGGGTCATTCATTTCAAATCGAAAGGTTTTTGTGAAAATACCAATCAATTTCCAAGTTTAATTATAGAATGTTTTTCAAACTTCTCTCGAGAAGCGCTCTATAAAAAATTATTGTTTGTTTTTCCTTAAAATAATTATTTAGCAAATTTAAGTGCTTCGTATTCTTGCGTTATTTTACGATATTTTTTATAAAAATATTTAATTTCTACAACATAAGTATCTTCAGCAATGAAAGATAAAAAAAGTTATTATTTGCTTAAATTATCAGCAGCAACTTTGTATCTGCTTAACTTTACCTGCAGCAACTTTGCGTGTTGACAATACTGCACGTACCAATAATGTAATATGTTGCACATGTAATGCAAATGTTGTTGTCATCATCAACAAATGTGGTATGATTAATAACAGGAGCAACAGTCGCAAAAGTAAAAAATTGACTCAACTACTACTTACAAAAAAAAAAAACAACAAAGCTGCTGTAGCACATTTCATGTTAACACAAACGGCTTAAAAAGAAGGCGCTGCCGCTTGTTATATTTTTTATAAAAATGCACGTTAAGGCTCGATGAATTTTTAATTTTTCATTATACTATTTTTTTTTTTTTTTTTTTTTTCAATCGATTTCAGCTGCATATCACATAGTCTCAGGCGATGTTTGTGTAATCCAAAAAGAAATGATTGCAATTTTATTTCTGTTACATTAATTATTAAAAATTAATTTTCAACAATAATATGAAATATAAAAATAAGTTGACAAAGCCAGCTCCACACAATTTTTAGTCAAGGCGCATCGCATATAACCAGCAAATGTTGTTTTTGTACATATAAAAATCTTCTATTTGTTTAGTGAACTTTTTCTTTCGATTTAAACTCATAAGTGTTATGTTTTCTTCTCTTTACAGGTAAGTCAACAAATAATGCTGTCATTCAATCAAAAAAAGAATAAAATAGCCATTGAAAACCGAAAACTGCAAATCAGTGAGTGCAAGTAAGTCAAAAAATCTATAGAGTTTTTATTAAAAAAAAAATCCAAATAATAATAAAAACTGAGAGTCAATCATACAAAAAAAAAAAAAAATGCTAGATTCTAAACTGAATCTGTACTGATGATGACATTTCTTAAAATGAAATTTTTCTTACATTGACAACACAAACAATCAATGCTCGCACCGAACTTGACTACAATGTAATTTCCAAAAGGCTTCAAAGTCAAATAAAATTGAAAACCACTAGAAATAAGAAATGGAAAATGAAAATGAAAATGAAAGCAATAAAAGGTAGAAAGACAAGTACAATACAAATTAAAGGTAAAAAAAAAAAAGTTTCAATCTTAACTGTCGTGTGTTTTTGCAAACGAAAATCAATAACTGAAATAAAAAGATATGATGACTTCAGTAAAGAAAAGTCAGCTTTAGTAAATCTTTTGGTAATTTGATACCATTTATCTGAGAAGTCAGAAGAGATGGATAGGTAAAGGAATTTAGAATCAGCGTCAAGAAAATAGAAAACTATTTGCAAAATCCAAACAAAATGATTAATTGGATATAAAGAATCTTTGACAGCTATCTAGCTACTAAAACTTTCTGATGGTGGGATGATACGAAATGATGTTCTGTCTTTCTTTTGAAATTAATGCTCAGCATACTCTCACATTTTCATCTCCCAAGAATTTTTTATTGTTCAGAGCGACAGAGTTAATAAAATTTTAATGTCTAGGTAGTTCATCGTTTGCCAACAAGGCCTACAAGGGAAAATGCAGATCAATATACTTAGCAGCAAAATCAATTACACTAGTTTACAAATTTCGGGTTCATCTTGAGATCTGGTTTCTCATATACTTTTTTCTATGTATTTTGGTGCGTAGATTCCAAAAATTAAAACAATTTATTTTTATTAAGAATCGTTTTCGAGATATCCCTAAAAAACCCCTTTTTCGGCTTTTTTTTCATTTATTTTGCTGTATCTGGATGATTTTTTTTTTAACACCAAAAAGCTTTTCAGCACTTGAAAGATATTTTTATTCCCTTTTTTAAAGGTATGCTGTTTGCTTGAATCGATTAAAATTTGATGGAGTTACAAGCGCTCAAAGTTCAAGAAAAAATTGACTTTTGCTCCATTCAAACAAACGGCATACCTTTAGAAAAAGAAAAGAATATCTTTCGACTGCTGAAAAGTGTTTTTGAGTCGAAAAAAAAATTCATTGAGATATAGCCAAATAAATGAAAAGAGTGCCGAAAAAGGGGTTTATTGGGGATATCTCGAAAACGATTCTTAAGAAAAAAAATGGTTGCCATTTTTGGAATCTACGCCTCAAAATACATGGAAAAAAGTCTATAAGAAACCAGAATTTTTTTGTAAGGTAGTGTTATTTAAGGGGGCTTTCATTAATTACATGTGGTTTTTTTTTTTTTTTTAAAGTTCGGACCCCTCCCCCTTCCTCCCCGCTTTGTGAAATCTGCTGAGAATCCTCCCCCTCCTCTCTGCTCACATGTGAAACTTACCCTTTAATTTTTAAATAATTAAATTTATTTGATGTGCTCATGTGTTTTGTCTCATACCACTAATACTTATAACTTCTACCCACGTAGCTGAAGGTTTAGAGAAGGTTATTGTGGAGTGAGTTTGCAATACATTTTTTTTTAAGTAAGAGGAGCAAATGGTACTACATTTAAGGCACTCTATAAAGAATTAAACTACACGGTGCTACAGTGAATATGAACTTTTCAAATGACCTAGTGCAGGTTGTAGGTCTGGTCGAGTACAACACGAAACCGTGTTTTAAAACTAAGTAACACCCCCAAATTTTCAGTTTATGGTCAAAAACCTTATTTTGGTGACTTTTCCCACCAAACAATTCCTAACTCAGTAATTTTTCAACCGTTTTCAAATTTTAAAACGGATTTTGTAAGTGAAAGGTCAGTTCTTTCAAAATATATGCAGTTTTTTGTTAGTGTAATAAAAGTATCAAGAGATTTTTTTGAGAAAATCTAAAATTTGTTTATTTTTTTCTAATATTTGCAATTTCAACGCAATTTTTTGCCACAATTTGCATAAAAAGAAATATTCCTACATATGTTATGTAATACAAAATTAAAAAATAGGCTGGGTTAAATGAGAAAAGGACAAAGAAAGAAAATATGATAAAAATTGAAGATCAAAAAGCAAGGAATAGAGAATTATACAGAAATTAACTTTAAGGACTGTCTGTACCTGCAAACTGACGTATTCAAATTATACATTGATCATGGTTTTGGCCAAACTACTGATCTATTTATGGCAACTTACTACATACAAAATTTATGCTCTTTCCGCAACAAATACTTTTCCCTTTTTCTTTTGAAAAATAATATTAATTTAATGTTATTGTATCATCTGAGTTTCTCAAACATATTCTATCCTAAATTATACATAAGTAGATTTAATACATAAACAGTAGGCAAGAGCCTCATTAGCCGAAAATACAAGCAAATGGCATAACAACGAAGGAACAATTTACAAATGCTGCCAGAAGTGCAAAAACAATTTGGCATGACAAAACTTTTGTTACTTGCAAGGATAGATAAACAAATAAACGCTAAAATACTCCCACAAGTAATGTATGCACACACTCACATGTGCGCATTTTGACTTTTAACTTTTGACCAAGTATTTAACGCTTACATATGTGAAAAGTTTTGCGAAAACTATTGCTATTAGCAAAGTTGTCGTTGCTGCTTAAAAATATGCAAGGAATTTTGAACAAGACTTTTGGCAGCAGCAGCAATGCGTAGACAAGAAATCATTAAAAAAATCATAACCTTAAACGTAATGAAATTTGGAAATGCAAAATGGAATTGCTGCAAATAACTTAGCGATAATTTAGATGGAAACAAAATTATAATCGGTAAGGCGCACTTTCAAGTAGATGCAGTAGGAGCTGCTAAATTCTAAGATTATTGTTCTCTTTTTCTCAAGGATGTTAAAAATTCACGTGAATTTTATTTTAGAAATTTTTATTTTAGGTCCATTCCTAACTTAACACAAAAACTACAAATAAATTACATTAAATTATTACAGCTCTTATACAACACTGATGAAATTCAAAGCGCGCGGCAGTTTTGCGCCAATTTCTTGCTTTTGAATCTTGTTGCTTCTGTTATTACATCAATTTCTTAGCCTAAAAGTATGCTCAATAAATTTTGCAACCCTTTAATATACCCCACTGCTACAACTGCTGCTGTTGCGCGCCATACCATATTATCCTTATTATGGTTGGCATATTTGCAGCTGCTTTAGCAACAATATTTTATTTATTCGCGCGCATCAGCAACAAATTGCTAACTGCTTGGCTTAAAGCCAAGAAATTAAAATGTATTGAGGCTGCCGAGAGGATGCCGCCACAGCAAAAACACACACTAACACAATTTCACATAAACACACACACCGAAAAATATGGTAAAATGCATATTTGTGGAAGTGGAATTTCCTTTTTTGCCAACTCAAGCAAAATTCTATGAAATTGGAAAAATTCTTTGGTGGCTGTCGTCGTCGTCGTCATCGATGCTCAAGCCATCCTGTGGCTACTGCAAACAGTTCGCGCATATTGTGCGCTTAAGATTTGGTTCAAGCAATGAAGCCAGATTTGAAGTTTGCTATTGCTGTTGTATGTTTATTTAATTGGAATTTGTTGTTTCATTTTTGACATAAAATAAAAGAAAAAAAAAATATGGTAGCTTAAAGGATTAAATGTCATATTAAATTATTAAAATTAGATTTTTTTAATTTGCAGGTATCATTTATTTTTTGTTGCAAAAAAGAAAACATTAATCTTATTGTGTTCACCATGTCGTATGACTAACGTTTAATTTCATAAAAATGTTGCTCAGGCATGCACTGGGTTGAATCGATTTGGTTAAGTTGTTTGGTGATAAAAATAGTTTGGAATTAATATACTTATAATATCACTTAATTTTTAATCGACTTTGAAATTTTAGATCTTGTGTTTTACAGTACTTTACTATTTACATATTTATGACTTTATCACTGTCATCAAACTGACAGATAGTAATGTTCCATTTGTACGATTATATTCTTATCATTATATTCTTTTATGTGAAGATTTCCTATTTAAGAACATTTTATGAAAAAATAGAGACGGATTTTTACATAAATATACATTAAGGTATTACCGAATATTTGATATTTCTATTTCTGCATCAGTGTTAGATTAAAACTTAGGTTTTTGGCATATTTTTGCCAGTCTCTGCCCTTGTAATAGAAATGGCTTTTACAAAATATTTTTTTTTTATTAAAAAACACAAATCTCTCAACAGAGTTGACATTAAGCAAAAATACGAAAGAAAGACCACAAGCTTAGTTCACTTCACTCTTAGTAAATCCTTTTGCTGATGTGTTCAAAGCCAACACCAGCACTATGTCGTTGAATCCGTATTTTGCACTAATGCTATTTCATCGTGATGTCCATCACGTTTGTGCAGATGTTTGTGTTTGAGCACATGAGTCAGTTTTCTATGTTTACTTACATACGTACATACATATGTTCATTAGAGTGTATCACAAAAAAAAATTGAATTTCATAACTTATATTTCGAGCACATATCGATAGTATTTCAGCGCCTCAAACATTTTTTTTTTTTAATTTTCATCATAACTTTATTGCTCTATGTTCGGATCGTCAAACACATAACAATTTTGGAAAGGTTTTGACAAGTCTTTCATTCTGTATTACCTAAAATATCATATTCGTTTTTTTTTTCAATTTTTTTTTTTTCGTTTAAATCAAATCTCACTAAAAATCACTTAACTTTCATGATGAAAATAATATGTGGGCCAATCGGTATTTCACAGTGAAAGTGATGATTTAAATTTAAAATTCATATAAATAGAATCAAATTCTTTCATATTGACAACTGTCATCTAAAGCCTTTAACAAGTTTAGCCATGAAAATTTCTTTTCAAAACGAAATGTTCATCGTGCATTACGTGATTTTTTGGCATTAATAACACTCAACCGTAAAATTTGATTTTTTCAAAAATCTGGTAATTTTTCATCGATATATTTTTAATTGCTAATTCAATAAAAAATTCAACCATACACTTTTGTTAAGCATTTTAATAAATTTAACTTAATACCAAAGAACTATTAAGATATAAATTTGAAAGTGAAAGTCCAAAAAAGTCAAAAAAATTAAAACACCACAATATCTCGAAAACTGTGCCATTCAAAAAATTTTCATTTTCGAATTCAACAGGAAAATGTACATAACAAATGTATCCTCTTATCAAAGGTACTTGAGAAAAAACTTTTTGTAACGATTAGGCTCAACAAATTGTCGAAAAAATTAATATATTCATAAAATGTGGAATTTGAATTCATTCATTTAATCGCTCCTAACGTTGTTATTTTATAGTCGATTTTCTTGTTGAATGTTTTAATTTTTGCGCAAAAGTATCAACTCTAGGTGTAAGAAGTTAAAATATTTTTTTTTATTTTATTTCTATTTTTTCGTGGCCACAGAATCAAATGTAAAATTTGGTTTTTCTTAAAATCTGGTCTATTTTCATCTATATCTTTTGAACCACTCTTTTTATGAAAAATGTTATTACACACTTTTGTTTATCAATTTATTGACTTTAATTTGACACTAAGAACGAAATTGGACATTTCTAGCTCAAGATATGAATTTTAAAGTGAAATGAGGTCGAAAAATTAAAAAACCTACAATATCTCGAAAACTGTACCATTAAAAAAATCTTTATTTTCATTTTCGAACTCAGCAGGAAAGTCTACATAAGAAAAGTAACCTCAGATCAATGGAACATTTTGAGTGTAAACTAGTGTAATTTATAAGACTCACTAAATTTCAATTGCTGCGTTTAACTATAAAAAAAAAATTTAAAGTTTTTAGGATTTAGGGTTTAGTTCGAGTGATCACCATTTTATAAAAATTCGACGCATAAATATGGCTAAATCTTACCAGACAGAAAGAAGGTTATTGAAAAATTATTAAATTAGGTAATTTCTATATTTTCATATATTCATGCTTTTGGCCCGAGTTTTTTGCTTCAATTTTTCGTTTGTGTCCCGATGAATATTCATAAATTTACATCCACAATAGTCAGCTATCATGCCTTTGTCACAAAAGCTCTCATAATGTTGCGGTAAAATCGCTGACCGCACCTTAATTCGGAAGGAAAGATTACAAAACCTTTCTATTATCAACCTCTTACTACATGGTATATAAAGACTTTTCAAAATCTTAGACTTTTCATAGCTTCCGACTGATTCTATATGTTCTAAGAGCACAAAAATTATCATGAATTATTAAAACTATCGAATTAAGTGTAACTCACACGTCATGTGTATAATTCACATTAACATTACTTTAAACGCAGCTGATAAAAATAAATAAGTGGCCAAATTTATTAAACACTTAAGGCTTTCAATAGTAGAAAACAAATATAAACAGAAATATATATAACATATTAAGATGAAGGAACAAAACCACAATGACACTTGAGAAAATAAACAGCCAACAAACAAAAAAAAAATTGAAAAACAAGACCATAAAACAAATAAACAATTGACCGAGCAAAAGAGTGAAAATAAATAAACTTCAACTGCACTTTGTTTGTTGGCCAACAGCAAAGACAATGCCAACAACGCTAACAAATAAATGAAAGAAGATGTACTTTAAGAAAACGGCAACAAAAACAACAACATCCAAATACTCTAACGATACAAACGAAAATTGCACAAATTGAAATTGAGTATATTTGGCAACCGTAGTAAGAAACAGAAACAACAAGACAAAACATGCCATATGCGTTGCTTGCAGGCCAAAAAACTTGGCTTATTGTCTGTGAATGCTTGCTCTAACAACATTGAAATGGTCATAATGTTGTAGCGTAATAGGGCTGAAAAAAAATTGTATCGTTCTGTCTTAAACTGAAAGTTTAAATTTCCGATATATTTTTTCGATTCAAAACTTCCTTGAATATTGAAGTCAATGCTATAGAGGTTAATGTGTCCAACAGCAACCATATGAGTTGTTTATTTTGAAAGGCACTCTTCGTTGAGAAGAAAAATTGACGTAACTTGATATCACCGATATAAAATTTATTTAATTATTTCTTCTCAACGAAGAGTGCCTTTCAAAATAAACAACTCATATGGTTGCTGTTGGACACATTAACCTCTATAGCATTGACTTCAATATTCAAGGAAGTTTTGAATCGAAAAAATATATCGGAAATTAAAACTTTCAGTTTAAGACAGAACGATACAATTTTTTTTCAGCCCTATTACGCCCGTACCGAGTTTTACAGCATTTTTTTTTTTAGGACTTTGCTTAACATAGCGTTTCCAAATGTTTGCCCAAGTACATTGAAAACAAAAAAGTTTGTAATATTTTCGAAAAAGTTTGTATAGAATACGATCTTAACACTACTTTTGCATTGCTACATCTGGAGGTGCCATGCTCATTTGTTACGTTAACTCTTTTAGAATCCCTAGTTTTGTCAAAACTTTTTACGGAACTGAATTTATTTTAATATTTTTTTAAACACAGCACATCAATATTTTTACATATTTCGGGATTTCCATGTACTTATTAATAGTTTCTTAAATTAATATTCTATCTTAAGGTGAAAACTCAATTAAATTTCATGTGTGCGGTAGTATAATTCACTGGTTTTAATGTACTTTATTATTCTGAGTAAGTAGAGATATTGTTAACAGTGTTCCAGTTTAAGCAAAAATATTTTTTTTAAACTGCATAATTTGCAATTTCATATCAAAAGTTGGGATTTTGGCCAGAGTAATGAAAGAAAGTGTGATAATTCTTTCTTCAATAAACAATTGACATTGAAAATTCAAAACATTAATGCAAAATCGATAAATATCGATCGAAAAAGTAAAAAGATCTGTAGTTTTACATCTCAACCGATTAAAAAAAGTAACAAGCAATTTTTCACAAATTAGCTAATATCTCATAAGAGTTTTTACAAAATATGCTTTCAGGTGTCCAAAAGTTTTTTTCGTTTATTTATCACGGCATAATTAACAGGCTAATTTATCACAAAATATTAGATATACATAGTGACTTAAATACAATAAGTTCATCAAAATTTGATGGCTTAAGACTTCAGTGAACTGAAAGCCGAATTGACATCCGCTGTAAAAGATACTACTTGGAATAAGATTACTTATTTTATTTTAAAGTATGCTGTATTCTTTATTACATTGCATTTTGTTTCAATCAATGATATATGCAATTACATTGTGTTTTGTTAATGACAAATAACGTCGAGATTACAAATTGCTATCTGAAGTGTTCTAATTGGTTGCTTTAGATATATTGTTTACCCAATCAAGTCAAGAGGCTTAGTACGGTTAAGTCTTATTTCGATACCAAATACGTTGAAAGGTCCTGTTTCTTGGTTTTTGTGTTCTTGGAGCCACTTATGTCACGGTTGATGTCACCGTTTTATATACATATATCATGGCATTTTTACCAATTTACGTTGAGGTTTATTTTGAATCGTTGAATTATTTTAAAGATTAAGTTTTTGGTACAGCCCCAGAGCTGTCAAAAGTTTGCTATTTTTGGACAAAGCAGATCTTTTCCCCAAGTAGTCAGTTTAATTGCCGATATCAAGTGTCTAATACATACTTCTTTTTTTTGACACAAACTTTCCACCTGAGTTTTGCATCTAAGTTCATAACGAGGTATTTTGAAGTATTCAAGTATGGTATTGTATTGTTGAATATTAAAACTGGGTGATACTCAATGCATTTATTTGAAAAATTTACATGTGTCGATTTTGTGCTTTTGAGAATTATTCTCCAATTTATAAGCTGATCAATTGCTACCTGCGCCTTTGAGTTGACTCAATAGCATTGTCACTTATTGTCAGAACTGCTGTATCATCAGCAAATGCAGCTTATTTACAAAATGGTAATTGTTGTACTTTCGTATAAGGCAAATTAAGTAATGGCATACTTCCAGCATACTTCCTTGTAGTACTCATGCTTCAATCAATTTCAAATTCGAGTTTGCATCTTCGTATTTTATTCAGAAATATTGTTGTGTTAGATACGATTTAATCATATACTGAAGACCTTCGTACCACACCTTATCAAATGACTGTTTAATGTCTAAGAAGATCGTAATGCAGCCTTTTTCCATTTAAAGGATTTATCAATAGAGTTCTAGATTCTGTGAACATGCTTTATAGTAGAGTGCTGTTTCCTAAGCCCCATTTTTTTTTTTTTTAACCATAAGCCAACGCTCAGGGGATGCCCTCTATAATGCAATGCACCGTGTTGGATTTAAGAAAAGGAGAATGGTTAGAGGGAAGGGGGAGAGATGGAGTAGTATCGGTGAACATTCCTCTTGAACTTACCGATGTCACAATTGCCGATGTCACGATGAAACAAAATTAAAAAAGGAAATTATCGAATTAAAGTACCATAAAATAAACATCTGGTAGGACCTAATATATGGAAAAACATTTTTATTGAATGAGCTAGCTTACTTATCTACAAAAATTGACGTAAATTTACAAAAAATAAGCTTAAGAATAAAAAAAATTTCATAATTTTAGTGAATACTTGGGAGACTGTAAGAACTATCTAAACAAAACAAGCAATTAATGTGTGAGGAATTGTATGAAACAAAAAAGTTAATACAGCAAATTGAAGGAAAAGAAAATATGAAAACATATCAGAGTACTTAACCTTTGTGTGTACGCGAAAAAAATCCTACGTAAGTGTACACTGATGGTACCCGGGTACCCAAATTGAAATAAACGATTTATAACAGGGGTGTAGGCTGAAAATATCAAAATATGCACATATTTATTACCAAAAGCTGCAACAAAACAGAATTTACAACAGCAAACAATTTATAGCAATAAGGGTCAGCATTTACTAAGCTTATTATAGCAAAAACAGCAATAATTGTAGGTATATAATCTATATACTAATATGTAAACATCAAAACCTGTGATACACTTTTATAGTATTTACTATAAGGAGAGGGGAATGAAACTTATATCATTGGAAAGGTACTGTTCCCTAGATGTGCAGAAAAGAAAAATAATGTGTGTATGTTGACGTAAAGACAGGTAAAATAAATTTAACATAGACCTATGATTTCCCCATACAAAATGCTATAACGCCTAATGAGAAGAAACGCTGTCACGGCTGAGCCGCCTCACCGATTTTAATGAATTTTGATATGGATATAGGTTGAACCTTAAGAAAATATATTTGTCCAGAGTGGGCAGCGCCACGCCCATAACAAGGAAAAACGTCTACGACTAAGCTAATGGATCGATTTTGATGAAATTTAGTTTGGATACAGACTAATCCCTAAACAAGATTGCTAAAAACTCTAAGCTCTTTTGGTGGGCGTGGCACTGCTCCCTAGCTAATGCACCGAATTTGGAAAGGAATTTGGTATTGAAATAGATTGAATCTTGAGGAAAGGTATTCAGCTTAAAGTGGACGGTTTCACGCCCCCAATAGGAAAATATATTTTCACAGCTAAACTAATAGACCGATTTTAATGAAATTCAATATTGAGATAGATTGCACCCTAAGCAAGAGAAAGAAGCAGGGATAAACAAGCTTTTTCAAGTTTAGTTTTTTAATACTGAAAAATATTTTTTGTTACTTTTGCGCACGCTTCATTCGAAAATATCTTCATAATTTGAGCTAGCTGATCTTAATTAAATGAGTATTATAACTAAATACTTTTGTAAAACGGTAAGGGGTCGTCCATTAATATCATAAGATTTTTTTTGAAAATTCGGACCCCCTCTTTCCCCTTATGTAACGGCCCCTAGCGGCGTACATCTGCTTCCAGGAAAATAATCCAGCTTGGAATACATCTACAAATTCACGAAGATGCTTTCTGAAGGATCTCGGAAAACAATTGACAATGCCAGAAATAAATACCTGATCAACTATTCCCAATGTATGCCGGAACTTTGCTACCAAAATCGGTAAAGAATCCATATTAGGACGTCCAATTCATGTAAAAGTAGTTCCTGTAGCAGTATCAACTCGCGATGCCACAGGCCGTTTATCGGAAGTTGGGAACTGCGCTTTATGCCTTACTTCACCGAATAAAAAGAGGCGTAAGACGAGGAAGTCTTGTGAGGATTGCAATCTGCCGGTTTGCGACACACATGCCGTTACAACTACCAAGTGCAATACTTGCTCTGACTTATAGGTAAAACATATGTAAATTTGAGTCCATTTTCATTCGAATTAATTTTTTGAAATACATATGTGCAACACTATTTAATTTTCTTTTTATTTTTATATAAAACCAATATAAAATAAAAGTGTTTGAAACTACATATATGTATATAACGTTCCTTGTTATTAACTTTTAGCAAAATAAGCACCAATTTTTCAAAACGTTCATACAAAATACATACAGGTACCCGGGTACCACGGGTGTACACTTAGAGGTGTAAAAACTTTAACCAAATAAAAAGAGTATACTAAACTTTTTTTTATCTAGATTGCTTGCTTAAAGTGTGCTTCTTGACTAGCTTGAGGAATACCAAAAACATCAAAATCAAAAAATTAACTTTTGTAGCCCAAAACTCAGAAAAAGTACGCCTTGGGTACCCGGGTACCACGGGTGTACACATAAAGGTTAAGAGAATGTATGTTTGATGAGTATAACGATTTTAGAAAAATTAGTTACGAAAATTTTTTTTAAGAAATCAACTTAAAAATCGCCTTTTTGCGTTTATTTCAAGTGCACGTATTGAAGACATCAAACTAAAACTTGAGACGAAATGGTTTGTAAGTGAGCGATTTTAAATTGTAGTGCATTTCGAAAAATAAAGTTTTCAAAAGAAACTTTCTAATAAATATACGATACTTGATCTACATTACCCTTTCTAAGCTGATTTCACTATGCTGGCAAGAAGGACACCAAGAAATGAGTGTCGGCAGCATAAAACATAGACATCGAGTTGAATGCTACCAGCAAGCATGCCAGCAAGGACTTTCGTCAATTGTTGCTTTGAATGTTTGGTTGGTTGGTCGGTTAAAGACTTGTTAACAATAATGCGCGCAGTTTAAAGTTGCAACTGTTTGCCTCTTCAAAATGTTAGTGCTGCTGTCAAGCAAGCAAAGGGTGCATAGTGCAAAATTTTCCATTTCGAAAGGGTAGTAGGGTTACTTATTCACTCACTCATCTAAGCAGACAATTTGCAGTTTGTACAGCATAACTTTTGTTTCAATTTCTGTTTATTTTAGAGGTTTTAAGTTTCAACAACGGAAGTTTATTTGAAAACTTTTCAAAATCACAATTTTGTTAATTTTTCTTAGTTTTGCTTTCCTTTGCATTTTTGTTAGTTTTTCGTAGTAAAAATGCTTGCGGTTTATTTTTAATTGGAAATTGTTTGACTTAAATGAAAGCTTATGACGAAAATGAAAGCTTCTTATATTTGAGTTGACTTGTAGCAATTAATACATTTAAATTAAACATATTTAAGATCATTGAGATATATGTACATAAGACAATTTTTATTTCTAAAGTTCTTGTCGTCTTGGAATATTCAATTAATTCTGAATGCAACACTAACTTAGATATTGTAAGCACTTTTTCAGAAGATAGAGTTTTGTGGGTAATTAAATCTTTTGGTTCATTTAAGTCCCTTGAACCAGATGCGTTGTTTCCAGCTATGCTACAGCATGAGAGGAAAGTCTTAGTACTATGTTTAGAAATTCTTTTTCAAAGTATTTTAACCCATATCGTACCTTTGATTCGTAAACGAATCACGAAAATTGCTCATTTTTGAAAATTTTTATCATTATAATATAAAAAAAAATTCGAAGGTTTATATTTTTTATATCAAAGTTTAATGCATTGGCTTTTCTTTAAGAATTTTTTTTCTCGTGCCACGTCCACTTTTTGAACTAAGTGGGAGTTTAAGAAAAAACATTTGTTTTGGATACTTTTTTGAAAATTAATCAAAAATATTAAAATTGATCAAATGTGGACAAAACCAACACAGAATAGATTCAAAAGGACTAATGTTATTCTCCTCAGTAAAAATTATATATCCAGATTGTTTAGGTGAGCTATATATAGCACCCAAATATGGTGATGTGTATACGATTCAATGGCCACTTCCCAGGGTAACTATTTGGCAATTTTTGTTTTTAAAGATGTCAAACTTTTTGAGTAGGTCAAGCGCTAAAAAGTACAAAATCTTGAAGAAACAACATTTTTCGATTAAGTCAAGCGCTCAATAAATTCAAAAACAATTTTGGCTAGGTGCACTTTCCGATCGACCTCAAACTTATTTTCCGCCAATTTTTCCACTCAACTTACCACCTCATTACAACTTTTTTAAAAAAAAAAAGTATTCTGAATGTTTTGGTACTATATAGGTTAAGGCTAAAAATGGTTCATAAGTCATGGCTCGAGGCGAGGGTAATTTTTATATCAAAAGATGGAGAATCCAGTTATGTTTAAGCGAAAAATTAAGTACCTATAAGTCTAACATCATTCCTTCATTAGGAAATAGTTTCAAACACATTGACAGCACCACTATACCATTATCTAATTAGGCATTATCTTCGATCGCAAATTATATTGGCAATCTGATGTTGAAAATCGCCTTAAAAAGGCATACTAAGCCTTTTATGTAAATAAAAAGTTCCATGGAGCAACCTGGGCTTTCAACCCCGAAATCACCCACTGGATCGATACTGGAACAGTAAGATTCATTTGACTTTATGAAGTTCATGTTTGTACGTAAACAGTTGAAATATAAACTTGAATTTGGTTCATACGATTTCCATAGATGTTAAAAAAAATGTTGCTTAAAATTCATAAGGATCGGCTCAATAGTCTTGGAGAAAAGACTGGCACCGTATAATAAAAGTGATTTAAATGCGTTTTTGGTTTATATTATTGAGCCATAGAGCGCGCTCAAATAAAATTGACAAAATCTGAACTTTATGAAATTCTAACCGAGTTGAGTAACTAGGTTGGCCCCTTAATTATCGATATATGAATATATTTTGAAATCACGGCGCTTAGCTGTCATCTGTTTACTAAATGTTTAAAAAATTTTATATGATTTTTACGAACTACAGAATTTCTTCGTATTTTAGTAATGCATCGAAAATTAAAGATCTCCGAAATTGTAATTTTTATTCAGTGCACTTTCATTACATAAACCAAACAAAACTGTACAAATGTATATATGTGTATGATATTTATTGTTTTACTACGTTTTTTTTGTTGCTATAGCCGCTACTGCTAATGCCGCACAGATTATGGCATCAGACAAAAGTGCACACACAATATGCACCTGATGCTGATAGGTAGATTTTTTTGTTGTTATTGCAACTGCTGTTGCCGTTTTTGTTGCTGTTGATTGCCTACCTAAAATTATGTTGACGATGCTGATGATGACTACATTTTAGATATTGTTGATGAATCTATTGTCGTCTACGTTATATGTTTTTACTGTCTATGCTTTAGCTTGTGCTTTGAATTATTTGCAGGTCTGCCTATCACTTGATAAAGTTGGGGCTTAAAATCTCACACTAAAGAGCTAGAACAAGAGAAAAACCCACACATGAACTGTTTTTGTATTTATGTTGAAGTGCAAAAATATTCATCTGTCACAAGTTATGACGTGAAAAATATTTGCAATTCAGTAAGTTGGTATGATCACAACTGAATATGAATTAATATTTTATAATTCATAATGATATGTATGTATTTTATCTAAGGACCTGCAATTAAATATTTTGATATTTCTAGGTTTTCAATGTAGTAATCGAACGATTATGAACTTAAGTTAAGAATGAAATTTTACAGAGCTTTAGAATCAATCGCCCAATTATTGCAGTTGAAACATTGAAGGATAAAGTAGTGAGACACTTCCAAGTGATTTTTTATTGTTATTGTGGTCGTACTTTAACTGAATAAAGTCAGTGAAAAGGACAACTCTTTACTTGCCGTTAGCGACCAGAATATAGTTTATGTTGAATTGAAATTGTTTTCATGGATTAAAAAGACTTAACATTTAATGTGTAATATTTCTGAAAAAGCCACAAATTGATGTTTAAGTTCAAAAAATACAATTTTCTTGCTTGGCATAAATTTCAATGATAAAAACAGCTGCTTTCATGCCATTTAGTTGAGCGACAAGCCATGATCAAATATCAAGCAAAATAGCAGCAACATCATCATCATCATCAACTGTCCTGTAATGTTGCGACCGCAAGGCATAAAATGTTGCAACAGCAACAGCAACACAAAGTGATATGATAAATAATAAAAAAGTTGACAATTCACACAAACTGAGTGACTGACAAACGGACTGACAGAAAAATAAGACAAGGTTTAAGTCTTTACTCAAGTATGCAACGATGAGCAACATAGCATTACTTGGAGTCACTTCAAAGCAATTCACCTTTTTCCACTTTACCACTTGTCAGCCGACAACATGTCAACTGGTGTTGTTTGCTTGCAACATCAAGGGTTTATGTGCCACAGCAGCGACAGCAACAGCAGTCAAAAGCGCATTCTAGCAGCAGTAAGTGTAAATAACTAGGCTCAGGCACTGTGGCAAATGAAAAAATACAGAAAAGGAATGGGAAAGGGAAAAAAAATATTGCAAGTGTTGCATGGCTGTGTAAATCTTGGCCATTGTTGACAATTAAAAATTTTTTTGTTCTTTTCTGTTTGCCAGAGTACAGTAAATTGAAGTTGTGTAGGTTGCCCTAAGTGATATTGCTGTTGCTGCTGGTGTGTTAATTTTGTTGTTGAAAATAATATCAAGATCTTAAAATTTATATTTTCCAGCATGCATTCAACAGGGATAGTTATTTTGTTAACATAGGCGGTAGGGTACTGTTTCAGTTGTATTAATTAAGCAAATCTTCTGGACTGTTTCATAGAAGCAATCTGGTTAAGTGCTTTACAATTAACTAGTTGAAAATTAGCGAAAATTTCAGGAAGCTAGCAGCTTATCCAATAAATTTTAGTTAGAAGCTTTTGCATCTAATTGGTCAGCAACATGCAAGCTTTTGATTGAAATCTAAGAAATCTTTAGTCCTACAATGATAACGACGAGCTATATCAATAAAAAAAATTCCAATATATATATATTCGACAGTTCACTTTTTGCATGGTATCCATATTTTTGAGTAAGCTGCCTATTTCCTTAATATTTCTCAACACGCTAAAGAATTTTTTAGTGTGGGTAGGGCTTCACGAGCAGAGTTGTGAGCTTTCTAAGGCTTAATCTTTTTTTTTTTAGAAAAATTTATGGAAACGTTGTTATATTTGAGAGCAAAGCATTATCAATTTTAAAAAATATTTTATAAATATCGTGAGGATTCAATGATTCCATGACATACAATTTGGCCTACCAGCCTTTTTTAGTAAATTGCTTATTTAATATTTGTAGATCTAATGGTATTCCCTGGTTAGTTAGTCAAGAAAAGAAAAGACTTTCTTATGGAAATTTTGACATTGTAAGAAGTATGTACTGTAATTGTTCTAAGGATCGCAAAGCCATTCTTCATTGCTCGTATGTTCCTAAAGTAAATGCTTTTGTCTGATACTTTATTCAAAATCAAACCTAACAATACATTTTATATATAGAGATTGATTTTAAGTCGCTTAGTCTGAATTCAACTTATATTTTAGCTGAATTATTTTTAATTTTGAATAATTGAATTATTTTTTGTAGTTTTCTAACTTTCCAAAAAATCCAAGGCTCGCATTTTATTCAAAACTCCTCAAAAAATTTGTGATAATTCATTTTAATAGAACTGTGAACCTTTAAGTTTCTTTTATCTTTTAAGTAAATTCAAAACTAAATCAAAAATCGCTGTTTTATTAACGTTGTTACGTTTTTATTTTACGTTCCAATCTGCTACACGTTCGTACAAAATAAATTAAATAAATTTTTCAAATTCCATCAAGTTTTTTTATTTGAATTTCAACTTTTCGGACTTGCAACAGCAGCTTTTTAGACATTTCAATTCATTCTGAATTTTTTTTTTATTAAAAGCATTTTAAATTTTTAAAATCCATCACAATGTTAGATTGGACCGAAAATCGGCTTTTCAAATGCCATTTTCAGCTTAGATTTCATTCATTTAACAACAAGAACAGCAACAAATAAAACAGCAACCGAAAATCAACAATAAAAAAGTGCAAGCCAAATGCTGCGAAAAGTCGCTTGGGTAAAGCGATTGCAGCAGGATGCTTACCTGAAAAAAAGAAATAAAAAATCCCAGAGAATTCTAAAAATTGAAATTGCGCTTTTGGGAATTTTTAACAAAACAAATGGAAGGTAGAAAAAACCATCAAAATATGCAAACGAAATGTTTGCAATTTCAACTGATGCTGCATAGAAAATAAAACCAAATATTGAAATTGAAATGCCATATTATTGTTATTCCTATTGGGGTTACTGCTGCATATTGCACTCTACTTTTATAAATCTAAATTCATCACATTGAAATATATGAGGTCAATAGAATTCTATTTATTTTTTATTTTATCAAAATGGTAGTTGCTAATGAATGAGGGGTGTAGCTACATGGCATGGAAATATAATGAAATTTATTTAGGTTGACGAAATACAGGTTATTTTATATAAAAAAGGAAAAATCTATTTTCACTTTAAAGCTCTATAATTTCTAAGTGTATTCATCGAACTTAATAGAAGTTAAGAATTAATACTAAGTATATGAAATCTGTGGTTTTGTAATAGTTGAAAAGTTGCAGTAGGTATAAAAGCAGTCATTTCCAAAAAGAAATACGCTTTAAATTAAATAATAATAACTCGAACGTAAATGTATTCAACCTAGAAATGTTCTCTCAAAATAATACTTATGCGACATGTTGCACAATAATAAGTAAAATATTTTATAATCTCAAAGGAAAAACAGTGATAGTAGATCGAAATAGTGGACCAATTTTCATAAGATTTGGTTTGGAGATAGATTGAAGCCTAAGAAAGGGTATTTAAAGCTTTTTGTTTTTAGTAGGCGTGCCACCACCCCTAATGGCTATAAGCGCTGTCACTGCTGAATAGCTTATTATATTAATTATTTTTCATATCCATACTAATGGTCCGACATTGATAAAATTTCGTTTGGAGATGGATTGAAGCCTGAGGAAAGGTATTTGTTTTTATTGGGCAATGCAATGCCTATAAATGGCAAATATGTTTCCACAGCTAAATTAATGCACCAATTTTGATGAAATTTTATATGGATATGAACTGAATCCCAAGGGAAAGATGGAGAAAGCAAATGGGCAACACGATATCATAATTTTTATTTTTGGAACAATGACGGTAAATTGGTTCTGAGTTGTTTTGTTCAAAAGTTTAATTTCAAATGGTGGGCGAGCTCAAGCATATATTAATACTATTTTAAAAAATTAACATACAAAACTAACACATAATCTTTTTAACAAACATTTGTAATATTTAAAGTTCATCATTATTGTTGCCATTAAGCACAGCATCTTTTGTGGGTATTTTTTTTTTTTTTTTTTTTTCACAATAATATTCTGCTTATGGCCAATAAATCCAAGCGCTTGCCTCTCATGCTTGCCAATAAAAACACATTAGTCATTGTGTGTGGCGGACGCGTATAAGCACACACACATACAGAGAAATGCTGCTCATAAAGGCACAGATAAAATACTTGTCTGCAAACACACACACCTACATACATAGACTGTTATAAAGCAAAGCTTATTTAGATGACAACAATACTGGGCAAAAGAGTATAGAGCAAAGCAGAGCGCAATGTACGCTTAAGGCAGGCTGTGTAGCCTTAATCGCAATAAATCAATCAATTCAATTCAACCTTTTTTTTTTGTCAATGCTACTGTTGTTGTTGGAACTCATTCAAAATGTAAGCGATGCATAAAATATACCAAACACATATACACCCACTGACATGGCTGTGAGCGACATGACAATAGCTGCATATAAGGCAAAGCATGCTAAGAGTGTACGAGTAGTTATCAACTTTAAAGTCCTTCAAGGATACAAGGAAATCTAGGTATTATAGAAAGTATATCAAATTAATTTTTTTTTTGTAAAAGAAATTTGTTTATCATTTTTATTGGTTTGCAGGCGAAATTGTTCGAAAAGTAAAATATTAAAATAAATTAAAAATGCATAGAAATATTTTTCCAAAATCAAAATTTAGCAATCGCTTTCAAAAATATTAAATTTTTTGGGGAAAAAAAATATTTTCTTTGCAAAAGATAATTTTTTCTTTGGGTGGCTTGGTATGTTTTATATGTGTGCAATATTTTAAAATTTACTTTTAAGCTAAGGCGCACATAGATCTGTGATACGTAGACTGCCAACATACTTATGTACAGTGGTTGTTTGGTTACATTGGTTTGGTTACACTAGCTTCAAAAAACTCTCTCAAAATTGCATTTTAAATGTTTTATTTGCATGGGCGGTCAGCGTGACCGATTTCACTCATTTTCAATTCTAAGAACTTTGTTTGAAAATGTAATCTATGTAACGAATTTCATTAAAAAACTTTACAAACGGAATGATATAGTGAATATACTCTGAGTTAGGAGCATAAAAATAATTCAAATTAATGAAATTTTGACTTTAAACGAATATTCACAATAAATAATCGCGTTAAATGAGATATTGCCCAGAATGTTTAAGAATAAGAGATAATAATTGTTTCTCTTCATGAAAATTTGCTCGAATATAGCTTAAAAAACAAAAGTTAAAAAGGAGAAATCACTCTAAATAATTTGCTGCAGGAAACCAATAAAATAAAGAGTGAGATCGAAAAAATCTTAACATATATAAAATTCAATAATTTTTAAACGGTTGATTTTTAGACGGTTAGAGTTTTGATTTTTTTTTATTTAATTGATAATATTTTACAATTTACTGAAAAATATAATTTTTATAGTTCTAACCACTATTTATGAACTCGTGGACCTTTTTTTGGTAAGCCTTCCATTAGAGATTTGATAGTCGTTTCAGACACCTTTTTGCAACAGTTTGCCCATCTCCTTTTAAAATCTTTGATATTTTGGGACACCTTTTTTGTGGTCTTTAAGTTTCTTTTCACAAGAGCCCAATATCTTTCGAGTGGTCTTAGCTCCGGACAATTTGGAGGTATAAAAATTATGTTATTACTTTGGTAAGACTCCAGAGCTTTCTTGCCGTAGTGACGTGATGCCAAATCGGGCAAAAAATATGTGGACACATCGTGCTCTCTTATGAAAGGAAGAAGTTTTTTTTTTTCAAACATTCTTTGATGTATATTTCGGTATTTATAGAACCAACTGTAACAAATGACTTGCTTCTTTTGCCGCAACTGCATATAGCTTGCGATACCTTGATTTTTTAGGAAACTTTGTCTGCTTTTGGATTCTAAATTGTTCTTCGACATTTCCTCGAGCATCAGCAACATAAAAATGTTGACACGGAAGCTGCGTAAAATTTGCCAGTACATACGTTTCGTCGTCCATTATACAACATGAGTATTTTTGTATGAAATTCAATTTTTATTTCCGAGCCCTACTTTTGGCGTCTAAATTTTTTGCAGCATTCCTGTCTGGAACTTTTTGGACTTTGTATGTTTTCAAACCTGCATTGGCTTTCACTTTTCGCACCATTTAGTCAGAGCACTGGGCTAGTAGGGCAGCTTTTCTAGCAGATGTGTTTGGAGATCTTTTCAAGATGCTTTCAATCTTCTTGGCTTTGCCAATATCATGTGGTCCGTTTTTTCTTCCCAAATCAGGTTTCCTATCGATGATCAAATTCTCCTGAAACTGTTTAATAACATTGGAAACAGTTTGACGGAAGACCTTCAATTCTTTGGCCAATTTTTTGTAGGACCAATTCGGACTTTTTAGAAAATTTTTAATAATTTTAAGACGTACTTCTTTTTCTTCACTCATTTTGATCAAACTTAAAACAAATCAACATGTTTGTCATTAAAAATAATAACTGAAATATTTTTCAAACATAACTAGATCAAAGAAATTTTTAAATTTTGCACAAAAAAAAAATTATTAGGTAAAACGTATGTTAAGATTTTTTCAATCTCACTCCTTAAAATTGATACTTAGAATCCAATATCCCTTCTACAGAGATTTGGAGATACTTTGCTTTTCGCTTTATGACTACTAATTTTTTGAAGTTCCAGTTCAACAATTTTGGTTCTACTCTTTGTGATTGATGCTTGAACAATTTTGCGTTCTCAAGTAATTTACTCAAAGCCTAATTTTATTTTGTGTAGCTGCACAATATATTCATAGAAGCGGTGTACATGTGTATCTCAGTAATATCAAAGTTTTCTTTTTGTTTAAAAATTTTATTTATAATTGAGTTCCATAACGATCCCATCAAACGTTTATTTACCCTACAATCGTTAAGTACAAAACCTTCATACTGTCACTTGCAAATCACCGAAAGAGCAAGAATAAAAGCAGCGAGACACAACGCAACGTAAAGAGATGTACGTTACTTTCTAGTGACATCTTAAAAATGACTCTAGGTTTTGGGTTCTCATTTTCTTGCCAAAGACATTTTATTTAAATGACTTCACTTCACTTTCAAATGTGTAACACAGACGAACTGTATGCGATAAGTCTATGTGAGTGTATATGTAAGGAGCATTGAATTGGTGGGCGTGTAATGAAGCCGACACTAGCAGATTTGTGCGGCTTTTAAATACCCTTTTAAAAAATGTGGTTGGCACTGTAAAATAGCGGCATGCGCCCAATTGTTCGTTTCCTTCCTTTTTTGGTTTTTTTTTTTTCTTCTTTTTATTGTGCCAAAACAATAAAGCATTGAGTTTGTTTTTTAGCTGTTTCTTTTTCTCTCTATATTCTTATATTTTTACTTTTAAATTTTCCATTTATTTTTAAGTTTTTTATTTTTACCAACCGGAGAAAAATTGCTTTGAACTCATTTTAAGAAACGAGGCTAAGAAAAATGTGAGTCGATATTTTTCAAAATGACAGACGATGACGATAGCGGACAAATGTTTTAAGGAAGTGTGCTATTAAAGAGTGAAGCAAATAGATTCATTTTACTGAAGCGGTTTCTTAAAGGCTTTAAGATTTTAAACGGAAATATTGTTTAGTCCTTATGTTTGTTGATTTAAAAAAGTAGGAAAATTCGTAGAAGCTTGCTTTTTATGAAGCCATTTTGAATATCTCTTGTTTTATTGTAGTATTTTACTGAAAGTTTAAATTATTGATGCTCTCGTGGTAATTTATACATTCACTAACACACACACACACATGCAAATTAACACTTACGCAAGCCCATATGTAAATGTCGTTATTTTCGTACCTACATTTAAATTAATTCAAAACAGCTACGTCAAATTGATTCAAATTACATCGGCGCGCTCGCGTAACTCCCTCGAGTACCACTCTGGTTGACGCTGTTGCATTAGCTAGTGTGTGTATGTGTGTTCGAATACTTTCCGCAGTGCTTGTGTATGTGTATTTCTATTAAAATTTAATGTACAGCTATTTACACTGCATACATCTAGGCGCAGTTTGTAACACATTTAATAATGCAGTGCCATTCACATGCTGATTATACAGCTACTGTTGCTGGAGTGAACATGACAATGAAATAAACTAATTTTGGGTAAATTAATGCAAAATATTTATTCTGTTTTGCACTTAAGTTTGAAGCAAGAAATAAATCTATAAGTGAAAGAATTATGCTGGAGGACTGATAAAATTGATTATTGGTTAAAATTTTATTGATGAAATTTTTCAAAGCATAATCGCTCACAATGTAGCAACAAAAATTATAAAAAAATAGGAAACATAGCACCCAAAAATCTTCTGTATAAATACTATTCCAAGTAAAATCAAACAGTATAATAACATAAAAAATAATTCCAACAATAGCAAATGAATAACTATCCAAAGGTTAATGGACACATGTGGAAATTTTCTAATTTTATTTTTCAGCCAATATTTTCTATCGACACGGAAGAAGTTACATGGAAAATTTCTGAAAACCATATGTCAGTTTTTAGAAATTTTTAGTTGAGCAAAGAAGCCCATACACAGTGTAATATTACTTTTATCAAAATTTCTCGAAAAATGTATTTTCCCGCTTTGAGCACTTGAGTGCTTTATGAAAATTTTCTCTTTATTTCATATCATTTATACAGAAGATATTGTTATTTCGATTTTTCACTACGTTTAGACAAAATCTTCCAAAGTATTTCTCACAAAAAATTTCTATTTAAAAAACTTAAACTTATAACATTTACCTTATTCATTATTTATTTGCATTACGCTTTTCATAAACTCCCATAAATGTGACAATAAAACTTAAGAAAGTAATAATCATTCAACTTTTAATCAAATATTGTTTTGCGAAAGTTTTTGAGTCAGTAATAATAATTGTATTTTACAAAAGACTCCATATCAAATGTATCCCAAAGGATAACACTTGATTGCCTAGTTAATCATGTGAACTGAATTTATTCTTTTGTATGAAAATGTATGTCCGTCTGCCAAAATAACTTGCGTATTGCAATTGGTACTGGTAGTAGAAGGTATTACTTCTTCTGTACTTTTTGCGTATCCGTTTTTCTTCTATCTGTGCTCCCGCAAACACAAATGTAATCATGATTACAAATGCTGATAGTATTTATAGCCCTAAGCTAAAAATGGACTAAATTACAATTACGCACACAACGATGTACACTCTGCAATCTAATTGGATGCATATGGAAACAGAAAAATATACTTGCTCAAGCACTTATGCTAGGGTGCTAAAAATTGTTAAGTTCTTGAATGTAAACTTCTCTCAACGTACATTAGTAGGTATTCCCTTAACTAAATTCCAGCACAATACCTACATATAACAGCACAGTATTTTGCAAAATTGTTTAATAAGAATATTGCCTAGTTTATTGTACAATAAAATATATTATGCACCAACCAAGCACATCAACTCGCCACCGTTCTCAGGAATTTCACATTTCACGCACTTTCTTGCTGCGAATTTTACATTGAGACTTCGGTATGACGCCTTACAAAGTTTAATTGGTACAGGGGCTGAACCCACATGACCATCCGCAACATTTTCGGTTCGCTAATTGGGCTGTAGAACGCTTGGAAGAAGATGAGCATCGGTGGTTACGTAAATAAGCCAAATGTTCGAGAATCTTTAAATATACATAAGTATTACGCTAGCCAACCAGCAACTGTTGGTGCTCTTAAGGACGAAAGAGGTGCAGTTATCGGTCGAATAGAGCTCATAAATTGGGTTTATCATATGGGCTATAGCAAGGCCGAGGCCGTGGAAGTCATTTGAATGAAATAGCATTCCATAATGAACAGGAAGACTTGTACTTTCAAATAAAAGAAAACACCTTGATAAGCAATTATTCGTTTTCTATTTATAGCAAAATCAAATTCCAAATTATAAATTGTCCACCCTAAACACTTTGCACAGTGTAGCAAAATAATTCATAATAAGTTTTGCACACTAAGAAAGCAGAATATATTGCGCATTAACATTGCACAAAAATATTCATCAATAATATTGCACAATAATATTCAACAATAATATTGCGCAATAATAATGCACAGTAATATTGCACAATAATACTGCACAATAATATTGCACAATAATAATAATAATTAATATTGCAGGAACCCAAAAATAAAACTTTTTTTTTCGAAAAATGAACCATCCTAAATCACAGACGAAGCTCATAAAAAATGGGATAAAAAATCAAATGTCCTCGTTGACGCGAAGTAACAAGAGATAAAAAAACAAGAGACAGCAACAAGCAAACAACAACACACGCACAAAACATGAAAACTTAATTTGGGTAAAATTTTATTTGTTTATTTGTAAACATAAGAATGCAAGTGTATGTCTATGTATGTATGTATGTGTTTGCTCTGTGACTGTTGTTGTTGTTACTGCTATAGTATGAAATTCTCATGTCGGTACTGAGGTTTTTGTGCTGTCCAACATTGACTGAACCACTGACACTAGGGATATACACACGCACGAACCAACATACATATGTACATATTTATGTATGAAAACAAACATACAGAAGCACAGTTTGCAATTTCTTATTATTATTTGGGAACAATGTTTTTTTCTCTTCATTTGCTTGTTTTTGTTTCGATTGTTTTTGTTGTTTTTAGTACTGCAACCAGCGTTGCCGTTTTTGGTAGTTTCCTACCAAATCGGGTAGGTTTTTTTCCTCTTGGTAGGTTGGTAGGTTAAACCTGATTTTGGTAGGATTTAGGATAAATTTTTATGAAAATCGAAAATTGAAATTTTTTCGTAAAGTTTTTCGAATCCGGAAGCAAATATTTACATCCGGAAATAAGCTTTTGCCAACCCTATCTTCAACAAGTGGGTATGGTATCTGTTTTCTTGCATACAAATTACGTTAAGGGAATACGCATATGTACAATATGACGAAATAGTGTTGTGACTGATCACACATCTAAATTGTTGCATGTGTGCTCCGACCCGCAGTATTAGAAACAAAAGTTACAAGGACTATTAGGGCCGGTTTCTGTTTTCTTGCATACAAATTACGTTAAGGGAATACGCATATGTACAATATGACGAAATAGTGTTGTGACTGATCACACATCTAAATTGTTGCATGTGTGCTCCGACCCGCAGTATTAGAAACAAAAGTTACAAGGACTATTAGGGCCGGTTTCACAGTGTTTAGATAACCAATTAATTAACTTAACTAATGTCTGTTAGTTAACTACCAAATTTAAGTTGTTCAGTTTCACAGTCCATTAGTTAACTAATGATAATTTTTTGTACAAAATTTGGTATCACTGCACAAAACATTTGTTTTTTATTTGACATTTCATAGTTTGTGAAATGGAATCAACAACAAGATCTTCTAAATTTTTGGCAGTCGAAATAAATTGCTAGTTGGAGCTGGTCGGCAACTTTGAAAACACCATCGAATGCAAAAAAAAAGGATTAAGTTAGTCTAGACGAGAAGGAAAAAATATGGGGGACCATTGTGGACGATTTTAACGGCTTGCAAGGAACCTACCGAAAGTAATATGGACGGGATCTTAATATTTTGTTTCGACGAGCAATTGCAATATTCCATACTACTTCAATATCTGAATCACTATGAACTTTGCAGTCCCAATCTGAATCCATATTTATATAGGTACTTATTTGCTTTTCTGAAACTTTGTGCTTTTATTTCGTATGTTCTTTTTCGTTATGACTGAAATCAGCTGTTAGTTAACTATTAGTTAACCTGTCAAATTTGGTTGGTTAACTAATTGCTATGAAACTGAAATTGGATAGTTAACCTCAAATCTTTAGTTAACTAAACACTGTGAAACCGGCCGTAAATAACATAATTTTTTTGATCACAGCTCGGATGGTCCATTTTTCGTCTATCGAGATAAACGTTTTTTTTTTTTGCCACTGTACGTTGTTTATTTGAAATCCTTTTGTCCTCTTTATATCATTTAATAATACCATGAACCGCTGGCTTTCATTTTCTTAAAAAATTTGTAACTTTGCGATCGGTTTTGCCTTCAAAATGATTATTAATTACTATTTTTCTTTCTTCTAACGTTTATCTCTTAATTGTACTCTGCATGTATCATGTGGTAAGTTTTTGCGCACACTTGCCCGACATTTGATGTGTTAAGCATTTCAAACGACGACACACAAGCATATTATTTTAAACAGCATTAAATGTTAATAAACGCGTTCAATGCTGCAAAAAGGTTTTTTTTTTAATTTGTAAAGTTTTGGTAGGTTACAAACGATTTTGGTAGGTTTTCGAGAAAATTTTGGTAGGAAAATAAGTTTCTCAGTGGCAACACTGACTGCAACTCAAATCAAATAAATGAAATTTACGCAAAACTTGAGGCATCGTTGTCGTTTTGTTTTTTTACTTTTTTAGTTGTCAGAAGTTTGCATGGTCGACAGCTTTTGGTCTTTAACGAATATATGCTATTATGTTCAGTGCTGCGCCTAAAGACTGCAGGATATATTGCTTAGAATAAACAGTAAGACTCATCACAATCAAGAAAAAAAAAACCCAAAACTCTGAATGTTAAAACTGCTGCCATTTTTTGGGCCCCAGCAGAAAATCATTAAATTGGTGATATTATTTGATTTGTGTTTTTTAAGAAATAATTTTTTTTTTTAATTTTGAGAAATTTGTTTTAGAAGAAAAATTTAAAAAATAAATTATTGACTCTAATACTTAAGTTAAGTTTTGAATTGAATATCAACTCAAATTTTGACTGTTATTGAAATGAGTTTTGAACTGACAATTAACTTTTGACTTATCTCACATTACATTGGCTTCAATTTAAATAAGTTTTTTCTAAGTCTTGGTTAGAATTGGAACATGGCGTTTCTTGGCTAGACCAATTTTTACCTAATCATGGCTGCACTATTGACTTGAGTTTTGCCTTACCTTTTGATTTGTCTTCTTAATTGAACCTTGAGTTATCTTTAGATTTGGTTTTATAATTTGCTCTTGACTTCAGTCTTGACACTTAACTTAACCCATTAATATAAGACCTAAGGTTTCAATTTAAACTTAATCTCGAATTTGATACTTTATTAAACTTTAATTTGGAATTTATTCAGAACTTGTCTATTAATCTGATTCTTGATATGGCAATTAACTTTGATCTTGAATTGACTCTTGATTTCACTTGAATTTCGTACTACGTAAGTCTTAACTTCGATAGTAATTTTAATAAATTTGATTCTTTCTGATTCTTAACTTGATTTACTCGTTGATTGTCATATTGATTTTATTAATTTGACTAAAAATTTTCTATTTTAATAACTGTTTAGACTCCGACTTTAATTTTTTTCTTTTTTGGCCGGAGTCGTAGCTGATTTTTTTTTTTTTACTCTTGAATTTAATTATTGGCATTATTTCAGACCTTATACTTGGTTTAATTTTTAACAAGTTTTTTCACATAATTATTGGCTTGAGTCTTGAACTGAAAACTAAACTATTTTTTGATTAGACGTAAAATTTGTACTCGAATTTTTTTATAGATTTTAAAGATTTTTAATTGACTCTGACTACGTGGCTGTGATACTTCCTTCTTAAGCACAAATTTTTATTGTGCTATGTATTTAAATAATAGTACCTACTGGGTCTTATAAAGTAACTCATTCTAAATACTATGCGAACTTCTGGCTAAAAATGCGTGTGACCGTCTAAATTATTGTCATATAGTAGGTAGTTTTGTTTGTTTTTGTTCATGAAAATGACTCTGTCTGTGTATTTTTGTTCTCCACAGGGATTGGATTTGGTTATCCATAATTTACTATGACTTTAAGTAAAGGGAATTTCTTGTTTTTTGTGTTTGCGAATATCGGCATAGGACATTTATTTGCATGTTTTGTTCATATGAGCAACGCATATTTCTTTTGTCAATCTAACATACTCCGAAGTGCTTAGGACTTAAATAAAATTGAGTGCTATTGTTTTTTGTGTTGTGTACAACAAATGCAGACGCATTGAATAATTTGCATTGGAATGAAAACAGTGATCACAAATAAATTGACAGAGCATTAGTATTCCTTTTTTTATTTTAGTCAAAGTGTGGTGACTCAATATTTTTAACGCCATATTGTGTATGCAAATAAAGAACGAACTTTTGCACCAATAACAACAACAAATCATTGAAAGCCTGGCTAATTAATTTTGTCCTTTGTGACTATTTACTGCTTTTACACTTCACCGTTCAAGTCATTAATATCAATCAGCGGCGACGGCAATCAAACGGGAAGTGTGATATTCACTGTGCAGTACAGTGGTGTAAGCTTTTTAGTTTTTTATTTATTTTTCGTTTTTTTTTTATAAAATCTTAAATCTGGTTTATTGCCTCAATGAAAGCCGCATAAGTGATCGAACCGTGGTATAGCGAGCAAGACGAGCGGTGGCATTATGTCCCTGTTGAAATCCACTCTCATTCGTCAATTTGCTCAACAATAGCGTTGTCAGTTTGGTGCGAAATTG
This sequence comes from Tricholauxania praeusta, assembly GCA_949775025.1. Taxonomy (NCBI): domain Eukaryota; kingdom Metazoa; phylum Arthropoda; class Insecta; order Diptera; family Lauxaniidae; genus Tricholauxania; species Tricholauxania praeusta. The sequence goes on along the minus strand of OX459028.1, from coordinate 61,073,848 downwards.
GCGGCGGTGGCGATGGCGTCGGACAATAATTTAAATGTCATTTGCCAAGAGGTGAAAAAGCAATTACGCTTCTGCTGCTTCTGTTGTTGTTGTGTTGTTTTTATCCTTGCAGGACTGCTTTAGAGAATGATTGAAGTAGGTGTTGCAAGTAGGAGGGTATTTGGTGTGACTGATTGTTGATAGTTCATTGATTTATTGTTCTTACAATATGTTGATTTATGTATGTGTGCTGGTTTTTGCTTGTATTCGTAAACAGCTTTATTTTCAAGTGATTTAGATATCACGATGTGTTTAATTGTTTAAGTAAAATACCATGTTATTAAACCAAACGCAATCAAAAATCTTATTAATATAAAAAAAAATGAATTTTTCTGTATGAGCATATAGGCGAAGGTTACAATTTAAAGGGAGACATTGCTAAAATTGCATTTAAAGTACAAAAAAAAACATGAAAAGTTGCATGTAAAGTTACATTAAAAGTTATATATATTTGAATTTTATTTGTTCCATCTTGAATATTACAATAAGAGCGCTACAACAGTTTTTTTAAATAAAACAAAAACGGATTGAGATATCAATGAAATTATTTATTCTTGTAAAAGAACATTCGATGCCTTTATGTATGAAACTCAATTTCTTTTGCATGGCCACCACGAGCACGCCTGCAGAAGTTCAGATGCTGAACCCAATTTTCGACGGTTTTCAAGCATAAATCGGCCGATACTGCTGCAATTTCACGTTCGATATTCGTACGAAGTTCATCAATCGTCGTTGGCTTGTTGGAATAGACCATAGACTTGACGTAGCCCCACAGGAAATAGTCTAACGGCGTCAAATCGCACGACAGAGGCGGCCAATTGACTGGGCCATTTCGTGAGATAACACGTTCACCAAACTTGGTTTTCAATAAATCGATTGTGTCATCCGCTGTGTGACTTGTGGCGCCGTCCTGTTGGAACCACATATTGTCCAAGTTCATATCATCCAAGTTGGGCCAAAAATAGTCGGTAATAATTGAGCTGTAGCGATTCCCACTCACAGTAACGTGCCGGTCTTGATCATCACGGAAAAAGTACGGCCCAATGACGCCACCGGCCCATAAACCGCACCAAACCGTAATTTTTTCGGGATACAATGTTGACTCATGGAGTACGTGTGGATTGCTGCCTGACCAATAAAGCATATTTTGCTTATTGACGAAGCCATTCAGCCAGAAATGAGCTTCATCGCTGAAAATGATTTTTCGATGAAAATCCGGATCATTTTCAAGTTGTTGCTCAGCCCAATTCACGAACATACGATAGTTCTGGCCGTCAAGTGGTTTCAGTTCTTGCGTCAATTTGATCTTGTAAGGATGTAGGCCAAGATCTTTCCGCAAAATTCGCCACAACGACGTCACAGAGATGCTCAACGCTTGAGAACGACGTGTGAGAGACTGATTTGGGTCTTCCTCAATTGATGCGCTAGCGGCAGCAATATTCTCGGCACTACGGGCACTTCTTTGTCTCACTGGCACGGGAACAATTTGTAATGTGCCTGTGGATTCAAATTTTTCCACTAGACGCTCAATTGTTGATCTGACAGGACGATTATGACGGCCATTAATTGGACGTAGCGCTCTTAAAGTTGAGGCCACTGACTCCGAATTTCGGTAGTAAATTTTAATAACTTTGACTCGTTTTTGGATCGTATATCTTTCCATGATGAAATTGCAAACCTTATTGAAGAGAAATGTCAAAAGAGCGGAAAAAAATATGGTGTCGTTTGCTGTCCCTATTGGTCTACTTTTGTAGCGTCCTTATTAAAAAACCCTTTATATTCGATTCATGTAGCACCCTAAACTTTTTTTTTCTATTTTAAAAACTATGCGGGCAATCTTATAGTACAGTTCTCTTTCTTTCAAATGCTTTTGAGTTTCTGAAATATTATTTTTTCGCACTTTGAAATTTTCATATTTGTGATTTTCCTATACCTGAAAACTCATTGGGGACATTTTTAAAGGAAAAGATTTCAAAATTTTAAAATGCGATAGCTCGACGAAAAATAAATGAAAATATTTTAGAAAACTCAACGGCATTTGAAAGAAGGAGAATTGTACTTCAAGATCTCACACATCCACGGTGCTACATAACCTCAAAACCCTTACGTGATATAGCAATTCTGAGCGCGGATTTTTTTAGGTTATCCCAAAATCCATAGAATCAGCATTGAAATCAAAAACGGAAAAAAAATTCGAATTTGTAGGACTGTGTTACTAATCTTTACTTATAACAGGTTAGAAAAAAAAACAAAGTTCATTGTTGAGCAATAAATAATTCAAAAATAATGAAGGTTTGGCAGCTGTTGTCTGTTACTTTGTACAAAATAATGTTGCAGTTCAACTTCATCACCAAACATTTCTGGGAGGCTGGACACTCTGGCCATCCATTCACGAAGTTGTTCAACACAAAAAATCAAAGAAGTTCGTGACAGTGTTGTTGTGATTTCAGGAACATCAATTCGGCACCGTGGACAAGTATTGAACATTTCGGGAATGTCTCAACACCGTATTTTCACGAAAGACTTGCAACCTTATGATAACAAAGTTCAATTGACTTCATATTCGGCGATGAGGCTAATATCCTGGTGATTTTAAAAACCAAATTAAATTTTAAGGCAAAAGTGTATTACTTTAGTTAAATTCCAAAGTACTTATTTTGATACTGAAAAATCAAAAGACTTTAGATATATTTGATTGATTTAAATTTTTGAGCACTGAATTTTAGCACATGCCTGAAATTGGTTAAGTAAAGTTACCCACGCGAATGCAACTCTCTACATTCGTTTGCCTGTGTATATCACAAAGCTACTACCTATTCAAAAAGGACGATATGCAACGTTTAAAGACTGAATTGATGATACACTCAAAGTTAACAGCAAAAACGCGACCACAAGCAAATTGAAATTGGATTCCGGCTAAAACAACAGTCGCTGCAACAATAACAAAAACAACAGCACGAGCAACGGAACATGAACTCCAAACTGAATTGCATGCAAAATTTTTGAAATTTTTGAATTTGAAAATCGACAACCGCCAAAGTAATTTGCTATACAACAATCGTTGTTTCGCGTTTGTGGTATTTCATTTTGTTTGCTCGTTGGTTGCTCGTTAGTGAGCAAAAGTGCTTTGTTAGCAGCTTGTTGTTGTTGCCAGTTTTTTACCACACGGTGAGTACCCACCAAAAGTATGGGGTGCTCCTTCTTTCTGTGTAAAAGAGATTGATATTACAAACAGCAGACAATTTCATCATTGCGTAATATCTTCCGAAAACTGTAAGAGATTCATTAAATAATTTAACGTCAATTGAAAAATTTAAAATTCAATATTGAAGTTGTTTTTTTCTAAATTTATCACAGAACATATAAGACTGTGGAAGCACTATATATAACTCCACCAAAGGGTAACAAATGACAATGTCTCACAACGTTAAACTGAAGGACAAACGCAACACTTTGCTACGATGGCGCGACAAAATATGGCAAATTTGATGCAAATAAATACGCACTGACAGCAAACCTACAAAATGCAGATTGTGGCTGTAAAACCTCTTGCTGTTCCACGCTAAGATCCCAATATAAAGTAGCGGCTTATAGTCGAAAACATATAAACATACATTCACAGATATGCACATACATTGACATAGACATAAACATAAACAAAGGCAGCATATTTTATGTCAAAGCAGTTGGCAGACAATTTGGCACAAAATTTAGCCAACAACATTTGTATTTGTCAACGCAAAGCGCGCGGTAATACTACAGCCAGGCAGGCTTTTCCCATCGTTAAGGGGCCCTTAATAAAAGTGGATACTTTTTTCGCGTGAGTGTGCGAAGTGCCCAGTTGAACGCGAGCTCTAGTCTCTTATGCAGAAATTTTTACAAATAAAAGATTTGATCCAACGTTTTCTAATTTAGAAATGTGAAGTTCCAGCAGTCAGAAATATGTTCAACCAAGACAAAGTAAAATGCTCAATAGCATAGCCGCAAGCATCCAAAATTAGAAGAAAATGTATTTTTCTTGTCTTCTATCAGTAAAATTCCATAAAACTTTTAATTAATTTAATAAAAAATTAAAGGAAAATATGAAAAATCAAATTAATTGAAAAAAAAAAATAAAGGAAATTTTGAAAAATCATCTTATACTTCAAAAGTAAAAACTAGCACTGTCGTTTAAGAAGACATCTCTAGTAAAATAGTATTTGTTTGCTCAATCTTCATAGCCATAAACTGTACTGGTCGAAATTTTTTTAATCTTATCTGAGAAACCAATTGCAATAGACATATGGGGCTATAGGGACACCACATGTTCAAATAAAGGTATCTTCTCAGAATAATGTACTTAGTTAAGTAACCTTCGTCATTTTGACGAACATCATTTATTGGATAGTTATAAGAAAAAAGGTTATTTGCGGTGCATGTTTTGAATATTAAAATTTAGGCTACTTGTTCCTTATTTTGACGTATGGTTAGTTTAGGCATAATTTTTTTGTTAAAAATTTTATTTATACGTTTCAAGGTTCTTTTTATTTTATTTTTGATGTTAATTGTCTAAGTTTAAAAATCTTCCAAAAAAAAATATTTTCTTGCGCCAAAACAAAAAGGTTTTAAGTTAATGCTCAGTTGTAGGTTTATCTGAGCACTAATAAAATATTCCTCTTATTTTCTAAGATTTTTAATAAATATTATCATCGTGACTAGTAACTGTTAAAATCATTTAATATAAAAAAAGTACACCACTCTATTTTTTAAACAGCAAATTGATGTGTAGGTCAAAATGACGAATGGATAGTTTTTAAAGAATATTAAATATGGTTGATAATCTAGTATTCATCACTACGACATAAGTAAGCAAGATTACAAAATTATGTTACAAAATAATAATGAAAGAGTTTAGCAGTTACTAACATTCTTATCTATCCAAATATATCATTAAGAAAAATTTTCTTTCAATACTAATCTACATAAATAAAATGACAGCCGTATTCGATGAACGGGATTCACGCAAAATCCACTGAATCAAATTTGATCAAATTTTTTTAGTCATCTTTTTTAGACGCTTGGTCCCAACATAGAATTAAAATTATCACGATATTCTTGTTAAATATCATAATATTAAAGTTTTAAAATTGTTAAAAAAATTAATTTCACACATACAAAGAAGCATGTAAGCATAAAAAATCGTTTAATGGCAAGTTAGTGTGTTAGTTAGTGTGTGTGCGTTTTGTTTTTATATGGCAATGCAATGGAACAGATTATTTAAATTTTACTCTCGCTCTCATTCTCAATTTGTCAACGCAGCAACGCGGACTTTGTGAACAATGAAAAAAAAATTACAGTACGTTCACACATAGAAAACACACATGCTGTCCTTAATGGCTTGACAACATGTGTGACTGTCAATATTGCTTTGCGTTCACATTTTCGTGCATGCCATCAAACATCAATTGCAGAACAATTTATGAGCGTCCACATCGAAGTGAACTGCATGAAGTGAACTGCATGAAATCCTATTTAAAATGAAAAATGTTCACTAGGCTTGACAGTCAGTTCACACAGGCGGTATGGTTGGACAAACCAGCAGGAAAATCAACAATTTTTGAATCCATCGACATGTGTGTCAAGCGGTCGTCCATAGAGTTCACATTATCGAACATTGATGTTGGACAGCATGTGTGATGATGTGTACTAGGCTAATTTAATGTTTTAGTTTGTGTGTGTGCTTTGTTTTTGTCTTTCACATGGCAATGCAATTGAATATTTATGGAAGAGAAAACAACAAGAACTCTAGATCTGTGAAGAAGAATTCAAAATTGACTGTAGTTCTATTTTAAAAAAGTAAATTGTTTGCCTTCGCAGAAAAACAGGCTACGCGTACAAGGTCGCGGGCATATGCTAGTATTTAATAAAAACAATACCTTAAGTTACCACTTTATTGGCCTTTGAAAAGAAATTGCTCCTTTTTTTATTACTCCAACCACACCATTTTCTGCAAGAATTTTTCAACAGGGTTCACCAAAATTGCTTAGGAGAGTTGTTTCAGCTGCTAATGTTGGTGAGAAATGCAAAACAAAACGTAACACAGCTGGCGACAAGTCGCACAAATACAAAAACAAAATGTAGCGAACAAAGTGCTCACTTTGATGGGCAACTAGTGATGGGCCATCAAGCGGATTTGTTGCCGCTGCCATTTTTGGCATTAGACACGGCTCAGCGTTGCAACAGAAAATACAATAACACCAACAAATGTCGCCTTGGGTGCACATTGCAAGTTTATTGAGCGAGTCAAATGATGTCTTGATGTCGTTTCAGTTGTTGTTGTTGTCAAAGGGCACATCAAAAGGGCGTGCATACAAAACAGCGTGGTTATAAACTTGAATTCTTTGTTATTTATCTATTTTATTATACATGCTTGGAATGACTTTAAGAATTGTCTTAGTTTTAAAAAAATTTTTAGTTCCTAGATGTGTTGCTTTAAAACACACAGCAAATTCAACAACCATGTGGGATGAGGGACTTTTTATAACTGATAGAAATTTTTCCTTAAATTTAAGAATATTTCGTCTAAAAGATGATACAAAAATAACTTGTCAAGTTGCATAGACAGCTCTTTTTAAAAAAACCATCTGAAGATTAATCGACCATTAAATTATTTCATTACTGTCGTCAATCATTCGCAGCTTCTCAAAAATTTTTGCAATCAAAAAACAAATTCCAATTATGGTTAAGGATTTATAAGACAGTACATATCCCTGGCAAAATCTACTGCAGATTTGGAACAATTCAGAAAAAATTTTAAACATACTGCATAGAATATCGTCTTGTGCGGCATATCTAAATCAATTTTGTTGAGATCGTGATCGGGATCACTTTTTATGAGTCCAGCAGATTGACACTTATGGGGTCTTCAAACTTATTAGTTTTTGATCGATATTTCTTGTAAGTTTTTGACCGTCGAAGATCTATTTGGCAGTAGCCACATTGATATGATCTGATCACTGTGGTGCGAAGAATTGTTCCCAATATTGCTGAACTGAAACTTGATCGCTTCATTTAGGTTATATCCTAATACGAGTAATAAACAAGAACGTAGTAGTGGCAACTTTCAGTTAATCCATTTAATCCTTCCACTCTGAATTTGAGTGATTATTTGATACAAGCATCCCACCGAAACAATAATTCTCGACATAAATTTTTCATGGTGCCTACGCAGGACTTTTATTTCATTCCATTTTTTGCCTCTATTCTCATTCACTGTCTTCCCCTCAGAGTTTAAGGGCTCTAACTCGTTTTTTAGCAAATTTTTTCGTTTGGTACTATCAAAATTTGTCCATCTTTTCCCGTTCCAAAGATCACACTATGCGTTATGTCCTTATTACAGCTTTAAAAATAAAATTTCAGAATTAAAGTGTCCTAACTGCATTTATGCTTCTGAAGTCACATTGAACAGTGAACAAATACTCTCAGGTGTAAAGTGAAAATGGACTTCAGAAAGAGAGAGGAAAAGGTATCTCCCGGGGTGATTTGGCTTCATTTAAAGATTTCTGGCAGCAATGGATTTAAAAATGCCGAAATGAACTTTGAAAGTGCGGAGAGCATCTCTGTAGATCTTTTTATGCCTCATTCAAAGGAAAAAAAGGTGTGTACGAACCCTGATGCAAAGGGGTTGATACTAAATTTTAGAAAAAGTTGCATCTACTCTTTGTTTGCCCCTAATTAAGGAAAATAAATAATGTATTGGGCCTCTCAAAAAATTTGTTTGTCTCCATTTTCGACGTTATCCATAACTAGTGCAATCAATTTTATCATCTCATCGTTCCAAAATTTAATTTCGACCTTTTCAGATCAACCTTTGTACACTATTAACGTACCGACTACAACTATTGGCACCCATAAGGAAATTTTGACTTTCAACATGTATCAATCGTTAAGTTTTGATGAGAACATTGTCAGTAAAACTTTATTAAATTGTTCGATATATTCTTTGTCTAATGGAATTTAAAACACGTTGATATAAGGTGCATTAGTATTTTGAGAAAGAAAATGAAAAAAGTCTCTTAAATATTACAATTATTGGCACCTCAGTATAATTATTGGCATATTCAAGTCTACAATTATTGGCCCCAGACTACAATTATTGGCCCTTCAAAAACCACAATTATTGGCATATTACCATAATTATTGGCACACACATACGTAATTATTGGCACAGTGAAATTCCACAACAATTAAGGATGAATTTTAATTTTTTTAATTCAGAGCCCCCTTTAGCTAGCTAGCCAGAAGAATAAAACATACTATTTCATTCAAAAACAGTTTATTTATTACATAGCAAATAATTCTTATAGCTACCTCCTGGTAATCTAATTTCCACAAAAAACTTAAAATTATTTTAAGGCTACATAGGCGCTAAAAATAAAGCATAAAAAAGGAACATAGTATTTTATTCAAAACATAAAAATAAAAGAGGCTTAATTCATAAAAAGAAAATAAAAGTAGCAAACTATTGCATGTAATAATAGAGTATGCAATTAATGGCACTCAAAATAGGTACAATGTCTGGCAGTGCCAATAATTGTAGTAACATACATTTCAGTTATTGGCACCCCCCCTGCCAATAATAGAATTTATATTTTTTTGGAGCCAATTTTTTAAAATATTATGTTAAAAATATAAATTTAAAGACAAATATATGAAATTGAATGTTTTATAATTAAAATAAATCAAACGTCTTAATTAAAAATTCTATAAATATGAAAGGAACAGTACTCACAAAATTTCAGTTTGCTATTGATATCAACACTGTACACTTGAAAAAAAACTAACACCAAATATACACTTACTGCTCAGAAGATTATAAGCAGCTGATCTGCTTAATGTTATTGACAATTCGTAAATAAGAGAGGAAAGAAACCACAGGATGCGAAAGTATAGTTCATAACTAACGGGAATTTAACGAATCTAATAATAAATGCTATTCAAGTAAGGGGTGCCAATAGTTGGCGCAAAATTTGTTGGTGCCAATAGTTGTAGTCGGTACGCTATATGTACATGAGCAAAAATTCGGAACTCAAGCAGGGTTGCCAAACTGAAAGGAAAGAATTCCTGGCCTTCCTAAGGTAAAATAATTTTTCCTTCAAATGGTAAACAGTAAAACATTTTTTGGGAAAAAAGTTGAGTACCTTTTTTTAGTCATAAATTTTAAATTTTTGTGTAACAAAAAAATTTATGACATTTTTTTTAGTCGCTAATAATAAAAAACTCAATTTTTTTGTGTGATACCTTTTTTTTCCTTATTTAAAACAAAAATCATTCAACTACCGGCTTTACCAGAAATTTTTCAATTTATATAGGGCCCCCGGCTTTGACTTGCAATTTCGGGATTGTCGGGGTCAAAACCAGTTACTTGGCAACCCTAAACGTAAGCTAGCGACTGCGCCGTTCACAAGTTTGATCTAGAAAGCTAAAATTTTGGGAGAATTTTCTTCAAAGCCGATTCTATAATAAAGGCACATTGAACCGCAGGTTAAAAAAAACCCCTTGTTATGTATTTTGTCCACATTTTCAGACACACGAAAAATGTGGACGTGGTTTGACAACAGTGGATCGCACCTCCCATGAGACTAAAATACCTACAACGCCATAGCCTGGCACCTGCGGCTAATTTGATAAGTCGATTTTTTCGCAAATTTTTACGAAATCGTAAATAAACTCTGTCCGCACCATTTACAGACCTGAGCTAAAAAGCTCTAATATTGGGAGCATTATTTTTAAGCCTCAAGCCAAGATACATGCAAAATAAAAACAAAGTACATTTACAAAATTTTCAAAATAAACACCCTAATACACATACCAGGTGGTTACCAAGGCGAACTTTTGTTTGTGAAATTTAATTTGATTTACTGTGGCTTATTTATAACGTCTTTTCATAAAAATGTACTTCTAACAGAATAACTCAAAATAAATAGAGCAAATTAGCTGCTATTTATGTGTAGTGGAATGTAATTTGCCTACCAATAAACATTTCTGTTTTTTTTGCTGCAACAATTCACAAATTGAATACGATTAGATGTTAGAAGGCGGAGTTAGAATGTCAGTAATGGATGGTTTTTCAAATTAGTAAAAGTGCAGCTGTGGCCTTTTTTTAACCAACCATTTATTTTTACCTTCCCACTTACATACCAAAATTTTGTGGGTCATTTGTGTTGTAAGTGGAGGCGTAAAACATCTGCATATGCACGTGGCTTTGTATGCCGTAAAGTATGCAATTAATTTTGATTTTCAAATTGTTTTTTTTTATGATTTTCTCTTTATTCTTTTGCTCTATTACTCACTGCTAGTTGGCTTGTGTAACCTAAATACTGTGCTTTTTAGCAAATTTGCGGTTGCATTGGGAAAAATTCAAAATGTTAAATACAAAATGCACCAGAGCACCTTTACCATACGACTATGAATATGCACACAAACAAAACAGCCTACAAAAGAACCTCAAAAAATAGTTTTGACTAAACATTAAAATGGCTTTTATATGATGATATTGCTATCGTTTGTTCTTTCTCTCTCTCTCTCTCTTACTTTCACGAGCACACTCTTTTTGCCTGATTATAAGTTATGCCTTTCATATTATGTTGATCCCTTTTGAAATTTTGCACACGTATATTGTACGTACACATACTTTGAGACATACTCAGCTATTTGTTGGTTTGCCTTTATGTGTGCATGTGTACGAGTACTCATGTATTTCGCGATAAAACGATTAGTCGCCGTGATTGTCATCGTTGAAGCGAGCTTTTGGCATTTTGCCGTTTAAGAACTCATAAAGTAAATGGTTCCCTTAATACTTTTAGATCCAGTGCTTGTGCCGATGTATTGCTCAATTTTCGTCGGTCATAGTGATGTAGTTGAGTTTTTTGATTATTCGGATTTTTAAGATGTAAGTAGCTGAGTTATTACAATTTTCAATTCATTCAAAAAAATATGTTGCAAAATTTGGGAAAATTTGATACCAAATCTTGAAAATATTTCTGAAAGCTAAGAAATTTAGTTACTTCGATACTTAACAGTTAAAAAAAAATTTCCCAGCTTAACAAAAATTCAACTTTCAACTAAAGGCATAGTAATATCTATCAAAATTTGTTGATAGTAAATAAATATTTGAAAAATCTATAAACCAAATACATTGATTTGAAGGAAGCATACACTTTTCTCACATAATTTTTACGATGCCAGAAGACTTACGATGAATAACAATGTACCAATGTAATAAGTGCGTTAGATGTAATGAGACCTTGTCGGAAAAAAATTTACAGTGGGATATATAAAGCGAGTAGAAGAACCCTACATACATAAGTAGTTCAAATTATGTAAGGTTTCTCTTCAGAATTTGTTCTACTCCCATGATTATAATATATGAGGCGCCCAGTTTCAAAACCGGCCAAGTCCATATTTCATACTTTTGGGAAAACAACGAAAAACGTTTGTTTTCATCTATGATCATTGAAAAATTAAAAAGTATTTCACACATGATAGCTTATAAAATTTCTTACTCAAGGTACGTCAGATCAGATATTTAAAGTTTTATTTGCGAATGTTTTTGAGAAAAAAATTGTTTGCGTATTAAACTTTAAAATCTGTGTCTAGTATATCTCGAAAACCATAAAAAGTTTACATTAAAATCTAGTATGATGTGAGCTACTGAGAATAAGAACATTCATTACATAAGATTAAGTGGTTCACATATCGTCACATGTTTAAACTTTCACATATATTGTATGTAGAACCCACGCCAACTTTTTGGATACCATCCATTTTCAGTATACTGGAATATGTTGATGTCTCTCGTCTCCAAGTGTAATTTTATTAGAGTTTACAACATTGGTTTCATATTATAATATTGAAAACCTTAGACTGACTTTGGCTGACATTTTGATTTTGAGTGTATTGATATTGGGTGCGACGAGACTTAACTTTGAATAGAATGAGCTATGACTTTATTTTACCATGACTAATATTAATACAGAAGATTGCAAATACAGCTGTCTGTTAACGGGTTGACTTTTGCTATAACTGGTTTTGACCAAAATTAACTTAGACTATAAATGAATCAGTATCTCGTTGACCTCGGTCTGTTAAGTAAAATTTATTAAATAATTGTATATATTTTCATCTATGAACCTGAAAAATCTCTTTTCTTGAAACTTTCAAAAATTCAACATCCCTAGTTTTTGTTCTCATTGCACAATCAGTGCCTTTGTTGCTTTGCTTGCGGGTAGTTGTCGCGTACATAAATACCGTCATTATTCTTTTGTGTCTCTCTGTATGTCGCGTGTGTTTGCGTTATAAGGATCATTTGTTCCTTTTTTGTGAGTTTTTTCGATGGGCTATGCATTTTTTATGTGTCAAATACGTGAGCATAATTTTAAGCTACATCCAAATGCAGCAAAAAAGTTAGGCAAAAAATTACAATATTTAAAACGAATATGTCAACAGTTTGAAGAGCACTAAGGCATTAACTGTAAACGAAACTATTAAAATAATTTTTTTAATGGTTGCTAACAGTTTTGGCAATACTGCAAACTCAAGGACAGCACCATGTGTAATATTTTGGAATAGTATCGAGATAAAACGAACACTCTGCAATGCTTTGATAGTTGCAGCAATTTGCACAGATCGACGAGTATATGCTTCCACATGGGGTATGTAGAGCTAAGGACCTAGTAGCTTCGAAATAGTCCGATATCAGTATTGGTAATAAGAAATTTTCTGGAAGGGGGTCATGATGGCAAAACAATAATTCCTATGTCGATATATTTTAAGTTAATGATTTGATTTTAAAAATTTTTCGAGGCTAACTCTTACTCAATTCTTAAGCATTTTCTTTTAAAAGAAGTAAGAACGTCTTACAATGGAGATTGCTTTATTTAATTTAGAAATTTAAATATTTTGCAATGCTTTAGTAACGTTAAGTCCAATATTAAAAGTTTTTCTTTATTTGAGTAGGTTTGGTAAAGTAAATACATATAAAATGAAAGTATCAGTTTTAAAAACTAATTGCAGTTGCCAACTATGGCTTAAATATTATGAGATTTTAATACTTTTCTGAAAAATTTCCATACTTTATTTAGAACAGCTTTGACAAACAAGCTGGTTGAATGACAGTAAATTACTTAACATGAAATTAAGTTTGCCCTTTATTGCTTGATTTAGATAAAAACTAAGAAAACTTGTAAAATATTAGTAAATCGACTTTTTTCCAGAAAGTTCATAATAAAATGTAATGAATGAATTGAAATTATAGTAACGTTGAATGTTTATATCAAATGTAGACATTATAAATGTTCAAAAAATATTATTTTTTATACAAGGAACAGAAACAAAATTTAAGAACAAAAAGCTTCTATTTGCTTAAACATTCCTTAATATTATTGGTACACGCTTTACTTAATCGAGTAACGAAAAACTTTTATTTTAATTTATTTTCTCATTTTTTTTTCAGGTAAGCAATTAAAAAACATAAATAACACGAAAACTAAAGAAGATGTAGCTGATGTAAGGTAATATTTTCTACGAAGTTTGAATGAAAATTTCTTCTCTTACTTAGCGGTAAAATCCTTAGACAAAAGAGAAGTCAACTTGTTTCAATTAATAAAATTGACCTGCATAGCATTACAGTTAAGAATGCACTGAACTTTTAACAGTGAAGATTTTCTCTGTTATGCAAACGGAGCTTTCTTTGGTTTTAGAGCCACTGCTATAAAACTCTTACGTTATAAAATTTAAAAAGCTCATCATAAAACTTTTCTTGAGCTACGGAAAAGCTTTTGAAGCATTTTAAGTAGCTGTCAATATGAGTTAAGTTTTTCAATAACCGTTTTAGTTTATGAAACATTTTCACATGAAAATTCCATACATACATATGTACATGGGAAATTTGAGCTTTAATGCTTAATATTTCAAAAATTATTGTGGACAATAGAAAAGTTCTTTCAGGCTTTTTTGCACGCTTTATTGAGATTAAATTCAGAGGTTTTTTGCTTTTATTCACATGATTATTTGCTTAAAACCAAAATGTTAACCCTCAATATATCGAAAGCAAAAAAAAATTTATATTTTATTTAAAATTTTATTTTCAATGTTGCTAACAGCCCCCATAATAAATTGCGTAGAGTTATGAAGACAATATTTGCTTTCCGAAATATATTACAATTAAGCAGTGGCTTACCAGAAAAGTAACAAAACTCAATAAAACCTATTTTGAGCACTTTGACACCAACTTTCAAGATTTTTCCCACATTTCTGAGTACGGAGCTTTTGGTCTGTACTCCTCTAATTTATTAAAGCTCAATTTAAGCGGGCTTGAATTTTCTTCTTCTCTATAGTTTTCCGTAATTTCTCTTAACTTATGGTTTATTTTTTATTTTTTTAAAGGTGAGCCCTTAATACAGTTTCTTAATAGACATTTTTGGTCAATGCTATATGGCGCCCATATGCACCGCATGATTATGATTTATAGTCAACTCACTACAATTTTTTTAAGGCTTTTCGAGGAAATTAACAAAAACTGGGAAAAAAGATATACATATGTATAGGCAAAATATGTTTTAAAATACAGTTGGCGTTCTTTACTAGAGCTTTATCCTATAAGTAACTTCAGCGCCATCGTGTACAGCTTTTATGTATTTTTGTGGAAATGATGAAAACAGAAAAGCACTTTTTTTTACACACTAGCTCAAAGCTTTCAATGAAATTGTTGCTTTTGCTAGTAAAAAGCTTTCAGAAGTTAATGCAAAATTCAATTTAAGATTTTGCCAACAATCAACAGAGGTCGCTACGTGCAATTTAAAGTTTATATAGAAATTGCACTTCAGGAAAATTTTGACTGCTTTCAGTAAAGTGATAAAGAGCTGAAAACTTATTTTACGTATCAAATTTTAAAAAAAATATGTATGTTAAAATCTAATAAGTAATCAGTTCATAGCTTAAACACATCCTCTCATATTCAATAAAATATCTTAGTAAATTAAAAGTTCCTTCAATCTCAATTTAAAAAGAAAATAGATACTGTGTAAATTATAGCAAACAAAGTCGTAAATTAACTTGTGACTGTACCAAATCTAATAAATTGCCACGCACACAAATGTCACTCACGTCCGGTAGACATACACACACAAACTCGCATATGTTAACAGATATATTCTATAAAAAAACTACGACAGGAGCAACCTGTTGACACACATTAAGGATAGCACGATGTCATACATCACGAGAGAGATTTGCAGTTTTGCAGATGAAACTGAACGAAAGGCGCAAGAATTGATATGACGTGAGGGTTTGAACTTTTTGTGCAGAAGAGAGAAAGTAATAAAAAGTAGCAGAGAGCATTTGCCAACTGCATTTGCAAGGGAGTGAAGTAGTCGTAGATGCAGCTATCAGACTGGAAAGTAATAAGCTGCAGAACAAAAAATGTAGCATACACTTCAGCAAAATAAGAAATAACTTTTAATATAAAAGAAAAAATTAAAATTGAAGAAAACAGATTAAGATTTTTAACAATAAAAAAGTAATTAATTTAATTTTCAAAAATTCATTAATTTTATTTCACAACGGTACAAGACACAGAAGAGTATGCACTATAATTCATTTTTGGCTAACTGCCAAACCGCGCCCTGTACATGAAAATGCAATGAAATAGAGGCAATAACTGTTTTCGCCGGTTCTTATTTGTGTTAAGTTCATACACAAATACTCATACACATATTTACAATGATACAAATATTCTATGATGGGAGCAACCCTCCAAAAAAATAAAACAAATGAACGATAACATATAATATAAATAGAAGATGTAGCAGGCCTACTGCTACATTGGATCAACCCTTCTATAACTGCATTTTATTTTGAAACGAACAATATATTTGCATAAGTTATAATACTTAGAAATGTCCAATGAAAAAATTTACTAAAAATTTGTATACTGTAGAAACTCGGTAACACTGGGAACATTTGTTAAATCTTCCACCTTTCAGGCGATGAACTTATAGCTTTCTAGAAGATATAAATTGGCACTTTAGACTTTATATAAATTTGTATATTTTAAAGCGTTATGATTGTTTCTTTTTTATTTGAACTCTTGCGTTTTTCAATTTCATATATCTATCTATTTCAATCCATTATGATTCGAAAAAACTTTTTTGTTATTTGAAATTCGGAAATGCCATCACTGGCTGTGGCTAGTGTTATGCAGTGGAGTTTTCAATCAACAAAGGAGTTATGACAATCTGCCGATTCTCGAGACACAACATCCTTGGTCCGATTTTGGCATATTTCCTGTTTCATAATTTTTGATAACAGCGCCACATGAGCTGCTCGTGTGGAAACCAAGACAAGCTCAAATAAAAAACTTGGCAGAACTCTTTTGAATGCCATAAGCCAGTATGTGGATTAATGAAACCGACATAAGTAAATACGAATGTTTCAAATGCGAACATACAAAATATCAGCATAATTGACACATACTTTTTTAATTTTGTTTTACATACCATTTTAAACTTTTTTCAAATTTCACAATAATTTCTAATTAAATTTTTTTATCCATTTAAAATTAAAAATATGAATGGTTTTCTATAAACAAACATAAACTTTTAAAGTTAATGCTGAAAAATTCAACCTATCCTTATAGTCCTTGGGCCCAGCAGTAAAAAAGTTATTCGTGACCATACTGCTCAAACTTGTTGTATGTAATATTCACGTCGAGTCGGACAAATTTTGAACGTAGCCAAGTATGATGGAGGGACATTTTTATTTCAAGCCATCATAGAGTCATGAATTTAACGAGATAAAATGATGTATGATATGCTAGTTTTTATTTTAATCAAGAGTTTGGTATGCATAAAAAGCGTAAAACATTTTGTCGCACAAAATGGGTTTTGGGTTCTTTGGCGCGTCCGGCACGCCGACTACTTCAACTTTATAAAATCAAAAAACTTATGACCTAAGAGCCAATTTCGGCAGAATACTTTTTAAAAAATATTTAAAATCGAGTGGTAACCTTGCCTTGACACTGAAGTCAAAGGTTTTGTGCAACCCTTATATTTATTACAACAGATACTATTTTAACTTTAAATGTTTCTCTTGCATGTTAAATGCATATTGAACCACTTGTCTATTAATTTGAATAACTTGTTTACTCCTGAGCTCAAGGACTATTATGTTAATATTCTAGGGTACAAATGTATCCAAGGGTTGACTTAAAGTTATACAAAGTAGGTGTAGCCACAATGGTAAAAGTTGGCAGTAACCCGATAACGGGTTGCTATAGCTACATAAGGAGCCGTCCATAAATTACGTGAGTCAAAATAAGGTGGGAGGGGGTCCGGAAAAATCTCCCCAAGGGGACGAAAATTTCACGTCGACTTTTTAATGCAGAAAGTACACATTATTATAGCAGATTACATCTAAAAATTATAAGGAAAGTTTCACGGAAGGGAGGGAGGGGTCACGCCAAAACTCAACAAATCTCAACAAATTAATTTCATCGGAACTTGAAAATTTTTCTGATTGCATCCCACTTGGTCAAAAATTTCAATGAAATTTTTCAGGGTGAACTGTGAAAAAAAAATTATATAAAAATACGAAAATTGATTGTAATTTCACTAACAGCGGTTTACAAAAATCATTGCTGCGAAATAATTAAGTCCTTTTTTTAAAAAAATTACTTAGCGCCCGTATTTATTTCTTGTGGATATCCAAAACAAATAACATTAGAATCTATAGAAAATTCGCATATCGGAAAAGGCCAAAATGGTTAATTAAGGGTGAAGCTCATCGTGTATATGTGTGAAAATTGAAGTAAATGTTACTCACCAAATTTAATATGCAGTTACAAATCTAGGGTTGTAAAAAGTAACACACAAAACACCAAAATTTTTTCTTTTTATTTTTAACTAACTAAATCGGAAGTAGCCAAAGTGATCAATTCAAAGTTGAAGTTTATCAAAAGGATAAGTTTACCAATATCAACTCTGTTTAATTTCTTGTAAAGTAAAATAAGGAGTTTTTACTCCCTACTTAATAAAAATTGAAGTAAATGGTACTCACCAAATATAATATGTAGTAAGATTAACGATCGTCTTCGATGACCAAGCAGCAGCAAATGTGGGGTTGTAAAAAGTAACACACAAAACACAAACATTTTTTTTTTTAACTAGCGCATTTATTAAATGAAAAACGAACAAGTCTACTTTAGGAGCTTCTCCTTGAATTTTATTTTTTTGTGGAGCAAAGGTTCCAATAGAAAATAATTTCGGATATGCCCTTTTTGAAAATCGTAATAAATTGGTAACTCCGTATTCGAATTCAAAAGTATGGGTTGAGGTATTGAAAATTATTTAATATGCTATAAAACTAATTTTCATAATTTTGAATTGTGTATCGTAGTTCACAAGATGTTTTTGTTTACATTTTTGCCCTACTTTTTTTTAGAAAAAAGCGTATTTTTTCCAAAATGGGTTATATTGACTCAAAATTATATTGACATTTAAAAAAAACTAAATATGTATTTATTCGTAAGGTATATAATTGACTCCATGATTTTGAATAAATATTTTGTTACTTCAAATTTCAGAAATTTTTGACTTAAACAACAGCTACATTTTTGTCTGCGGTTATAACATATGATGAAGAAGCTGTGCTTTGAGTGGTATGATATTTTAATAAAACAAAAAGCTGTTTTATGAAGTATACCACTGCAGTGGAAATTATGTCATTATTGTCCAAAAATTTCAAGAATGTTTCTTTAGTTCGGTAATGTGTTATCCAGTCAAAATAAGGCCAGTAAAGAAAAATCAGAATAAAATGGTACATCATTTTAAAGGATATAAATTGAGCTTTTCAAACATTTTAATAAAGCTTTATGTAACTGTTACATATTTATTGTGAAAAAATACGAACAATATTAAAAAAGTCGATCGAAAATTGAGAAACGTCATCATATCTCAAAAACTATGGCAAAGATTCCAGAAAATTATACGGCAATGTTATAGCTTATGAAATATATGACCTATATTCGAGACTTTGCGTGACCATATCTCCAAAACGAAGTTCACTCCTTTCTTTTACCTTCAAATTTTCTGTCAGTATTTAAATGATTAAAAGAAAAATAGTGTTTATTACCAGATTTACGGATAAAACTGCCTACAAATTTTTTAATGAAAACCGTCACATTGACAAATAAGTAGATTCAAATGCATAATTTTTATGCAAAATCAATCGAAAAAATATTACAAATTATTTAGAATGGATTTTCATATCATCAAATCATTAATATTCAATAATCTTCAATACAAATTTAGAAACAAATTCTTAAAATTTTCTTCATTTCAACATATGAAATTTAAAATCGTTCAATTTGACGGGTTCGGTAAAATTAGTGACAATAAACAAGTTGAGGAGCTCTTAAAGTAAACTGTCGAAACAAAAAACACACCGCACAAGAAACCCGATAACCGGTTGCAATTAAACTTAAAATAATATTACAGCACTAAGGCTCTGCCGACAAAGCCGATGCAGATTTATTTTTTTCTTTTCCTACGATTACGAACTTTTTGCACAAAAAACAACAAAACAACGCTGACTGCAGTCTATTTCCCATTTTTTTGAATACATTTTTTAAGGTACTTTAACCTTTCATATTATTTAATACAAGATTTAATTTTCCTATAGCACGGTCACAAAAGACACGAAGAGGCGCGATTTAAATTTAAGTTCAAATAACCGACGAGCACACGAAAAAAAGCGAGCCCGAATGCAACTTGATATGCGAACCGCACAATAACAAAACCGTAGCGCTGCCGACAATGATACAGCGTTTTTCAACAAAATATTTATAATTAAGTTTTTTTTTTTCAAAATATCGCACTTGTATTTTGACATTTTTATAGTTTTAATAACACTAAATATTAACTAGCAAATTTAAACACGTTTTAACAATAAATTGTTTATTTAATCCACGATTACGAAGAAGAAAAACGATTTAATACTCAACTGTCTCGTACACCATGCAATTTAAACTTTCGTATGGTAGGGATGAGGAAGTTCACTTAAAGCGGATGGTCGATTGTTTTTGGGTTTTTAGAGGTGAACAAGTGCAAGGCAGTAGAAACAAAAGCTGCAATATTCAATGCTCACACTGGCACCTCATTTTTGAAGAAAGCACTTAAATTGGCCTATAAAATTTCAAATGAGGTATTTTATTTTAAGTGAACAATGAATGATCCGCAATTTACTCTTTTATTTTCCAGAAATAAAATTTTTGAACATCTTGTATGTAGAGTAAATTTATGTCAAAATTACTATGATTTTTTTAAAAAATAGCTTATTTACAGAAAATTTCATTGCAATTTCTTTAAATTTGATGCTTTAACGAAATCAAATCAGAAAAGATTGTGGGTAACAAAATCTGACGAGATGGAGTAAAAGAAACGGATTAATCAACTCAAAGTATAAATTCAACTCTCATTTAAGACGTTCTTTTACAAACCGAGCAATTTCTGACCGACATATTTTTAGATCGCTCCAAATTTTTTTTACATATTCTAGGCATTATATGAGTGAACACATGTATCGGGAATTCACATATTTGGGATAGTAACTATTTTGCAACCATTCGGGAAAATTACGCTTTTTAAAGAAAATTTGATGAGGAATTTATTCAGTGGTGGTTTTTGAATTTCGTATCGAATTGCGTTCGCTCTATAAACTAGTTTTCAAAAATTATTTTGTTCTAGAAAAATATTTATTTTCATCTAATTTCATAGACAAAAATTTAGCAAGAAACCTGATCTTTTTAGCCTTAAAATTTACCGGAGATATACAAATTTGAATATTACTATAAGCACTATAAAACGTAAAATGTTCGAACTTCACAACTCGATATCTCTTGATGCCTTCGATAACTAACTAAATACTTCCCGATAAATATTTGAAGCGATTTAAAAATGCGTCGGTCAGATAATGTTTGGTTTGTAAAAGAACGAATGTATTAATTTTTATTATTGATTGGCCATAAGGGAAGTTTGTTTTTTATATATTTTGTTTTTTTCTGATATGTATAGATATATGTGTTCACAAATAGAAAATCAAACTAAGTGCTAGCAATTTGCAAACAATCCTTTTCACACGAAAGAAATTTTCTAGTTTTCCTGTCATACAGGAACTAATATAGATCTGTCTGGATCATTTTTCGTATTTTGCCCATCGCAGGCTTAGAGAATATAATCTCAATTTTAGAATAAAGTGTCTCTCAATATTCACTAAAGATAAACCATCCATGCCTCCTGTTGATTTCTTTAGTTATAGCAAACTTTGCATATCCTTAATTCGAGGACAAGAAATCCTTATAGAAAAGATATAAGCAGATAATTTATTCGAACAAAAATGTGTTTTGTTTTTGAAGTAGCAGATGTAGCAAATAAAATTTGTATTTGTTTTGAAGTTAAACACAAATTGCCTCTAAAAATTTTTGTCTTTGTATAGATAAAAAAATACTTAACAAAAAGATAATTGTTGCTTATTTAAGACACAAATGTACGATAAGTTATTAAATTTGTTTTGACTGAGTGCAAGTGACCTTAACACCCAATGTTCATAACAGGAATGGCCTTTTTGCTGCTTCATTCATCTTCTGTGGTTCAGTGACTTTTGTCTGCGGAGCAATCTCACAAACAATTTGAAAACTATCAAAAAACGTTTAATATTTCAATATTTTCCATATTGTTTTATCACTACTTTTGCGTATCTATCAACAAATTCATTACACCAAAGGAAATTTTTGCTTAGATGTTTGAGTTATTGGAACACGAATTCGTTTCGAATGACATATTAAGTTAGTGAAAGGAAAAATTCTTATACATGATGAAATTTTTTTAATATTAATGAACATTTTTGTACAATAATAAGGGTAGTCATATCCTTGAGTCAAGTTAGTTCTGTTTCTATCAGTGTAAATTCCAACGTTTTAACTAACTAATAAGACCTTAACAATCTTGCAGCCAATCAAAAATAAAAAAATCAAACGCCAGATTGAAAAATTCCAAATCAATTGAATATATGATTCTATTGGTTCGCTATTCATTCCATCATACCACAAACACACAGTGGCATGACTTGGACATTGATAAATAAGCGCACTACACAAAGGCAGCGTGCTATTCGTAAATAAAAAATATTACAATTGGCATGTCGAAAGCTTAAAAGCGATGCTGATGATGATAAACCAATGCATAAAATGTGCCCAAGAGCACAAAAGTCATGGCAAATTGATTTTAGTTGTTGTATATCGAGGAAGAAAAAGATCGCTTGCAAAAAAAAAGGAAATTTTTGAAAAAAAAGCCATAAATATGCAACTCTATGTGCAACATTCGAGGGGTCAGTCATCATCATCATGATTTATGAAAAAATTCAGACAAAGTTGCCTTTGATCTTGATGTTGTCGGTTATTTTCTTTTTGGACGCTTAACAAATTAGTGATGTAATGCTGTATACAAAACGAATATCGGAATTTATATAAAATTTGTTAAAATAGTTGGCTTGAATCAAAAAATGCTGTTGCGAATCTCATGTGTTATAGCGAAAATAATAATAAACCAACTGGAACGCTTTATTTTATTAGCAGCTTACAAGTATGCAACAAAAATAACGTAATACTTTTGCGCTAATACGAATACTAATATTCGTTACATCTCTTTGATTTGTAATTGTTGCTGTTCTTAGTTTTCGTTGATTTTCTTTTACAAAAGCTACTTTTGACTGACTTTCTGCATTGCGTTTTTTCTGAACTTAGTCCTTTACTCTTTTCTCTATTATTGAATGCCATAATAATTGCGTAGCCTCTATTCGAGTTACTCTTGTAGGTTGTGTATAGGTCGATAATCGCTTTGAAGAAAAAAAAATTTTAGCATTGAACATTGCAAAATCTTTGCAAAAAGTTGAAAAGCAGCTATTGAATGAAAGTAGTAGAAAAAAAAACAGTCGTTGATTTCATGCTGTGCGTATTTCATGGATGATTAAATTGTTGAGTGAATGGAAAAATATTTCCATTCGTCATTCAATTCATTCATTCAATCATTCGTTACAGTTCGTTGAATCAAAGATGGATGGTTTATGGCTGCTTACTAAGGTTGATAGGTTTGTTGTTTGGCAAGGAGCCAATGGATTGCTGAAGTATGGTGGCGAAGGCGGCAGCAACGGCACAAAAGTTGAACGAATGAATGAATGAAATATGTTGCAGCAATAAACGCACGCGGTTAAGCGTATCGTTATATTTGGATTCAATTGAATGTCTTCTTAATCAAGTGAAATGCAAAATATTAATAATATATTGTATTTTCATTGTATGGTTAAAATGAGACAGAAAACAAATGTTATTTTCTTACTGAGAAAACAGTCGTTTTAACAAAAATTTGGTAATATGTAGTTAACAAGAAAAAATATGTAAGCCAGAGATGGCAGTTTCAGTACATTTGTAATTTTTTTATTATAATTACAACAACAATAGTTAGTACATTTTAATAACTAAATATGTTCGGACCATTCGTAAGAAATTTACCAGTTAATTGTGTTAATAATGTCAAGCAAGGAGGAAAAGATACCTCAATTAGATGGATATATTACAAGAAACACCAAATATCCTAAATTCAGTACATTCTTAAAGAAGGCAAATACCATCACTGACTTTAATTTACATCTGTCATAACTTGTGAAATTGAATTAATTTTTCAAATATTATTCAAAACATTAATTTGGGTCAATATTTTGGCAAAAATTCAAACTCCTCAGATATGATCCGCATGTTAAAATATGTATATAAAAAATATCTTCTACGAACATATGGTCTCAATATTTTTCTTTAAACATTATTTTCTATAATCTGTAGCAAAGTATCAGATTCAAAACGTCGAATCTTCTCAATGAACACTTTGCAGTACATCTCTTACAGCTTTCAGTGGGTTCCATGTTTATTATCCACAACATTTTCTTTAAATTGTATAAATCGCTGCTCAATAAACTGTTTCTAATATGTAAAAGATTTGCGATTCCATTTTTAGCTGTAGTATTCTCCTTGAATCTGCTTATTGAAAATTTTCTCAAAAGATGATAAACTAAGAAGTGGGTTTATTATTTTGCAAAGAATACCCAGCGTAAAACGGATACTTGCAACAGCAGCAACAACAGCAACATTAGCGAATAACGCTAGCAACAAAAATTCTACAGAACATGAGCTAGGATGATGATCCGCTATGAAAATGAAAATCAAAACGAAAAAAAAAGACAAATCCTTTGACCGAATTGATTTCAAGGCTCACTAAGCATTATTCGATGCACGACAGCACATTCAACAAGAAACTAACAAGTGCACTTATACACAAACACATTTACCCATACAATTTTGCGTTTGCATGTTAGATACCCATACAGAAGCACCGACATAAATTCATAAGAAATATGTATGCATGTTATCAGCATATGCTACATCTTTCTAATGCAGTTCTTTTTGTTTAAATGTTAGTCCTTTTCTTTTACGGTAAATAAGGCGCCTGTTGTTTACGTTGATTTAAGACAAAATTCGAAAAGTTCGAAAACGGCCAAAAGATATTGTTTCTTGAAAATATAAAGAAAAGTTTCCCAAAACATAATTTCTTTCCCTAATAAGTTTAGGAGAAATATTATACAAAATCAAGAAGCATGATTTAAAAACATAAAAATTCTGCAAAAAGAAAAAATGCTAAAAAATCAGGAGATAAATCAAATAATTGTCTACACAGTCTTAATAACGCATAAGGCAAGAGAAGGAGCCAAAAACGCTCCCTTTAATATATACATACATACATTCTTTTTTATATCAAATGACCCGCTAAAGCAGGCCTGATAGAAATGCTCTTCAAGCAGGTCTTCCTACATCGCTTTCGTCAAAAGGCCTTCTAAGACCGCTAGGCGCAAGAGAGTTCACAGAAGTACTTGGAAAAACCGTCAAGGGAAAAACAAAAATTGTGTTACTTCATGGAGCTCGAAATTAATTGTTTTCTATTATTCGTGCCGTTTCTTCATTTATAATTGATAATAATTACATAAGACTCTATCAGTTTAACGTAACATTAAACTCTTACGTCTGTTTTAGTAGGTCATTTCACACATATAAAAAAGAATGTACGTTTTAAAGAATTTGGGAATGCCTATTTCTGTCAAAGGAATGCCTTCCAGAAGCGCAGCTTGCTCCTGCCCTTGCCTACTGGAATAAAGTGAAACAGAAGATCAGCCTCGCAATATGCACATCGTTCGTTAATTCTAACAATTTACATGTCTTTCTCGATGTCGTAAGTGTTCAAATAAATGGCATGTTCTAGAATACTTCAAGAATACTCGATTTTCGAAAATATATTCACATTCGAGTATATCCTCTTTTAAAAAAATTAAAACAAAAATAGTCCTAGGGTTGCTACCAGATCTGCAAAATTTTCATTTTTCGGAATTTGGCCAAAAAAATTAAGAAAATTTGTGTTTTCTCTTATATACAATATATTTTTTTTCGATTTTCCTTATGTAAGAAATAATCAAAAAAAACTTACCGCTGTTTTTTAACCCTATACATAAGGAGAAAAACTGTGGTCTCTCCGCGAGTAGCGCTTTGGTGTTTCTTGTGTAACAGTTCAAATCCTTTGTTGAACTTGAAAATGTCAATGTCATACATAAATTTGCAATAAAAAAATAAGTTTCATTTTTGGTCCAAAAATTATCAAAATTAAATTTTTTTATATATTTTTTTTAAACTAACCATGCACTATAGTAAGAGTGAGAAATTATTGAAGCAAAATATTATAATTATTTGCCTTTAAAATACTTTGAAAATTTTTGTACCAAAAATATTATTTTTTTTCGTTTATTTATTCACCCACAAAATTAACTTTATACCATTTTAAAATTTAAAACTCAAATATAGTCCGTTTGAACAATTAAAAATCGATTTTATGAGTAATTCTTACAAATATAAGACAAAAATATGAATTGTTCACTTTCTGATTTCAATATCATTATCAAGAGGATTCAAGTTTTTTCTGCTTTTTGACATTTTTTGGTTACTTTTGCTTTGATTTTGACAAACAATTATCGATCCATCTTAATGAAACTGTGGATCCGTACAAAGTGAAAAATTAAACCCAAACTTTAAAAATTAGTAAAATAAAAAATTGGATTAAGGATGTTTAAGATTTTTTAATCTCGGTAAGAAATTGCTGAAAATATTCACAATATTTGGTTTTGCTGAAAGTTTTTGTTAACGCCAAGTATTGTATATTTCTGACTTTTGAATCGTAAGTTTATATAATTTTTTTTGAAAGTGCATTTCTGATATTTTTAATTCTATCTTCAACATAACATATGTATGTATGCTGATAAATTGAAAAATAGGAGTTGAAAATAGTCATATGAAGAATGGAATAAATTGATAATTAAAAACTTTTTTTTTAATTGAAGCTTTATCCATTGTATTGACTGTCTTACCACTGATTGTGATAATTTTTGTACAAAAATAATTTTAGACCTTAAGTTCAACTTCAAATTCTAAATTTGCGTATACCTCTGTATCGACATTTTTAATTTAACTTAATTTTAAGGATAGGAACAATAATGACATTTTGTACGATTTCAAATAAAATATTCAAATTACAATCAAAGCCGTGCTCGATGTAATTAACGGTTTCTGCGCCTCCCATGCCATATGAAATTACTAGGGTGCATAATTTGTAGGTGTATTTGTATAAAATTTGTGAGGTGTGACCCCATACGTAAGGTGGGAATATTGTCCCTAATGTACTACTTATTCTATTAAGAATTTGAATAAAAACGGAACTCACCAAATTTAACATGCAGTCGAGGAATAATAATCTTCTTCGGTGACCAATTTACAGGAACTGAATTCATGCTCGGTTATAAAAAACGGAACACCACGCACATTACAACACCACTTTTTCTCATTTAATAAAAAAAAAACACTTTTTACTCAAACCCTATTTTTTACTGAGACAAAAAACAATTGCCTCGAATAGAACAGCACAAAAGCTCTGATGACAATAAGCATTTTTTCCTTTTTTGCTCAGGTTCCTCAAGTGCTTAGAGCCTAGCACACAGCACGCAACGATTTTACCATATTTATTATTTCACAAACTCTTTAACTTTACCAAAATATTTATTTTTGCAAATGACCCTGTCTGCTCAGTTAATTTGTTTCAAGCAGACAGAGTGCGATCTGATTAAGCTCTGATTACAATAAGAAATTTTGTGAGAGACACGTTGATTTACATACATAAGTACGTACACATAACACTGAGCGCGCTCGGAGCAAAAAAGCAAAAAGGTCCAATGTCGTCACACATTTTATTCACTTCACATGATTACAAATTTATTGCATAAAAAACAACAACAATGAAGAATTCACTGATCGTAGCACTTTATTTTAACATTTTTGACACAATTTTTAAACATTTAAAAATTTTCAATATTTAAGTCCGAGGCAAATGTATATTATTTCCTTTATATTAAGTTACTTATATGTAAATACTTCTGTAAGAACTCGGTGACAAGAAAACGAACGATGAAACCCGATTTAAATATAAGCGCACGAAATAAACCGAGATCGCAAACAACTAATTCGTCAACAACACAATAACAAAAATACTGCACTGCCTACAATGACACAGCGTTCTCTTCGCAGTCTTTTTTTTTTTTGACCGAACAATTTTATTTCACAATACCAACAACACAGTAAACTTCTAGGACTGCGACTGCGGCAGCATACTGATAGAATTGTTTTTGTTTTTCAGCATAATTTTTTCTTGCACTTTTTTTTCAAATTTTAGCACTTTTATGATGTTATTATTATCTTTTCACTCATAACAAAAATTCACTCGCAGTCCTAAACACGTGTTAACAACAAATTCATTATTTAAGCTTTGATCCCGAGAAAAAATTAACAAACGAAAATTTAATAGCAACTGGTAGGGATGATGACAAGTCGATTCAAAGCGGATGTTTGATTGTTTTTTTCGTATCTAGAGATGTGCAAGTGCAAGGCTTTGCATTCAATAGAAATATTAGCTCCAATATTTACTGCTCACACTGAGGCTTAATTTTTTAGCAAGCTTTCAAGTTGAACTTTCAACGCATTGACAAATTATGTACTTTTTGATGACTTGACAGAAAAGATGGCCGTGTAATTACATACATACATTGTACATATGTATTCGTTTTTGTTAAACCTGAGGCAGCGTTCATAGCCAGGCGTTTTTTGTAGCGCTATACGACAGCTTGTAGCTCCTGCCGTTCAAATAAATAAGTACGTGCGTGAATATGGAAGTGTTAATGGCTAGGAGATTTTGCGTAGTGCGACATGAGCGTCGGCAAGCTACGAAGCGTCGTCACTTTGCTACGAAAATCTGCAAGCAAAATTTTTTGAACTTTTGGAGCGACGGCGGGCGACGTACTAAAAATAGTACGTGAAAATCAATAAATGTGACACTATGCCGATGAGGAAAGGTTAAAAATTAATTTATCGATGAGGAAAGATCGAAAATGGATTTTCAACATAGTTTGGAATGGTTTTGGGATCTATTTTGGAAGATTTTTTTTTTTCACTAATCGATGAGGAAATGTAGAAAATGGATTCTAACATAACTCGGTACGGCTTCGGGACCCGTAAATGACCGAAATGAAAAAAAGGAAATTTAGATTTTGAGCATAGTTTGAGACGGCCTGGAAAGAGACCTTTTTTGATCCATTTATGAAAAAAATGAATTGTTTGCAATAATCGATCAGAAAGGTCGAAAATAAACTTTTAGCATGATTTGAGACGGCCCCGGAAAAATGGATTAGGGTCCATTTCAAAAAAAAAAATTGTTCGCACCAATCGATGAGTTAAGGCGAAAATAAACTTTTGGCTCCGGTCCGGTCCTCGGCAAAAAATATTTTGACCCGAAAAATTTTTTTCCACCAGTCGATGCGGAAAGGTAAAATTTTCTGTGACACACTTATATTCAAGGAAAAAGGTAACAAACAAAGTTTTTCGCCATAACCTCGATGCCTATTAACTGGACACAAATTAAATCTGTGCAAAAGTTTTTTAAAACAATTTTTATTAATTGGATGCACTTAAATCCTTTTTTTTTATTCAATTTGGTTATAAATTTTCTACGAGAAAAAAACGGCTTTCCAATAATAAAACTTGTCTTATTTTAGCACGCATAGCGTTTAATTTACCACTATTTTAATACGAATGAATCTAATCATCAGTCGGCTTGCGATCGGCCGACGTGTCGCACTACGTGAAATAGACTAACCATAAGCACTGACGTCACTTGCGTATTCATTGGTAGTGTCGTTGCTTCCAAAGATGTTGTATAATGCGACAAGAATCGCCTGGCTAAAAACGCAGCAAAAAAGTGAATAAAGGCCTCAACCCATAGACTCTGTCAAGTCCGTTGCGTCAAAATATACAACTGACAACTAAGATGAAATCCATACATTTGTCTTAAAGCTGAGGCTGAGCAATTTTCAACTTTTGACGTACGTTGAATACTTTGACAACTGCGAGTTTGTGTGGAACACAGAAAATAAAAAAAAAATAAGAAATTTAAAATTGTCTTCATATATGTATAAAAAATATATAAATGCAGAGTATACAAGAAAAATTACGAAATTTATTATTCAAAAATATATTTGTTGATTTTTTGTTTGACTTTAAATGCGTTGCGGACGTATTCATTGGATCACATTCTTCCTTCATTGCCGTCTTGTCAGTTGTATACTTTTACGCAACCGACTTGATGAACTCTATGGGTTGAGGCCTTAAAACGCATAAGTTTAACCTTTAATAATTCTGCCTTTGACCACTAGGAGGCATTACAGTGTTCGACTGAGCTTTTGCTATAAAATCTGAGCCGATTTTATGGCCAATAAACTCGCCAGGCTGAACTGCGCCTAGTGTGTTAAGGGCCTCACGCATCAGACATAATTTGTTTTTTTCACGAAATGTTGCTATCAAACGCTAGAAGAAGGTAAAGAGCAAAACTAATTGACGCTGTATTAAAAAGAAATAGTGAAATCAAACCCAAAGCAGCGATCAATGTCTATTGTTTCATCACTGCTTTTGTTTTTATTATGTACTTTATTATTTTTGAGTCTACACATACTGGATGCATAGGGCCTCGCATGACCTAAAAAGTTATGCAAAATTCAAGCACAGTTGCCATTTATATGTATTTGATTATTTTAGGTTTGTGTCTGCAGCTACTTGCACTGTGCGACATCTATTTTTCAAGTTCAATCAAATGAATTAGAAATTAAGCATTGTATCCGTGTGAATTTTTTTTTTCAACCAGAACGAATAAAATAAGGCATTTAAGTTTTGTTGAAATGTACTGAATAGAACCTTAAATTCTACTTTTTAGATGACGAAAGTAATTTTTCGACATGAACATGAAAATGTTACTTAAATTTACTAAAGTTCAGCATTATTTTAACTTCTTTCCTAAAATTAAGACTGCCAAGTCAGCAGCTTCCGCGGTAAAGTTACTAAACAAAATGGTAATTTTTAGAAATAATCGAAATGTACTGAAAATTTAACCTAAATGTTTTGAAGAAAGAGACAAATGTACTGAATTTACTTAAAACTTATCGAATGTTCTGACGAAGATTTTTCACGACGAAAATG
Source organism: Tricholauxania praeusta (assembly GCA_949775025.1). NCBI lineage: Eukaryota > Metazoa > Arthropoda > Insecta > Diptera > Lauxaniidae > Tricholauxania > Tricholauxania praeusta. The sequence continues at coordinate 61,043,058 of OX459028.1, read as the reverse complement.
TACTGAAAAAATTATAAATGTACCGAAAACGCCATCACTGTTTCAGATCCTCCTAACAGAGAACTTGAAAAATTTAATAAACAAATTACTTTAAAAATTATTCTGCACATGATATACATATGACAACATGCTGTACCATGTGAATACATATCTACGATATCTACAGTTACCCATGTTATCAAGCGATATATTGCATCATGTGAACTGTCCTAAAGAATAACATTGTGTTCACACTGACTTAAGGCACACTACATGGTGGAATCGTTTGCATCTTATATTTTTACTAGTTTGAATCAGTGATGGAATTTTCGGTACATTCGACAAGTTTTCAGTACATCCGGTACATTTGGGTAATTTTCAGTACATTTAGACAATTTATAATAAGTATCTATTTTTTGTGATCAAAAGTCGTACGACTATTTTTTTAGTCAATTGAATGAAACCTCAACATTATAGTAGCTGGCAACACTACGGAATTATTTGAACTTCCGAATTAAAGTAAAGTTTCATTGTGACATAGAAGAGTTATTTTTCGATTGAATTAGAACATATTTATGTAACATATATGTTAATAAGCAAAGAGTGACTAGAAGGTCTGTTTTTTGTTATAATATTTTAAGGTACTGCTGATGTATGTATATCCAAAAGTAATGACCATTAGTTTTTTTCTATTACTAAAATATAGAAATTACACAATTCAGTATTCTTTAGAAGTGATGATCTTTTTGTTTTTTTTTTTTAGTGAAATATCAATATTTTGGCGCATTTTATTAAAATTTGGCAAAAAAAAAATCCAAAAAAAGTACATTTGTTCTCTAACAAGTACATTTGACGTTTCGATTCCGTGCATTTCTCTAAAACCCAAATACCATTACTCAGGCCCGGCAGGTATAGTGGGTGGAGTGGGTAGTTCTACCCACTCGAGAAACTCTGAGTGGATAAATTCCCACTTGAAATTGAATCGAAAATCATAATATCTTAGAGTTTCTTTAACTTCTTATTTTGAATTCAACGCGGGAAACTAGCGCGCTCCGAGCATACGCATAGTCTACGCACAAGTCACATTGACACACAGTTATGGCCATAGCGGCCGCCTATATTGTTCTAAAGGTGCCTGTACATAGAGCGATTTGCGTTTGCGATGTTTGCTAGCAAACGCTTTAAGACCCCCAAAGATTATTTCAGGAAATCTTACTTGGAAGTTTTCAATCAATTAATTGGAGCATTGAATATAAGTCGTTTCGAAACGAATTCAGCCAATTTTTTTAAGTTTCTTGAGCAATTCGCTATTGGTCAGACCGCTGATGTCGATAAGATTGTCAATTTTTATAAAGATGTGTTTTTGCAAATTATGCAGAGACAAAATGAACACACGAACAATTTGGGGGAAGTTGTGAATTTCTTGAAAAATTAGAATGAACTAGAAGGCTAATTCCAGAATTCGTGCGGTTCGTTTGATTGCTACTCACAATTCTAGGGTCATCCTGTTCAAACCAACGGAGTTTCTTTGTTCTCCTTAGACTGAAAACACATTTGAGATCGAAATTTATGTAAGATCGGCGCAACAATGTTGCTATTTGATATATGTAGCCGGATATGACCAACCCGATCGATTAAGATGATGAGATGAATAAGTTCACTTCGCGAAATTGGAAACGTGCAAGTGTCTTGGCTTTGAAGAATTGATTATTTTGTTAAATATCATGATTTTTTAAGTCATTATAAATAAAGAATATGATGAACCGTTTTTAATCAAAAAGCCTTCTCTTCCAGACGTTCCGCCTCCTTCATATACTTTTTCGCTTTCACTCCTCCTTGTATGATGGCGCGGTTGAACACACCATCGGAATAGTCCAAAAACTTTGAAATTCATACAACATTCTGGTCAATTGGTTGCCATAAGCGTTCACATGATGAAATCTTCATGTTTTCAAGCCATGTTGTCCAGCTTGTGGGAACATGTGAACAAACCTAGTGCATGCGATCTGAACGCTGCAGGCTTTTGAGATGCCAATATGTGTGGCTCAAACTCTTACCAATGTGAACGCTGTTTCAAAAAAAAATGTAGCAAGGAAATAAAAAAAAAAAGTTTTTGACGAAATAATTTTCTAATATTAACTATTTTTAATGGATTTTTAAACGCCAAGAAAAAGATCTTTCAAAGACTTTTAAAATTATACCACTTGACTTTGCATCTTTATTTATTTGGCATCAGAGAAGCTCTATTATTTGTTTAACTTTGTTCTATCATTAAAAAAATGTCGCTATATATGGAAGATGGATTGAATACAAATTGTCCTAAATGCCTTCTCATAGATGAATTGGAACGAAAACTTACATACATATATGTATATAAGGTTTTCAAGTGGAAAAATTAGTTCAGACATGAAGTTAGGTGGATCAGTACATATACATACGTACATAAGTTGCGAAAAATATGCGTCAGTACATTCGACAAACTTTTAGTTTATTCGATACAATGAATGAGTTTTAGTGAATTTCGATGAAATATGCTTAAAAAAATCGTACGAAATTTTTTTCCTATATTTCTGTTTATCAATCAGATCTTAATTTGAAAAATGTTTATTTTAAGATTTCCATGCTCTGTATAGTTTATTGTATTGTAAATATTTCTTTTTTTTATTATTTAAATAAAGACCATCTTATCAGTCAAGTCATCAAAAAATACATAATTTGTCAATGCGTTTAAAGTTCAACTTGAAAGCTTACTTAAAAATTAAGCCTCAGTGTGAGCAGTAAATATTGGAGCTAATATTTCTATTGAATGCAAAGCCTTGCACTTGCACATCTCTAGATACGTTAAAACAATCAACATCCGCTTTGAATCGACTTGTCATCATCCCTACCAATCGCTATTAAATTTCCGTTTGTTAATTTTTCCTCGATATCAAAGCTTAAATAATAATGAATTTGTTGTAAATACGAGTTTAGGACTGCAAGTGAATTTTTGTTATGAGTGAAAAGATAATAATAACAAAATAAAAGTGCTAAAATTTGAAAAAAAGTGCAAGTTAAAAATTATGCTGTAAAACAAAAACAATTCTATCAATATGCTGCCGCAGTCGCAGTCCTAGAAGTTTACTGTGTTGTTGGTATTGTGAAATAAAATTGTTCGGTCAAAAAAAAAAGACTTCGAAGAGAACGCTGTGTCATTGTAGGCAGGGCAGTATTTTTGTTATTGTGTTGTTGACGAATTAGTTGTTTGCGATCTCGGTTTATTTCGTGCGCTTATATTTAAATCGGGTTTCATCGTTCGTTTTCTTGTCACCGAGTTCTTACAGAAGTATTTACATATAAGTAACTTAATATAAAGGAAATAATATACATTTGCCTCGGACTTAAATATTGAAAATTTTTAAATGTTTAAAAATTGTGTCAAAAATGTTAAAATAAAGTGCTACGATCAGTGAATTCTTCATTGTTGTTGTTTTTTATGCAATAAATTTGTAATCATGTGAAGTGAATAAAATCTGTGACGACATTGGACCTTTTTGCTTTTTTGCTCCGAGCGCGCTCAGTGTTATGTGTACGTACTTATGTATGTAAATCAACGTGTCTCTCACAAAATTTCTTATTGTAATCAGAGCTAAATCAGATCGTACTCTGTCTGCTTGAAATAAATTTACTGAGCAGACAGGGTACATTTTGGTACATAAATATTTTGGTAAAGTTCAAGAGTTTGTGTAATGATAGATGTGGAAAAATCGGAGCATGCTCTGTGTGGTAGGCTCTAAGCACTTAAGGAATCTGAGCAAAAATGGAAAAAAGCCTATTGTCATTTTGTCTCAGCAAAAAATATGGTTTGAGTAAAAAGTGTTTTTTTTTGTTTTATTAAATGAGAAAAAGTGGTGTAATGTGCGTGTTCCATTTTTTATAACCCAGCATGAATTCAGTTCCTGTAAATTGGTCATCGAAGAAGATTTTTATTCCTCGACTGCATGTTAAATTTGGTGAGTTCCGTTTTTATTCAAATTCTTAATAGAATAAGTAGTACATTAGGGACAATATTGCCACCTTACGTATGGGGTCACACCTCACAAATTTTATACAAATACACCTACAAGTTATGCACCCTAGTAATTTCATATGGCATGGGAGGCGCAGAAACCGTTAATTACATCGAGCACGGCTTTGATTGTATTTTATTGGAAATCGTGCAAAATGTCACTATTGTTCCTATCCTTAAAATTAAGTTAAATTAAAAATGCCGATACAGAAGTATACGCAAATTTAGAATTTGAAGTTGAACTTAAGGTCAAAAATTATATTTTTACAAAAATCATCACAATCAGTGGTAAAAGAGTTAATACAATGGACGGAGTTTCAATTAAAAAAAAGAGGTAAAGTATCAATTTATTCCTTTCTTCGTATGACTATTTTCCCCTACTATTTTTCAATTTATCAGCATAAATACAATGTACATACATACATATGTTATGTTGAAGATAGATTTAAAAATATCAGAAATGCATTTTCAAAGAAAATTATATAAACTTACGATTCAAAAGTCAAAAATATACAAAAAGTGGCCTTTACAAAAAATTTCAGCAGAATCAAATATTTTGAATATTTTCAGCAATTTCTTACCGAGATGAAAAAACCTTAAACATCCTTAATCCAAATTTTTATTTTACTAATTTCTAAAGTTTGGGTTTAATTTTTCACTTTGTACGGATCCATAGTTTCATTAAGATGGATAGATAATTGTTTGTCAAAATCAAAGCAAAAGAAACTAAAAAATTTAAAAAAGCAGAAAAAACTTGAATCCTCTTGATAATGATATTGAAATCAGAAAGTGAACAATTCATATTTTTGTCTTATATTTGTAAGAATTACTCATAAAATCGATTTTTTAGATGTTCAAACCGAATATATTTGAGTTTTAAATTTTAAAATGGTAAAAACTTAATTTTTTGTGGGAATAAATAACATTTTTTTGTGAAAAAGTTGATGATTTTTTTTTTTTGGCTTAAAAAGAATTAATAGAATAGTATGAAAATAAAATGTCTAAGAAAATTTTCACCTTCTTCTTTTGCTCAATTAAAAAAAGGTTTACAGTACATGTTACAATTTACGGGCTTTTTCAGAAATTTTTCAATTCCCTACCGGACACCTGGCTTTGACTTGAAATTCTGGGATTGGCCGAGTCAAAGCTGGCCACTCTGCATCTTTGACTAAACTGTTGCTCAATTCCAAAAGTAATTTAGCAAGTAATTTTGCGCAAGAGCTTAACCGCAAGTCTTGACAGATCCACCATTTTTGAAGAAAATTTTAGCACGTGTTTTGAGAGCTAAGCGATTCATAAAGTTAATGGCTTACCTTTAACTAAGCAAATAGCACCCATGATGACATACATTTAATAGCTGCCAAATTAGAAGTCTGCATTTTCCGAACCACGAACTACTTTAGCTTCTGAAATACTTGTCACTGTCTTCCGAGAATAAAATGAACTAAGGAGTAATTGAACAATTTTTCAAGAACTTTTATGTTCAATGCATCGTGGTCTATGATATCTTATATTCAAATATAAGCTCATTGCTATATTCCACATCGAAATCTAAGCGCGATATAAATTTTTTTTTCAGGTACTATATTTTTTTATGGTAGTATGTTTGCTTGCACTTTTAAAGTAATAGCTATGAATTTGGTAGAAAACAATATATGTGCAAATACGGTACTGAAAAAATAAAAAATAGATCGATTGTACGTCCCGTATATCCTAAAACAGTTTCAGCGACATGACAATGATATGTGAAACCATCTCCAAAAATACAGAATGAATGTAACCGTAGGTAAAGCATGTTATCGAGAAAATATATTTCAGAAATGCGCAGCTTGTCGTCAACATATAATATATGTTTAGATACAAATATATATATTGTATGTATATGTTCAAAATGACAAAACATGTAAATGACAAAGCAGTATGCTCAATTCCTGTGTCTTTTTAGATTACTTATTTAATTTAAACATTTAAAAATTTTAAACAAAGATAATAGCCGCGTTCTCGATTTTGTACTGCAAAAATTATTTTAATTTCTACCTTAGTTGTTCTAAAGTTCTAAATCTTTATGAATAATCATGAATTTTTTTTAACTGATGATATTACTGTGGATATGCTTTTGGCAAATTGAAAGTAGACTGAAGACCAACAATTTGGTCTTGATGATATTTTTTAAGACTGACGGCAAAGCGTAAAACAAAAAATTCTAAAACAAATTTAAGCTACGAACTGATTTGACCGTCTGATATGTATGTGTAAATAACCTAAATATATTGCATTATAAATAAGAATATAATTTAGGGTAAATTGCGGCAAATTGCCCATCCGATATATAATGTTTTTTTTTAAAGAAACATCAGTATACATCCATACATATACTTATGTACCACATATGAAAAAAAGGGAGTATTGAACTACTTTGATTTCCATAAAAAGTACCTGCTATGTTTGATTTTATTTGATTTTTTTTTTCGTATACGGGATTTTAAAGCTTTAGTTGAAACTTTATTTCCGGGTAATCCAAAATATGATTTATTATATCCTCCGACATATTTGCATGATTACCCTATACACTGGCAAAACTGTTTACTCGTGTGAGTGAGCGTATTTGCTTTACATATGTATGTGCATGGCACTAAGTAAAATACCAAATTTCAAAAAGAAGAAAAACAGTCCTGGTGCTTCTTGTTGTTGTTTTATTTTCACGCTGTGGCGTATTGAATCTGCTAAATGTAATCGATACGTTTTTGACTTTGTACAAACAGTGAATTTTTCACCGACAATGCGACCTCCAGTTCCAGAAATAACCACACCCACTGACAAGGCCACAACTTCCTAAACTAATAGTACGTGCATTTTTTTTTTTGTTGGCTCGTCATATTTCTTCGAATTTGCATAGCGAATTGTTGCGGCAGTAAGGAGTGTGGGTGAACGGATAATGTGGCAAGGTCTTGCGTTGCGTTCACACTGGTTACGTAGTGCTGCCTACGATTAGTGATGTAAGACAGACTGGATCCTTAAAACGATAAATAAATGAATCAATTTCAGAAATATGGGTGTCATGTGAAAGATAATTTAACTAATAACACAGGCCAACAAAAAAAAAAAGGTTTGGTCCGAAAACCAAACCCACTTATTCTTGTGTAAAATTCTTCGCTGATTTCGAAATAAAATGTATCGAACCAATTCCCCTTAGTCCCCCCGTTTTCCATTTCCCGCACTCTTCTCAACAACATGTTTAAAAAATCCAATTTTTGTTTCTAAATATATCCTTTGTAAATCATTCAATATTTTCGAATTCCACATGTTCAGATATTGAAAACTTTTAGGCGAATTACAGTCCTTAGAGATTTGCAGAGTATTCTGATAATTTTTTCACCAAAACATTTTCACATAGCTCATCTATTTATTGAAGTAATCATTGTTGTCATCATTTTTTCATAATTTTGTCATCACTAGCAGTCGTAGTAATGCATCCTATGATGTGTGCAAGTATATTTGTTGCTCATATGATGAACTACAACCAGTGTTCGAAAATAAACAGTACAATTCGTTGTGTACCGAGCCGAAGCACAAAACCTTATTTATTTTCTATAGTGTGCAATCCAATGCACAAAACAATATCAGCACAAAACAGAAATATGTACTCAGTAAGGTACAAAATATGAATCGTTCTGTGCATTTGTTGGCTTTTGTTTTGTTCTGTATTTGTGTTTGCACCGTAGCATGTACTTTATAAATAGAAATAGAGTGTCGTGCTTTGGCTCGGTACAATTCGCAATTGTGTCGTTTATTTCGCTCAACAGCGAATTTCACCAGTGATACCACCGGTTCAAAAAAAGTTTAATTGTTTTTTTTTTTGTTCAATTTTTTTTTAACTCCAAAATTTAGAATAATCATGAAATATGTATTTAAGTCTGAGTTACGGTTTTTTTATTGTTTTCTGAAAAAATTTAAAATACATTTTTTTTTATTATTAAACTGTTTTTTTTACATTTTTTTGTCGCATATGTCTAAAAATTCGGAAAGTATCGAAACATGTGGCCACATTTATATAAGCTTCTCACAGCAAGAAGAAGCAAGTCTTACATGGTAACGAATTGGTTTTGTTTCGTTCTATTTCACAAAACATAATGAGAATAAAGTTATGTTCTGTGCTCAGAGACGTACAAAAGAAGATTGGTTGTGTGCACTCTTCGTTTATGAAAAGTATGTGTACTCGTTAGAGCTTCGGCACGCTATTTTTATAAGGAAAAATAAACGTATTGTGTTTTCACAGTACACTACTGAATTGTGCGCACATATTAAAATCGTCACAAATCACGATTGAATTGTACCGTACTGTACATTTTCGAACACTGACTACAACTACTCGTTTGTTCTGTCGCTTATTCGTTCGGTGCTGCTTTTAATGCATAATTTGGCTCATAAGCAGCAGTTTTCATGCATCATTGAGTCAATGCCTCGCCTTTTCTTCTCTATCAAGTACATGCTGCATGCATGCATCCGTGCGTGTGTGTGTAAGGTTGCGTGTTTTTTAGTTGTATCCTTACAGCAGTTTAGCTTTGTAAATATGAAAATGTTGCTTGCAAAATTTTTGCTTTGCATTCAGCTTCATTAACTTTGTGTGCAAAAGAAAAAAACCAAACAAAATGTGTAAAAATTTCAAATAATAATTTTGAGTAAAATCTGTGAGCAGGAAACTTCAAGTGCCGCAATTATGTGAAATAATAGCCTCGAAATTAAGCATGTCTTTTGCAAGTTTCAAAATGTTTTAGATACCTTTACCTTTAAATATTATTATTTGTTGTTTCATTTTTAAGCGAGAGCTTTTCAATCACCCGACTATGTTATTCTATACTTACTCCTGAATAACAACACTAGGCAATATATTGCAAAAAGGAAAATATTACCTACTTCCTTTTTTTCTGAAAAATCCTCATCATTAAGTTGGGCTTGCTCATGAATCGAATCGGTTTCTTAAAATTATCTGAAGGCTTAATTTAATTCCTGCGTTAGTTAAAGCGTGTGTACTCGAATTTTTTTTAACATTCAAATAAATGTGATTTTTGAAAATTAAATTCCATCGCACGATGACAACTTGACATGATTAGGCTTTTTCTCGGTCACACTTTCATGTATGGCAGTAACTTTTTTTACGCAAAAAAACCCGATTCGATGATTTCTACTACCGACCCATTTTCTTGAAATTTGTACACCACCACATTATTGTTCACGCTTTGAGAGTAGTTCGAAATTTTCGAAAAAATAGACTGTTTTAGTAAAATCAAATATAACATATTTTATATTTGGAATAACATCATCATCCATACTTGGTTTAATGCATGTAGCAATTGAAGCTTGCTGACCATGTAATGTTCAGAAAATTTGCCACTTGTGTACAGAATAGTGTTTCACCGAGGCCGAGGCGAGGCGAGGTTCTAGTTGATCTCGGTCTCGCCTCGTTTTATAAATTTAAGTCTCGCCTCGCCTCGGCCTCGGACGAGATCTTGCCATCACATGCCTCGCCTCGCCTCGCTTCGCCTCGTTCTCGGCCGAGGTACCTCGGTAAAAAAGCGAGGTTTTTATTAAAATAAATAAAAAAATATATATGTATCAGGGCTGATAGGCTGATCAAGCCTCAAGAAATAAAATAAAATATCTGTTTTTATTTTTGGTGAATTGGATGAGATATGATGAATTTAATTCTTTTCTTAAATGGGAAGGAGACGCATTGCCTATTTTTCCAAGCCAAACTAAGCTAAGAACCTTTTACAAACTATAAGCAAAATATGGCATCACCCATTTATCATAAACTATATTACGGAGCATCCCAAATCATAAGAAACATATATGTATGTATGTCAAATCTTTCGTCGGTCGGTTCAACGGTTTAGGAGTCCATTAGCAACGAACATACATATCGCTCACTTACTTCAAGACTGGCATAACTCAAAAAACATAAAGTGGGAGAAAAACGAATTTAAAGTTTTCAATAAATTGCTTTTTATATGAAAATGATGAAAAGTATGTCTACATAAACTCTTCTCACAAGGCAAATTCATGAGATACTTTTCTGATTTTTTCACACAAAATTAAACATGAAATGGCGGATAAATGGCGCATCATTAACTCAAAAATCAGGTTTTTTGAGTTATGCCAGTCTTGAAGTAAGTGAGCGATATATTGATCTTTATTTATATACTAGCATTACCCTGTGCGTTTTGCTTCACCTTACCGGTTCTTAGAAAGACTATTAGAATAAATCAATTTCAATGCAGTGTTGTCAATCATGCAGTTTTGCTTATAGCCTTACATGCTTCCCTTATCAATCAATCGAGACGAAGTCGCATAAAAGCTGATGCGATCCAACCAAATCTGAACTCGTAAGAAGCACATGCGGATTAAAAATAAAACAAAGTAGTTTACTCAAAATAAAATACTAAAATATTAGTTATATATAGATTTTATTATAAAAATTACATTCATATTTTGAAGCTACATATGATTCTTACGAGTTCAGATTTCGTCAAAACGCGCCTCGCTCTTGGTTTCGAAAACGAGGCTAGGACGAGGCGAGGCCGAGGCGAGTACGAGGCGAGGTGCCGTGTGATCTCGCCTCGCCTCGGTCAAGCGAGGAAAATTTATTTTTCCATCTCGCCTCGGTCTCGCCTCGTTCTCGTAGTCAAAAACGAGGCTGCCTCGTAGCCTCGGTGAAACACTAGTACAGAATCAACTTGTATTGAATGATGTCTTTCGAAGAAACTTTTTTTCATCGATGAAGCTCAATTCTCGCACGATGATCGAGCAAATGACCTTAAAGAAGCCATTGCATTCACATAAAAATACTGACAGGTCTGGTGAAATCACTGGCTCATATTTATTTGAGAATTATGAAGGACAACTACCCATAAAACTGATCACTATGACTACATTTCAACCTGGACGATATGTGGTTTCAACAAGATGGTGCCACTTGCCATACAACACAACCAATTTAGGTTTTCTTGCACGGGCTTACGTGCTAAATGATTGTAATTACGTAAACGATTCTTTAATTCGACAGCAACTTACAAATTCTATAAGCTATGATTAAGTTACATCCCGAGTTGTGCAGAGAATTCTTAGAAAACTACCACAAAAGCATTGAGCTCTGTAAGAATTCTCGTGGCGGTCACTTAAGGATACTGTATTTTATAAATAATGACCTTGGGCAGACCACTTCATACTTGTTACTGGAAAGTGCTGAATCTGAAGATTAATATCCTTAATTGCTACATTTCTTAAGTTACAATTATAGCGATTGCAATTTTTGCAAAAAAAAAATTGCATAAGAAAAACACATTGCTCTTTAAAACTTAACAAAAGCTCATACTACGTACTCAAAACTTTAAGAAACTTTTTATGATCTCAGCTAAACCACTTTCATTTTTCCCTTATTGCTATTCTTCTATTGATATCATGCAAAAAACTAAGTTCAATATGCATTAAAAATAACCAAAAACTGAAAGCAAAACAATCGTATGGTATTTTTGGGGATATTTTTTCTATTTCAAATAAATCATCATAAATTTCAAATGCAAATCTACACATACTTTACTCACACTTTGAAACAACACACACTACAACTCTGCTTTATATGTTCATACATAAGCATCTTCATGCACACAAGCAATTTTGTGTTAAGTCCTTTAATGCAAACATCAAGAAAAAAAAAGAAAAAAAATAAACCGGAAAAGTGTCGCATCCCAAGAATTTGCGGAAACACCAGAAAAAAGTAAACAAAAATTTAATTCATAAAAAACGAAAACAAAAATAAAATTTGTATTGAGTGAAAAAATATTAAAACACCATAAAAATATTCATAGAGTGCGACAAAGGATTTATAGACACAGTCGTAGGGAAACATAACACATATAGAAATGCAAATATTTACATTAGGGTGAACGTAAAAAATATTATCAGAATTTTGGTTACGTCACAATTCAGTTTGGTTTCTCATTGAATACTATTAAAAAGTGACAGTAATCAATAGAAATTTCCCATATAAAACATATCGCAAAAAATTTATATATTATGTATACAATTTATGTGTTAATTATTCTAGAAAATAATTTCAAACTGTTTCTATCCTTGATCTTTCTAATTGAACTCACAAGGAGTTTCATAGCCGGATGACTAAAATAATACAATCATTGGTGTTCCGAATTAGAAATTTTAGTTTTACAATCAGAACCGATCTCATTTTCTAGAATAACATCATTAAAAAATACGATTCATCTCTTTTTAACCTTCACACGGGCACTATTAACATATGTTTATATCGCAATTTGTAACTAGCTGCAATTCATTTATTCGTGATTCGATTTTCATAAAACTTCGACTCAGTGATTAAGTATTCGACCTCTTTTCGAAAAACTTAAAAACCGTTGTAAATTTTGAATTTTTCCGTTATTTTTTGAAAAACTGACGTTTTTACTTCATAAACGGGTACTATTAACATATGTTAATATATTTTTTATTTCAGAGATTTTGTTAGTTTATGTGCAAGTTTTTTGTTATTATAATATTAGCCGTGTTTTATTCGCTTTGGTTAAACCAAAATCTCATACAAATGTGTGAACCAGCTCAATTTCTAGTTCAATTGATTGAACTTTTTTTGTCTTTGCTAAAGTTTGAAGCACCTTAGACACAAACCTAAAATAATCAAAAATATATGGCAACTTTGCTTGAATTTTGAAGAAGCGTTTTTAGGTCACGCGAGGCCTGGGGCACCCAGTCAGTGCTAGGCCCAAATATTAAATAGAAACACATAATAAAAATAAAAATAGTGATGAAACAACAGAGAACGAAAAGAAAACGTTGGTATTAGCGTCTGCGACACTATAAAAACAGTTTGAAATGATTTGACAGCAATAATTCGAAAAAAAAAATTATGTACTGATACGTGAGGCCCCTTACCGCGCTAGGCCCCGTTCAACCACACGACCATAAAGCCGGCTCTGATTTTGAAATAGAATTTCTGTCAAACACTGTAATGCCACCTGTTGGTCAAATGCAGCATTATAAAAGGTTAAACTTTTGCGTTTTATTCACTTTAAGGTTTAACCAAAGCGAATAAAACACGGCTATTAACAAATTAGAAGGCATTTTTAAATAAAAGCTTATTTAAAAAATTTATCAATTGAAAAACATTTATTGATTTTACAGTTATTTTAAATTGTTGTCTTAAATTTTGTTGGAACTTTGCTATGTTCAATTTAAACAGGCTTCTTGCAATGGATACAAATTTTCTAGCCACGCTTTTTTGTTTGGCTTGTTCCTGGTAGGACTTATTGAAAAAACCTTTTACCTTTGAATGACCATGATCATCTTTATCAGCGACAAAACCTTCAGTATCGCCAGTTTTCATTCATTAATTTTCTGTGTCGCTCCCGTGCCCGAGTTGTACGAAATATGTTTCGATTTCTGCATCAGAGGCTTCCCCATCATATCCTTCAAGCTGATACAACCTCTTAAATGGTATCACCTTCTGATGCCTCTGTTACCACATTGTCCTCATCCGAGTCCATATTGGTATAGAAATGTTCTTAGTACTCTGCCTGCAATTCATACGATAACCTGAATATTGGAAAATTTTAATTTTTCGGTGTTTAAAAATAGCTCATACTGTGCTTACTGAGCCGCAGATAAAGCACTTACATAGATTTTTAATTTTTTTTATTTTTTTCTGCCATTTTCACTTATTACAATTAAATATTATTATTTTTTTTTTATAAGAAAGCTTACTTTTGCTACGGAATTTCAAGACCACTAAGAAACCTAGCAACTGGACTATAGGTTCCCCCCAAAAATATTGTAGCCATAAACACTCTCACAAATCATGCTATATCGAATTATTCAAATTCAAAAATTATAGTAAATGTGCAAATTTGCATACATTTTGTACGAAAACCAAAATATTAACATATGTTAATAGTGCCCGTTCCCGTAGTTAAACATTGGTGCCGGTGTGAAGGTTAAGAAAATATCTCTAAAAAATTTTTGCGTGCAGTGATATATGTATGATCACGAGCCTAAGCTTTACCGCACAAGATATTTATATTCGTGGAGCATCTATTGAAAGTCAAAATCAGAAAAAATACTTAAGTCTAAAAAATTTTTTTTTTCAATATATTCAGTGGCCTTATTTTTTTCGCAATAACAAATTGATGTTCACTTTGAAAAATCTTCATCAAGTAGCCTAGCGGCATCTGACGTCTTTTGAAGTAAAAACTGATAATACGTTTCATATCAACAGCATACATGTGCACAGTGTAGTGTCTGACTTTGCGTAGAAGTTCATAAACATAGAACGAATATAGCAAATGTCCGGAAACCGAACCTTTAGTATACTGCTTCCCACTGCAATAAATCCTTGAGCAGAGTATTTACGAGTAGCAATGCTCGATATTTTTTGAGAAAACAATTTGCTTAAAAATAACAAATTTCTCAGTAAAGTTATGAGGTATGCGGGCAACTGTGGGAATTTAGAAATTCAACATAATTTATTATAAAGTATGGAATGACTTATTATGCCGAATGCTTCAAAAAAATCAAAATGTCAAGTTAAAAAATTGGTGTTATCATGACCTTTTTATATTTCTTTGTTATAAAGAATAGACTGTTCTACAGCTACCTTTCGGATAGAATACTGAGCTGACAATTTTCATTAAAACATTTTTGCGTTTGAGCAACTGCTTAGTACTTCTTAAAGGCTTTGAACAAAAATATAGATATAGCCGTTGATGAACTATTATTTTCGGAAATTTGATGTAAAAACTATTGCACTAAATATGTTTGTCATAAAGTTTATTTAAAATGAAAGGAATGGATTTAATAAATTTTATCTAGAAGCATTCAATAGCTGAAAATGATATTTTCTCATCAAAACAGATCATTGTTATTTATGTCCTTTGCAGAGATTGTCTCGGACGCAAATTTTGAGATTTGAAAGTTGCAATCAATGTCGTGGGAACGACAACAGATTACTTACCAATGCATATTTTACGTAGAAAATTGCATACCTGCTACAATCTTTTTTCCAGATGTGCAAAAAAAAATACCAGGTTTATGCTACATTTAGTCTGTCAGAATTTTAGAAAAATAATCAGATCACGAAAAATATTTCATAAATTTCAGATTATTATACATTATAATCAAAGTTCATTGAATTATCTTTTATGTTACTTACATATTTTGAAAAATAACCGAGTGGTTCCCAATTGATACCGATTTTTAGAAAAGCTATATTCTTTTTCTAAGTTTTTTGCTCATAAAACACTATTTTCCATTAAAAAAGATCTTTCCAAATGAATGTGGAGTAAACCTGTGCCAGGATATATGTCACTCTAGACAAGCTAGATGTTTGCGTTTTGACAAAAAAAAAAAAAAATTACGAAGACAACAAAAGAAAGATGCAGGACTTACTACACTGAAGGAAGTATAAATAAAAGTAGTGTGGAAAAGCCATCACAGACACAAAAGATAATATATTTGTAATACAAAGCTTTCCACTGCCATTACTATTGTTTCTGTTTTTGTTTTTCTCTTTTAATTGCAACAGAAAAGGTGTTCAAAACTACGAGTCCTGCAAAAATTCAAATGTAACTACATACTTCATATATGAACTTCATAAAGTACTGCTGCAACATCCATAAAAAAAATAAGTCTCTTGCGATCTATTGTTATTTTTTCATATATGTTAATTTATTATTTTTCAATGTCTTTTTTAAGTCCTTTTCTTTATTAAATTGAAATAATTCCGTATTTTTTAAAATTTGAAATAATCAGCTTACTTCATTGTTATTTTCATACAATAAGTATTAGATACAATTGTAACTAAGGATTAAACTTTTTCTAAAATGTTAAAGTTCTTATTAGAAGAAATTTAAAAACAGTTTGGATGAGTGATTGAAGCCGTCCCGTACAAAAAAAAAAAATTAGTTTTTGACCTGAAGAAAAAATTTTTACTCCATCGTTATTCTCAAAAAAATATGGGCCAGTGACACAACCACTCCATCATGCACGCCAGGTTGGTACTTTAATTAGTTCTTTGTCAGGGTGGCATAGGCATACGCTACGCCACTGTAAAAGAGACCAAATGCTGAGGGTGCCGTGGCATCGATGTTACCAGCTACATTTTCACTAAAAAAAACACCGATATTTTCAATAGAGCATGCGTGAAGGTGATGCACTGTCCTTAGAACATAACCACAGTTCAAATATTTTAACTTTGTTAGAGATATATTGTTATATGTGAAATTGACCACCAAGTCAGAAAATTTTCATGCGTAGATCAGTGATGGCATTTTCTGTGCAGTTGTACTTTTCTTGGTACATTTGCTGACCCTTTTTATATTTTTTTAGTAATAAAGTTCAAATTTTGGTGAATTTTAATATTTACGTAAATTTAAGTAACTTTTTTATATTCATATCGACAAAAGTACATTCGGCATCTAAAAGGTACATTTCAACTCCCCATTCAGTTCATTTCCACAAAACTCATATGCCATCATTGTAGTGTGGAATCTTCACTGAAGATTTTACTTTACTGTTAACTAAAAACTGACGTGACTTACCAGTTAGCTATGTAGTGCTGGTCAGTTACTTAACCAGTAAGATTCTTGCAGAGTAGTAAATGCATTAACAGCTTTTATTTTTGTATAATTTCAGTATTTATTTTAATACCTCATTTTATAAAATATTGATATCACAACAATTTGTATATGTAAAAAATTGTATGATATGAATTGAAAGTATTCAAATAGTTAATTATTCCAAATCAAATATAACTAAATGCTTAGAGAATTTGCTTCACGTTGTTAGCATCGACAATGATTCAAAGATTCTTTCATTTCTTGGCTTAAAATTTTAATATGCCAACAAAGACACTTAAGTTTCTTGCAAAAGCCATCAAATAAAAATTGCTAACACCATGATTGATTAAAATACGCTTAAGCAGCATTGAAGTCAAATTGAAATCCCATTAAAATGCGATTACAAAACTCTGACAGATAAAGACTCCGAATGCTGCCACAGAAAAATTAAGATAGCATCATTGAAGCGAAGTTAAACGAAGTCAAAGTGCTTAAGAAAGAGAGGGTGGGATGTATAATTGAAACAACAAAACAACTTTTTAAACAATTTATGGAAAATAGTAGCTGCAATAGCGATATAGAACAAAACGACAAACCGCACTAACAAATGTTGCCAGTGGCCAGGGTTGGAGCAACGAATTCGCCGACTAGAACAAAAATACCATTTGGCGCCTTCAGTGGTATAGCTAGACTGGATAGTAAAAAGCTCATTTAAACGTTATGTCTATATATTTAAATCACGAAACGCAACAAACCACGTAAATTTATCCAAGCCAGTGGCATCAGAAATTCTCACAGGAATTGATCCCAAGGTGTTAAGCCGAAAGATTTAAACGAAAGATTTGAACGGGCAATTTATTTCGAAAGTTTTTCCCCAAATATTTACAGAACAAACTAAATAATATGTTGAATCAGATGTAGTTACCATCTGCTAAAAAAAAAACTATCTCTATCCGAGTGTCTATCGTACACAAAAAAATCACCTTGTATTTATGTATGTTAATTTACTTAGGAAAAAAATTTTTGCATTGCCGCAAGCAACAATTTTATACCGCTAACTTTTCATAAACGTTTTGATTAATTTAATTTTTCTCAACATTTTCAGGGTTTTTTCAGCAATATTTTTGTGTTCGAAAAAAATTTCTGAAAATAGAAATGCAAGGCCTACTGCAATGTAGCCCCAGCCAAGGAGCCGCCCGGAGCAATTGCCCCACCTTAGGTCTGGCCCTGCCAGTGGCAGTAAATATGTAGCGGCAACTGCTGCCACCAACAATGGGTGCCGCTAGGTAAAACGCACCGTGGCAACATGGCAGCAGGTGCGACATAATTTCATGTTTCAGGAAATTTGTTATTTTTAATCTCAATTGAATAACAACGCGTCGCAGAGTGTTGCAATAGCAACAGCAAAATAGAAGTGTGGGTTTGGTTTGGTTTTTAAATGGCACAAAGATGTCAGAAATATGGTTAAATACTTTAAAGAAACACACGCTGCATGGCTTTTTTGCGCTTAATATTTTTGGATTGACTTGCAGTTTTTATGTGTTCTGTTTCGAGCCACGAATTCGGTTTGGTGGAAAATATGGGTTGTGGGAAAAATCGCTCACAAAAATATTTGAATTAAGCAACAAAATTTTTCATCGCAATTATCATTAATGTCCCCTTGCCAAGGCACACAGATGAGGTGAATTTTAAAATTCTTAGCCGTTTCAATAAGAGACTTGCGATCTTTCAGGGCTACTTATTTTCCAATAAATTTTGATGTATCCCAAAAACTATGATTGGGTTTGATACATTCGACTTTCCTCGTTCATGCAAGGAATCTTGGAATATGTCCAGGAACTCTTAGTTAGACGGAGCTTAGGAGCCGTCAGACTTTTTTAAAACTCGGATAAGTGGGTGTAAAAGGTGGTTCTAAAAGAAGTTTTCCAAAGAGTTGCGCTTGGGCTTTTTTACGAGCTTTTTGTAGGTTTTAATCTAAAATTATAATTGTCACAATCACTATATACTTCAGAAATTTTCGACCTTTTAAATAAAGTCCTATTGCTTCGATTACTTAGTTTAACTTTGGATGAACAACATCGTAATGTAGTGATGAAACTTTTGACTATAGTATTCGCTTGCGTTTTCATCAATCTTAAGTCCTCAGCTGACTCTCTGGACAATGGACATCTTTCCGAGATCGACGAGCTCTTTAACCTGAATAATGTATTGATTTAATTACTTCGATTTAGTTTTGATTCATCATTTTCCATGTAAATGCTTTGATTAAAGAACATTTTGTTTTAGTATTTTTTATATAAAAAAAAATAATTTTTTATTAATTAAAAATGATTTATGAAAAGAATATTTGTATTTAAGTTCTTAATATTTTCAAAGGAATAAAGACATAGGTATAAATAGTTAAGTGAAAAGGATGCACTCTCTTTAAAGGCCAACATTTTTAAGGAATAGTGGTATAACTCATTGACTTATACAACTTGATCGCTAATTTCTTTGAAATAAAAATTGAAGAATGGTATTCTAACTTTATGCTTAATTGGTACAACTTACTCTTCCAAAAACTATGTTATTTTTTTACAACATATGAAATTTTAAACATTTACCTTTCTGAAAGTGTCAAAATTTTAACAAAAACAAAAGCACTGCTTTTTTTGGGATGCAAAATTGTAAGACTCCAATTTTTTCAAAACTACTTAAATGTGACTTTTACCACTCTTGCTTTCAGCGGCTCATATTTATATATTATACTAGCAAAACCCGGCGCGCATTGCTACGCCTCAACAAATAAAACATAATGTGTTTTTATTTTAGTTGGATTAAATAAGTAAAAACTATTTTTATTGATATTTATCTTATTGCGAGTGGATAAACAACGTTGTTGGTTTTTCTATTTGGCTCATAAATGAACAATTGAATTGGCGGGAATGATTGGAATACGTAGAATCAGCACCTTTGAATGCGTTTAATTTGGTTACAGTCCTTGTCTTCTATATATGTACCGAGTCTCATAGTCATAGTTTTTTCTTATTTTGGAGGCATGGCACTACCCATTTTTTCATTGAATCTTACTTTCTTTCTTTTTGGCTCATTTTTTCCAAACCAAAATATGTTAAGAAACTTTTACAAACAATTAGAACAATAAGAAACATGTGTACCAAATCTTATCCATCTGCGTCAAATAGTTGTTGATACATAAAAAGTTGATTTTTCCTCATAGGAAGCGTGGTACCGCCCATTTTTGCATGGAATCTTACTTCTTTCTCTACTCTTTATATATGTACCAAGTTTCATTTATCTGCATCAAATAGTTGATAAGATATGATGAATCTTATTTTCTTTTAGATAAGGGGGCGTGGCATCACCCATTCTATTCTAAGCTGTGCCTGTTTATATAAAAGCCTCGTGGTGTGAATTCCATGAGAACCGATTAAGCGATCTTCGAGAAAATTATGTTCAAAAAATATATTTGTATGAAGGCCACCCTAAATATGCTCCCTAAATAAAAGTATTGAAGCCTTAGCTACGCCTCTTAATATAAAAGTTACTTGGTGTAAATTCGGTATGAATCGATTAACCTGTCTTCGTGAAAAAGATATTTAAAAATATTTTTGTGTGAGGACCACCTAAAGTGTGAACCCTAAGTAAAATTTTTACTATCTTATCTGTGCCCCTTCATATAAAAGTCATGTGGTGTTAAGACCATGAGAATCGATTAAACGGTCTTTGAGAAAATGATATTTAAGAAATATTTGTGTATGAGGGCCACCCTAAATAAAAGTTGTGTAACCTAAGCTATGCTTCTTAACATAAGAGATACGTGGCGTAAGTTCGGTGTGAATCGTCTAACCTGTCTTCGTGAAAATTATTTTTAAAAATATTTTTGTATGAGGGTCACCCTAAGTATGCACCCTTATCTGTGCCTTTTATTATAAAAGCCATGTGGAGTAAATTCCATGAGAATCGATTGAGCGGTCTTCGAGAAAATGATATTTATAAATATTTTTGTATCAGGACCACCCTAAGTATGAACCGTAAATAAAATTTTTACTATCTAATCTGTGCTTTTTAATATAAAAGTCGTGTGATGTAAATTACATAAATATCGATTTAGCGGTCTTCGAGAAGATGATATTTAAAAAATATTTTGGTGTGAGGGCCACCCTAAATTGAAGTTTTGTAGCCTTAGCTATGCTTCTTAACATAAGAAGTGTGAATCAGTGTGAATCGATTCACCTGTCTTCGCGAAAATGATATTTAAAAATATATTTGTATGAGGGCCACCCTAAGTATGCACCCTAATGAAAATTTTTACAATCTAATCTGTGCCTCTTAATATAAAAGTCATACTGTGTAAGTTTCATGAGAATCGATTTACCTGTCTTTGAGAAATCGCTATTTTTAAAATATTTGTGTATGAGGGCCACCCTAAATAAAAGTTTCATCATCTTAGCTATGCGTCTTAATGTAAGAAACATGTGGTGTAAATTCCATGTGAATCGATTAAGTGGTCTTTGTAAAAATGCTATTTTAAAAATATTTGCGAATGAGGGCCACCCTAAATTAAAGTCCTATAGCCACCACGCCTCTGGTGTCTAATCCCGTTCATATTTTGTGAAGTGCTTAACATAGGCTATGTGCATCCTGACACCGAATTTTAAGACTCTTGCTATCATATGAACCAAGATATAGCGAGTTAAAGGTTTTAATTGCACGTAAAGTGCCACGCCCCTTGCTTTTATGAAAGTAAAATATAGCCCATGTTACTCAGGAATAGTGTAGCTTTCTATTAGTAGAAGAATTTTTGGAATCGGTTCTGTAGTTCCAGAGATTACCCGGAACATACAAACAAACAAACAAACAAACAAACCTTACCTCTTTATATAATAGTATAGATTACATTGATACAATACACTCCGCATATAAGAAACCCGCTTATTAGAAATTATCGCTTATAATGGACAAGTCCATAAGCACCGTGCACATTTTTGATATTTTCATCCAAAATAGACCGCTTATAAGAGAACCGCATTTAAGTGAAAACCGGATAAAAGAAACATTTTTCAATCATCTAAAATTGTACGATCATATAAAAAACCGCTTAAAAGAGATTATTTTAAAAATGTTTTGCTGGCAATGACTTTCTCTCGACAGTATAAAAACTTTCAGAAGGATTTTGTAGTAGACTTTACGGATAGCGCAACAGTACATCCAAGCCGAGAGGAAACTCTTCAAGCGTTTTTTGTACTAAAACAGTATTTGCCACATACATATATAAATGCCCTTCAGGAGAATCAAAAGTGCTCCATTGGTTTTTCTCGGAACGAAAAAAAATTACGCAGATTTCGTTTTTAAGGGTCCTATTAACTTTTGAGTCGGTCTAGTTGGTCTAGCATCGACCGCAAATTTAAAAAAAATAAAAATACCTCCTTCTGGTGTATTTTTCCGCATTTTTAGTCACAAGAAAAGTGTGGGCGTGGTTTGACAACAGTGGGTGGCGTTCCCCCCCTCAACTAAAAACCCAAAACGCTATATCTTGGCACCTAAGGTAGACTTTTTCTACGTTTTAGATAGTCGGTTTGTTCGTTAAACTTCAATAAAATTGGATATAAACTCTGTCCGCGCCGCTTACAGGTTTTAGCTAGGAAGCTCAAATGTTGGGACAATTACTTTAATTCCTCGAGCTATAATATAGGGGAAAATAAATAAAATCCGTCACCAACTGTTAAGAAATAATTTAAATTTTTGATTCTACTTCAAATTTTCAATGTGGTCCCCTTTAGCACGAATTATTGCTCTAAGTCTGCCGATAAAAGCATCACACGCTGCACGATGGTGAACCTGTGGAATGCGACGCCATTCGCGGCGAAGAGCGGTCTTTAGCAAATCAAAACTTTGGTATTTTTGAGTTCTAACCTTGGCTTTTAATATACCTCACATGGAAAAGTCCAGTGGATTTGCATCTGGTGAGCATGGGGGCCATTGTGCACTTGATATAAGGTTAGGATCATTGTTTCTTTGCCATTCTTGGTTTGCGCGTGCCTTGTGAGACGGTGCAGAGTCCTGCTGAAACGTCCACTCTCTTTTACCAAAATGCTTACGAGCCCATGGCTTCAGAGCTCCTTCCAAGACCACTTCACGATACACATTGGCATTTACCTTAACGCCACGGTCCAAAAATACCAGCGGAGATCGGCCATCGGCAGTTACGGCAGCCCATAGATTCACATATGGTGGTGCTCTAGTGGCCAATCGAAGGCTCAACTTTTCGAATACTTAAGTTCCTTTGTGGATTGTTTTTAGTTTGAGTTAACCTTTATTTAAGTTGGACCATGAGACCTTATCTTTATTTTGTACTAAAGTTTATAAAAAATAAATGAGATGAATTTTTTTTTAAAATATGGCAGCATAATTTTTTCTCTTAAAAATCGCTTATAAGAGCAGAAATTTCTTATACATGGAGTACGCTTATAAGAATTAAGTTTCTTATATAAGATACCCGCGTATAAGAAAAACCGCATATAATGAACAATTTTTCGGCATTTTTAAAGTTTCTTTTATGCGGAGTGTACTGTACTAGCTTTTCTTGCGATTTTATTTCAAAGGCTATCATACTTAAATTTTGAATCGTAAATCCTTATTATATATTTCCAACAATTTTATTTTCTTCAGAATTTTATTATTTCGAGTTTTTGAAAATTATTCCGAATTTTCAGAAAAAACTATGTAGGTGGATTCCTCAATCAATTGCCAATTAGTTTTTTAAGAGTATAATTTAATATAGTTTTGTACTCAGTGGCTAGGTATTCGTCGTTTTTTTCAATATCGAGATATAATCAGAATGCCGTAAAAATTCAAAATGTCATAACTTTGAAACGAATTGAGCTGCAAATAAGTATTCTGAAAATACTATCGTGTTAAGCAAAAACTAATGTGTATGAGGTTCTCTTTCTCGTTGACGAGTACATAGTTTTCTGTTGTCAAAAATATAGAAATTCATTGCGTTTCTATAATTTCTTCTTTGATGTATGCAACGTCACAAATGCACACTGTCCAGCCAGGTAGAACATTAATTGAAAATATATTTATTTCTTTGGTATAATTTAGAATGATATATGTAAATGCTTTACGTTTTCTTTAATGTGTTATTCGTCCCATAAGAGCTTTTGCGCTCTGTTGACCTTAAGTATTACATATGCACATATGTTTGTAGTGTAATTTTAAGCCCTGATAGCATTAAAGTTTTATTTAACTCAAATAAAAAAGTCCACCCTTCTTTTTTCATCTTTGAAGAAGTTACTTTTTTTGCAAACTTGTGGGTTTTTTATGTATGTGAAAAGAAACTTTTTAAAAATTTAATAAACTTCCTTTAATTTATGCTTTTCGTATGAAAGACCGCAGCATCAACCCAGTTTAATTTTTATCCTTTGCTGTTGTACCACGACCCACAAAGTTTTTAGAAATACTTTTCATACATCTTTTCAACGTTTTTTTTGCTTTAATCGCAACCTTTTTGCCAGCAATAAAAAATATTTATAAAATAAAAAAAGAAGCAGCACAAGAATTACTAATTGAGTGGGAATCAAGGAGCAATTTGTTATAAAGCACCAAGAGCAGCAACAAATTAAGTAGTTTATTTTTTTCTACAAAATAAAAAATAAACTTTTCCTCTGATGCCTCCAATCTGTAGTAGTTGTTGTAAGGTGTGTTGTTGCTGCCACAGCTACTGATGTTATCGTTATTTGTTTGCCTACAACACTTGAAGCGCTTGATATACGCACGTCCTAGTGTGTGTGTGTGTGTGTGTTGCTTCTGTTATTGTCGTAAGCATTGTATTGTCGATAACTCTCACTCGCACGCTCTCGTTCTCTTTCTTTCTGGTCCACTCGCATTTCATCCCATCCGAACTCATCATCTGTTTGTGTACATAAAACTCCATCGCAATTATGACGAATTATTTCCATGGTGAACTGTTGCGTTTCTAGGCAACTGCCAACCACTTCAGTTCACAAATCACTTCAATGTCTCATACCCAGAAGTGGTTTTTTTACCTTTTCGCAATTGAAACACCCAATTTATCACATGCACAGGGATAATTTTAAAGTTGATTTCCTATGTTTGAAACTAAGAATACTAACATCATCATTTCGAAAATGGTGTAAGTCCTAGTTGTCTGACATGGTAAATCAAATGCGATTCCAATTCCTAATTCGGGGGAGGCTTTTCGAAAAAAAAAATGCAAACTATCACCAGAAATAGCTCAACGAAGCACTAGACAAAAGGTGGTCAGATTTTGTCGAGAAGGCATTGCATATACCATATATACTCAGTACTATTTATGTATGCAAATATTTCCAAATTCAATGAGAAAACATCTTTTGAAACAGCCAGTACTGCCGTACTAAGCGAAAAAGGCGTATCTCAAAAAAATTCATTTCGAGATAATTGATATTTTGTTTATGTAAAATTGAGATAGAGGAAATTTTCTTAGTAGATTTCTTATATGATTGAACTAAGATCCCGACATTTGGAGTATTTCATTAGACGCGTAATTTCTTAAGCTATCCGATGCCATAAGAATCTCAGATATTTTTTTTTGAGATACGTCTTTTTCGTTTAGTACGGCAGAGTAGGTCTTAAGGTAAAATACTAATTAAAATCAAGTTTAGTGTAACTCGTGAAATAAAAACTTTCAGCACAAAACTTTGCATTGATTAATTCTGCACTAAAATAATCCATGAAGAATAACTTCATAAAAACCGAAAAACTTTTTTGGAATCGATATGATGCATAGTATATCAGATATTTTAAAAAAATGATCACAAATGTCCAGCTTTTCTGTTGCCCCTGGCAGTCTGCGTTTTTTCTTTACAGTTAAGTTCCATTTTTCTTCACAGAGGACAAGTTTGTTTAAAAATTTACTTTTAATTTTAAGTTTATACATTTGATAGCTCTATCAATTTATTGGTTTTCAGTACATCTGGCCTATTTTAAGTGCATTCGAGGCATTTTCAGTACATTTTTAGTGCATTTGGACAATTTCTAAAAAATTATTATTGTTTTAGTAAATTTATCGCGAATAATGCCTGGAGTAAACTTTACTGATTTTTTTTTTAATTCGACGCCTAAAAAGTACATTTCACCTCCATTCAGTACATTTCCACATAACTGAGAATGCGCCATTTCGAGAAAATCAACTTATATCTAATTAATTGAAAACTATCGATAAATGTCAAATAACATCGAAAATATATATATGTGTCAACATATTTCAAAAATATCGAATATGCGTACATAAGAAGCCGAATAATGGTAAATAGATCAATATAAGTCAAAAAATGTCGAGAAAGTTGAATAAGTAGAGAAATTCGACACACGCTAAATCATGTCTAAAAAGTGAACTAAAATCGGAAAGCCTTGAAGAAGTCGAAAAGTCATACAAAAAGATTAGCGCCGATAAAGTCAAAAAGTGGCAAGAAAGCCATCAATACAAGTATGTCGAAAAAACTAAATCGAAAAATGTTGAATTATTTGAGAAATATTGAAGAAGTATGTACATTAGGGTGATTCAAATTTTTTTTTTTTGTTTTTTTTAAGGTGCTGTTGCTTAAAAAGTAAGTTTATGATATGAAGAAAAAGTTCACGAAATTTCAGCTCTGTAACTCAATTTTATAAGGTGGCGCCGGAGCCTGTTAGTTTTACATGTAAATTGTATGGAAAAATTATTTTTTACAAAAAAGGTATCTAAATGAATAGGTGATTAGTGTTGTTGAGCTGAAAAGGGTCGTTTTTCGACGTAATTTTTTACGCTGAATCCGAATCTGGCCTCAGAACTGACCCATAATGTCGGAATCCTGAAATATTTGAGGTTAATTACCTGAAACATGATGTTTTTTGTCTACTTTCGAGGTCATGTATAGGATTCAAAGAAAGTTGATCAGCTTGTTTTTAACAAAAGCATCATTTAGTACCATCCTTGCCCTTTAAAATGAGCTTTCAAGTGGTGATCTGTGATGTTTCCTTGCAAAGTTGCAGCCATTTTAAAGTGACATGAATTGGATGCCCTACAAAGGGTTGCAACCCAACAATATTAACCAACGGGTTTCAAATTCATGTCACCTTGAAATGGTTGCAACTTTGCAAGGAAGCATCACAGATCAACACTTGAAAGCTCATTTTAAAGGGCAAGAATGGTACTAAATGATGCTTTTGTTAAAAATAAGCTGATCAACTTTCTTTGAATCCTATACATGACCTCGAAAGTAGACAAAAAACATCATGTTTCAGGTAATTAACCTCAAATATTTCAGGATTCCGGCATGATGGGTCAATTCTGAGGCCAGATTCAGATTCAGCGTAAAAAATTACGTCGAAAAACGACCCTTTTCAGCTCAACAACACTAATCACCTATTCATTTAGATACCTTTTTTGTAAAAAATAATTTTTCCATACAATTTACATGTAAAACTAACAGGCTCCGGCGCCACCTTATAAAATTGAGTTACAGAGCTGAAATTTCGTGAACTTTTTCTTCATATCATAAACTTACTTTTTAAGCAACAGCACCTTAAAAAAAACAAAAAAAAAAAATTTGAATCACCCTAATGTACATAGATACACAAATATAACAAATAATCCCAAAAATATCGAAAAACATCGACAAAATCGATAAGTGTTAAAAAAAGTGCATCATGTCAAAAATTTCCGTTGCCTTAGTTTTTACGTTATGGATATTATATATTTTGAAATAGCGAATACAGCTGTGTGTATAAGTATGTTGCAATAAAATATTTGTTGTTATTAGTATTATGTAATCTAGGAGGTTCCATCTTCTGCTGGCTCTGCTCAATAACCCTCCTCTTTCACAAAGTTCGCTTCGCTCGTCGGCACGCACTTCTCAGAATTTTAATTTCTTTTTATATTTCAGTACTTAATTCTACCTTTCTTAAATTACTAAAAATGTGCTACAGCCCATTATCTTTCTTTAACAACTAAATGTATACAATGGAATTTTTGTTTTCTTCTCATACATATTTGCTTTGTTATGTTCTTCTCTCTTTCTTCTGTAATTATACGCATTTCTGGAACCGAAAACTAAATTATACTTATAACAGATGGGTCACTCTTTAAATAACTGCACACTTTGAATTTTTCAAATAAATCCAAATTTTTTGGAGTGAAATGTCTCAAAAACTATTGGAAACAGTCTAATAAATCACAAATCTTTTTTGCTTAAAAATACCTTAATTTTACATGTAAAAAAATAAACAATTTTTAATATTAATTCATTTTTTTATTTTTAAAAATGTTACTCAAAATATCTTCGAAATATATTTTTTATTGTTACTTTATGGTTTTTTTTTTCAAAAGCTAATACCTTAGGGGATAATCCTTTGATATATGAGATGTTAGCTTCAAACGGAGGAACAGAATAGCAGGAGTGAGGTTAAGCTATTGAGAAACGTGGTTTTTATGAAAATCGTTAAAATTTTTCTCGATAAAAAAAAATTGGAAAATATCAAACAATTAGACTGATGTGCGGGTTTAAGAAAAAATTTATGTTTTCTAAAGTTAGTCGTGAACGTTGATTTGAAAGTAGATACGATCTTTCGATTGATTGAAGAATAACATAAAAAGATTAAAAAAAAAATTAAGTTATTTGAAGATATTTTAAGAAATATTTTTTTTTAAAAAAAAGTGAATATGTAAGCAAGTTTATATAAAATAAATTATTCTTTTTAATAAAGTCCTACAGTTTTTTAGATATTCCATTTCAATAAATTTGCATTTGTTAAAAAAAAAAATAGATCAAAGTGTGTAGTTGTTGAAAGAATGACCGATATACATACATATGCACGGTGGGCTTTAACTAACTTTTAATAAAAGTGTGAGTTACAACAAAAACTCTGATTGGGGATTGTTAAGAATGTAAGTTAGAGTCGATATGTGCTAAAACAAAAGAAATCCTTAGAGCCTTTTTTTAATTTCATATTTACTGTTTTCTAATGATATGACATGTGTATAACATACGTACGAAATTAAAGAACATCCAATATTATTAAAATTTTGACAAGTTAAAGAACCTGTCTGTAAAGTTTATAAGCATGTAAAGTATGTAAAGAATATTTGCAAAATAGGTAAATTATGTATAATATGTAAACTCAGCATTACACTAGATGTTAGCGTTACAAATTACTTGCTACAATTTAGCCAATTCACTCCAATATAAAATTCTTTCCGTACCCGCTAGTAAAAATGTTTACACACTAAATGTTAATCTTTTTCTTAAATTCTGATAATATTTTAAGCCTCATTATTTAGATTTATTATAAATAAATTGCCAACTGTTTTCCAAGAATTAAAAAAAATTTTTTCAACTGTGTAGTTCGCATGATTTGGGCGTATGCTTCGGTATAAATTTCAGTGTTGTTGTCTGTTTTTGTTTATTTGTTGTCGGGTAGGGAGTAATAGCAGCAGCAGGTTGTTTGTTGCATGAGCTGCAAAACAACAACAACAACCGTAGCAACAATAACAACAGCAATATTATCATCAACGGTTGAAACTTTTTGATATAAACATTTTGCTCTCAACTGCTGTATTGTGCGTAGACCATTTCATGACTCACATCTTGACTGACATTTAACCCCGCATCCTTAAACTGAACTGATTTTATTTTATTACTCTGCTGTTGTCTGCTTAGCAACCAATCTATTATATAATAAAGAAAAAAAAAAATAAACCGTGTTGTTAGCAACATTTTTGTTGTTGCAAAATTGTTGCTTGCTGCTGTTAGTTGCTGTTATTTTCTAATATTATGCTTTTTTGAGGTTTTCCCATACTTTTTATTATTATTATTTTTGCAAAACTTTTTAAAAAGCTTCACTGTTTTTTCAGTTCGAGTTTCCTGATTTTTCCAAGTTAATTTTTTTTTAATTTTTTTGTGGCTTCTCTATAATAAAGTTGAAATGAAACCTTTTTTCCATCAACAACTTTTGTGGTATTTTTATAATTTAAATTGAGCTGCATTGAAAATGTTAAGCTCTTTTTTGTGTAACTTGGCATTAAATTGAAATGTTAGTAGAAAAGAAGATTTGAAAAAGTAATGATGTTTATTTTTACTAAAACTCAGAAAATAGATACATTGAAAAAAATGAGCTTGGTGTCGTTTGTATAAGATTTTTCTTTCACGAGATATAGACGAAACTGTTAAAGAATTCTTTCGCATGTAGAAAATGTTGTCGTCAAAGTGTCTTTTCTGTAAATAGTTTGTTTTGAGTGCCGTTTATACCTGGTCTCAGACTGCTGGAACCACATCTCCTCCTAATTAAGGCCAAGAAAGAAGTTAAATCACCCGCATGCAAAATGTATCATTCAGTGCAGTTTTCAAATTTCATTGAGAGGATATTTTGTGGTATGATATCAACCGCCAGAAATGAGCTACATGGCTGAATACAATTTTTCGCAAATATCTAGCGTTTTTTGGTCTATTACTAATTTTTTTAAATCCCACAATTTGTGGCCGAAGCTCAAGTATGAAATGTCATAGGATTAAACCTCAAGGCTCAGTAAATATAAATGTCAAATTTAAGCGGTAGGTGTCGGCTATCAATATTTGGAGGTCTTATCACCTCGGACGGATGATCGAATTTTGACAAATAAAGCGGTATTTTTTTCTAAATTAAAATAAAATTTATATAAAAACTTCAGATTTTGAGTATTCTAATCTTATGTCACTTATGTTGAATGTATTGAACCACAAAGTGTTACAGCAAGTGTAGTTTTTTCGAGGCAATTTGAACATTGATAATATGAGACTATGTCATTCTAATGCCGAAAATCATCGTTCGTCAAAGTTTTACTTAGAGAAACGGGAAGCATTGCGGTGAAATACACAGCCAGTAATAATATATATTTCAACAACATCGTATTTTTCAGTAGAATATAATTGTAGATTGGCATTATTCTGAAAGAACACAGTTAAGGAATTCTGAAAATTCAAGTAAGAAATTTTCCGAGTATTAATGAAAAGAACGAATTCCCGCAATTAGTTCCATTGCAAGTGAAAAAACCAGTAAATAACTCTTATTAAAGTTTGTTTTTATTTATTTTTCTTTAAAACTGAACTATTTTGCAATAAATTCAATATATTATTTCGGCTGTGTTGCAACTCATCCCACGCTGACTTACACTCAGTCACGACGACACTGCTGCGTTTCATATCCTTTCTAGTGTTACAATTGTTGTCAAGGAAACGCACTCAATTAATGTGCGCGCTCATTGATCCGCTTTGCTGGCTTTTGTAGTTTTTTATGTTGTTGTCAGTAAATTTTTACCAATTCACAATTCACAACTTTTTAATTTTATTTTATGAGTTTTTATTTGTATTTTTTTCTTGCATACTTACGAGCGCGCTTAAACAGTTTGTAGTTGCTGTTTTCTATCAATGAAAATTTCTGTGTTCATTTTTCTTAATTTATTTTTATGATTTTCTATTGAAAACTTTTGTGATTTTGTGGTAATCTCTTGCAGAAGAGACATTTTATGTTGTTTACAATCACTTTTTTTGTTTTTATTTTTTGACAAATTTTCTTTTTAAGTCAAATGATTTTATCACATATTTTGTGTTCAATTTTAGTTAAATTCTTTTTAGTTTGCTATGTGCTGTCATTGCATACCAGTGATGATATTTTTATTACAATTGTACTTTCTTTAGTACATTCCCATGATTAAAGTATATCAGTTCAGCTGTGTCATTTTGAGTACATTCAGAGTTGTAAATTTGTTGTTGGAAAAAGATGTGAGTACAATACAACTCAGTTTCAGTACGTTAACAAAATTTTCAGTACATAGATCACTTTTATGCTTTAGGAACAAAAATTTTTGACTAATCGTACCTTATTCAGGCCTTAACAACTTGGCCATATAATTTTTTTATTCCATTCTCCATTTCTTTTGAATAACCTTACTTACTTACTTAGATGGCCATAACAATCCGTTGTCAGGTTACGGCCGACCTCATTAGCTCTCGCCAGGCGCCTCTGTTTTGCCCGCGCCTTCTCCAATCGTTAATGTCAAGCGTGGTTAGGGCTTCCTCAGCTTGGTCTATCCACCGGAGGCATGATCTCCCTCTTCGTCGTGGACCGGGGACCTTCCCTTCGAATACCTTTTTCGCTGGAGCTTCTTAATTTTTTCTAAGAAGCATCGTTTTTTTAAAAACGCAAACAAGTGGGTGGGTTCGTTGAAGTATAATATTTGAAAGAGCTTCCTAAAGTTTCGTGATATTCGCATGAATATCGAAAAATCTTAAACACTTCTTTCAATAACATAATAATGTGCTTAAAAATGTACTATGCAATCCTTTTTACCAAAGTCAAAGGTCAATATTACACTACCGAACAGTTAAAGAGAATATGACTCAGAAAACAATGCTTACTTACTTACTTTACTTACTTAGATGGCCATAACAACCCGTTGTCAGGTTACGGCCGACCTCATTAGCTCTCGCCAGGCGCCTCTGTTTTGCCTTCTCCAATCGTTAATGTCAAGCGTGGTTAGGGCTTCCTCAGCTTGGTCTATCCACCGGAGGCATGGTCTCCCTCTTCGTCGTTGACCGGGGACCTTCCCTTCGAATACCTTTTTCGTTGGAGCTTCTTTATCCATACGATGGACATGACCCAGCCAGCGTAGTCGCTGTAATGTTATACGCTTAAATATGTCAATGTCGGCGTAGAGCTCATACACTCAAAAGAAGGATTGTTTAGAAAGCGTTTGTAGCAAATTACCGAATGCTTAATATAAGCACTTATTATTTCAAGCAAACACTTAACTTTTGTCTTAAACTATAAGTATTTGTAGACAATATAAGAAAAACCAATGTATTTGACACAAGTAAATGGTAAGTTGTGGCAAGTGATTCAATTACTTCAAACAAAACATTTCATAAAATGTTGCTTTTAAATGATATAATTATTTACGACAAATAGTCAAAATATTTCAGTCAAACAATTCAATTTATGGAAGTGTTTCGACAAACACTTGTCTTTTGTCCCAAACACTTATTCATTTCAACAAACGATTTATCACTTATGAACTTTTCATGTTCATATTTTGTAGTGCTTTGATTCGAAATAACTTTTTTGTTACTTGCATTGTACATATACGATATCAAATGTTTATAAGTGTTTGGGAGCAAAGAACGATGACGATGTTGCCAGGCTGTGTTCTGTGTTATGTTAAGTTTTAAAGAGTAGTTTTGTATAATAATTTCAACTATCAATTTGTAAATAAAATCAAAAGTTATTGTGACAAAAAAAATTTTTATTATTTTGTAAGTAAAATCAAAAGTTTTTGTGAAAAACATTTTATTATTTCACGCAAACACTTGAAGTAGTTCCATATATATCATTTGTGGCAAACACTTTTTTTTTTTGAGTGTACAGCTCGTGGTTAATTCGAATGCGATAGTCGCCGCCAACTCGAACAAGACCAAAGATTTTACGGAGAACTTTCCTCTCGAACACCCCAAGAGCGGCTGCGTCTGTTGTCGAAACCACCCATGCCTCAGCGCCATAAAGAAGCACAGGTGGAATGAGCGTCTTGTATAGTGTTAGCTTTGTCGATCGAGAGAGTGCTCTGCAACGTAATTGCTTACTGAGACCGTAGTAGCACCTACTTATTAGAAATTGTTATTCTCCTCTTAATCTCCAGACTGACATCATTGTTGCTGGTTACGGTATTGCCAAGGTAAATAAATTCCTTGACAACTTCTAATTTACAGTTGCCCGCTGTAACATGAGAGTCTGGATCCCGCACTCTCTTGTTGTTGTTACTATAGTAGACATCATGTATTTCGTTTTGCCCTCGTTTACCGTCAAACCCACTGTGATTCCTTTTCAATAGCAGTGAAAGCAGCAGTAACATCTCTCTTACTCCGACCGATAATATCAATATCATCAGCATTCGTAAAGAGCTGAACACCTTTGAAGAAAATGGTGCCATTATGATGCACACCGGCTTTTCGTACGATCCCCTCCATAATGAAATTGAAGAGATCGAACGAGAGCGGGTCACCTTGTCTGAAACCTCGCTCGGTATTAAAAGTTCCGGAGAGGTCATTCCCTACCTTGACGGAGCTACACGTATTGCTCAACGTCATCCTGCAGAGCCTTATCAACTTTGCAGGTATACCGAACTCAGACATTGTTGCGTATAGGCAATCCCGCACTGGGCTATCGAACGCAGCTTTATAATCGACGAAGAGATGGAGAGTGTCGATTTGGTATTCATGGGTTTTCTCCAGGGTTTGGCGTAGTGTAAAAATCTGGTCTATGGTGGACTGACCAGGTCTAAGGCCACACTGATAGGATCCGATCAGCGTTTCTGTATACGACTTCAATCTTTCACACAATACGCTCGAGAGGATCTTATATGCGATGGAAATAAGACTGATACCCCTGTAGTTAGCGCAGATTGTCGGGTCTCCTTTCTTTATTACAGGACAAAGCACGCTGAGATTCCAATCATCGGGCATGCTTTCCGCTAGCCATATTTTGCTTATGAGTTGATGCATGCACCTTATCAATTCATCGCCACCAGCTTCTAACAACTCAGCTGGCAGGCCGTCAGCACCCGCTGCTTTGTTGTTTTTGAGTCGCTGGATAGCAGCTCGAACCTCTTCATGGCTAGGTGATGGTACTTCCACTGCGTTATCATTGATTGGTCGTATCGTACTACATTCTCTCTGGGCAGAATTGGTGGAATCATCGCCCGTTAGCAAGTTGGAGAAATGCTGCCTCCATAACCTCAGTAACCTTTTGAATAACCAAAAATGCAAAAAAAAGCAATTGTGCCCCGATATTTGTAAATAAAAGAAAAAATGTTTGTGCATGGAGAACTCATAATAATAATATTTACTGGTGGCTCTTCAAACTTTTCAGTTTTCCAAACGATTTTTTATGGAAAAAAATGTTTTTATAGAAAGTGAATATAAGATCTCACACCAATTAAGCCCAGCAGAAAAAAAGATATAATTTTTACAAAAAAAAAAAAAGCAAAAAAAAAAAAACAAAATTGATTGTTTTTTCAGTCTTCCAAAAATTAATTTTAATTTTTTAAATGTTTGAGTAATAGGGAGAACAGGGCTAAAAACTATTTACATATCTTATATGTAAAGTAAAGTAATTTAAAATAATAATTTCTTTTTCTTCAATAATTTTTTTCTGAAAGTTGAATATTCATCTAAAATAAATTTTTGTACTATTAAAATAAAAAAGTAATGAGTATAAGGAAAAAAAAAAAATGCAAAAATTTTTCACTCCAAATACCTCACAAGATATTAGGGGCTTAAAACTGGAACTTGGCATACTTAATAAACATTTTCAACCTCCAGCGATTTAATTGAATTAACCAAAATTTTTCAATTTAATTGGATTTACCAAAATTTTTCAACATGACTTCTCATTCTGTTTCAACTTTCGACATTATCAGACTCTGTCAACCACTTTTTTTCAACCTTATTCAACTTTTTTCGTCACTTTCCATACTTTGTCTACTTTTCCTGCCATTTTCAACTGTTTCAACATAATTTTACCTCATTCAACTTTTTCCAACATTTTCTAGTTTTCTCAATATTTTTCAAAAATTTCCGACGTTTCAACGTTTTCCAATATATTCCATAGTTTTCAATTAATTCAACCATTCAACATTTTTCAAATTTTCTAGAACTGTTAAACTTCTTTCAATATTTTTCGACTATTTCAACCTCTTCCAACTTTTTTCAACACTTTCCATATTGCATCGATTTAATCTGCCTATTTCAACCCAGTGGTGACTTTTTGTGGAAACGTACTGAATGGAGAGTTGAAATATACTTATTGGATGCCGAATGTACTTTTTTCAACATGAACATGAAAAAGCTACTTAAAATTACAAAAATTTATCAAAATTATATGTTTTTACTTAACAAAGTTTACTCCAGGCATTTGTGATAAATTTTCTAAACCGTCGAAATGTTCTAAAAATGTACCAAAAATGTACTGAAAAAGAATCGAATGTACTGAAAATGGGCCAAATGTATCGAATGTACTGACAATTTGTGGAATGTGCTGATGACGATTGTTTGCGACGTAAATTGTTCCTGGAGCAAATGTACTGAAAAAAGTACAAATGTATCAAAAAGTTCATTGCTTTTTCACCCTCATATATTTTTATTTTGAGTTTTTTAACCTACTGCAACTTTTTTCAAAATTTTCCACATAATATCGACTTTTTCAGCCATTTTCAACATTTTTCTTGGTTTTTCGACTCTTGTAGCATTTTTCGCCTCTTTTAAAATGTGTGCAAACTCACTCAACTTTTTCGATTTTCAACTTCTTAAATATTTTCCAAATTTTTTCCACATATTCGACCTCATTCAACTTTTTCAAAACATTTTCTATATTTTTTCGATTTGATCAGCTTTAAAACTGAACTATGGTCGGTCTTCTGGTTCTAAACTCCATAAGTAAGTGTAGTTTAATGTTAGTGTGACATAAATGAATTACATATTTCTGAAAAATATTATTTTGAATTTACAAAAGTTAATCCCTCGATTTTTTAATAACTTAGATTTATTTTTATTGTTGAATTTTAAAAACCTTTTTTTGTTTTTTTGCAAACTTTCGAAATAATTGAGACTTAATTCAGTACATTCGTGAAAAGTCCAAATGCCATCACTGCTGCATGCTCGCACGCCAATATTGTATCTGTTGTTCCTGCCCGAAACCACTTCATTTAAAAAACTTTATTATGTTCAAGCGCAAATTTGTCAGCGTCAATAGTTGCAGAAGTTTTGTGGTGATTTTTTTTTTTTTTTTTTTTTGTACGAAAATTATTTTTATTTGGAATTTTATCCTTGTTTTCTGTTGTTTACACATGAACCGCAGCCACAGTTTCAGTGGAAAGAATTTATATGGCAAAAGCAAAAATTTCCAGCTAATTATGTACGCATGACGAAATTTTATTTACTGCGTACATTTTTGCTGCAGCACTAGAAATTCTATTGGCGAGAAAACACATTATGATAAAATTTTTGAAACAGCAAATTTTTCATTTCATAAAACTATCATGGCTTCATTTTTAAATCTTTAATAAATATTCAGTATTTGGATTGTTTGTTATTCATACTTCATAAGTCTGTCTTACTATTTTAAATAGTGTTGTAAAAAAATTGATGAGAGAACTACGAAATTTCATTTATTTCCAATTTGAGTTACTATTTATTGGAAAATTGAATTTTCAAAGAGCGCCATTTGAGAAAAGTTACAAAAAAATCTCCTTTATTACTGATGTTTCGAAAATTATCAAATGTTTTCGTAAAAACCGATTAAAAAGTGAGATATAATCCTATGATTTTTGATCAGAATTGCTAAAAAAATTAATTTTCTTAAACGCAATTTACAAATTTGACCATTTTAATAATTTACTCTAAAAATATATATAAAAAAAAATTGGTTGAGTCCCAGTAAAACAATAACTTCACAATATGAACTAATGTTGTCATACTATTCTTCTTAGGTAACAACTGTTATTTGTTTTTTTTTTCGGACTCTAAGTCTTTCGAGTGTGAGTCCAACATTTTCGTTTATCGAATATCAAAATACTTTTTTGTTGAAATCTGCTGTGTGATCGTTTTCTGTCGTCTGTTTCTCGTTTTGTGTCAGAATTCTGTTCTCCGATGCGAATAGCCAGCTATCGTTTGAACCCAGGGAACATTTTAATCAAGATACAATCAAATTTCAATCACTCATGTTATGATGGCAGGTGATACTTTTTCAGAAAAAATTATCCGGGCGTAGCGACTCGTCACAGTGATTCGGGTTTGAGTCATGAGTAAGAAAAATTTTATTATGACATCAATTTTTTGAACAAATTTAGAGGATGTTTATTTTTTTTATGTTTGGGAACAATGACATTGCAAATTTAAAAATTTTACGTTTTATTTAATGCCGAAAATTTTCAAATTGAAAACAGTGAAATTAATATTTTTTCCATTTATATTCATTTTGGTCATAGTATTTTTTAATTTTATTTCAATCGCAAGGGCTTCGAATTACATTTTGAAGTTGCCAAGTACTTGAAATTACTTTTTTTATTAAGCATTAAGCACTTTGCTACTTTGAATCACATTTCACTTTAAGTGATTGAAGATTCTTTTTGAATTCAAGTCAAAATTCAATTTAAACATTTTTGGACAAGCGTTTAAGTTTAAGTCTATATAGATAAAATGATAGCCGCTTTCGATGTTCGCGCATCACGCAAAACCTGCTGAATCAATTTTTATTAAACTTGTGTTGTTTCATTGCTTAGACGCTTGGTCTTAATCTTTAATAAAAACTTTTACGTTATTCCTTTTAAATGTCAAGTTATTAAAGTCTTAAAATTGCTTTGAAAAATCAATTCTGCATAAGCAAGAAATCATGTAAGTATAACAAAACGTTCAATGGCATTAACTTGCGTTTCGCTTTTGTCTTCTCAATGGTATAATTCATTTGGGAGAGACATTGAAGAGCGAGAGAGTAAATCGATCAAAGCAAAAGAATAGATACAGAAGAAAATCATGGCTGTAAAAAAATTAAAATTATTGCATTCATGTACATATATAATATGGATTTGGGACTTAAACTTATATATTGGAACCTTTGAAACGGCCTACTCGTACAAAGTCGTGAAAAACAGCTAGTCAAACATAAGATCATTGATTTTTTCTCAGAGTGCAATAATTTGAAAGGATTCACAACTATTACAAAATATTCCAAATGTTTGCTGGGATGCATCATCAGTCTACGTCGTTATATATGGGACTCTAATGTTTAGGGTTGCCAATGTGATATATAAGTTGTGTTTTTCTTAAATTTAAAATGATTTGTTCATCCCTTCTGTGGGTAGTTGTGAAAATCATGATTACGGGAAAACCAAGCGAGATAATTCCATGAAATTCGGTTCACAGTATGTATGCAGTATACATCAAACGTAGCTCGTGGTATTTTAAAAAAGCAAAAATAGTTCAGCTATACAAATAAATCATTTAAAGCCCTATATTGAGAGAGTCATATGAGTAACCAAAATTTTCACAAGCACTAGGAATATCTTGGGCAAGCTCTGAACAAGAAGTTATCGAATTTCGGCAAAAGATGGCCACCTGTCATTCAGGCACAAATTTCGCAACTTTCTCAGTAAAGACTGAGAGAATTATCTAAGGTAATGAAACCAAACTTCACTCAAACAGAGCGAATGATTTCGATAAGAGCTTTGCGAGTATTTTTGATACTTTGAGGATACATTTATCGATACTTTGATAAGTAAAATATGGATAAATACTTGTGTGCCATAGCGAGTTTTAAGAAAATCTCTACTTATCTCACTTTCTCAATCAATTAGCAGTGATTTGTTTAAATAATAGTATTGCATTCCAATTGTTATGGTTATACATACATAATTTGTTTGAGATTGTTCACACTAACTCAGTAACACCGCCACCACTGACACCGCTCTACTACTGGAACTGAAATTAATATCAACTCAGAGTATCATAGCGTACAAATGATCCGCATTTCAGTTTTAGTCCGGAATTGCTGAAAGTAAGTCGTGCTTTTGAAAGTGTAGAGACTGCAAAAAAAAAAAAAACAAATATAAACTTAAAAATAAACAAACAATAATATATCAATGCGATCGCCGTTGTGTGTTATGTATTTAATCTTTTCATATCATACGGTACGCGCAAGTTCTGCTAACAAGAACTGTGTACTTGAAAATTGTAATTTAGAGAAACAACCAGAAAAATATGAACCCAATTGGGAGAGTCTAGACAAACGACCATTGCCCGAATGGTATGATGAAGCCAAAGTGGGAATATTCTTACATTGGGGCGTCTATTCAGTACCCAGCTTTGGATCGGAGTGGTTTTGGTCATTTTGGAAAAGTATTGTGTTGTATATCGTAACATGTATTATTAACATTAACTCATTTCTCACTTCAGATATTAAATATCCAAAATATGTGGAATTTATGAATCGTAATTATAAGCCCGGTTTTGCTTATCAGGAATTTGCCAATGAATTTACAGCTGAACTATTCAATGCCACACAGTGGGCGTTGTTGTTTCGTGATAGTGGCGCTAAGTAAGTAATCTATGTATGATGATAACATTTGGTACGCTTATGAGAAAATTATATGCTCTCTTGGATATTGATAAAACACTATGATATAAATTTAAAAAAAAAATACTATAGAAAAATGTATGATAATCATTTCTAATGGAAAATGGTGTGCGTATTCCGGAAGGAATGGTGACAAAGTTTTCTAACTTCTCGCTTTTGATTTAAGTGTAGCTTGAGATTGTATTGCCTTTTACTTTATGTGAAATCTAACAAAACAAATTGAGTAGTATGCGATGAATACAACAACACTTAGAAATTCTCCAATTACCCAATTTTGAACTATCGTTTTTTATAAAAAATTGTCATGCAATTCATACAATTTATGGACAGAATCGGCCAAGAGCGCCCAATATTTGTTGAACTGTAAATAGCTCAGAGCGAAATCTTTCATAATGGTTGCATGCCAGTCGAATTGATGAAAAGATTGCTGCTGTTCAAGAAAGTGTTTATGAAAGCCTGAACTTATCGATTCAATTACGTTATCAATAGTCAAGATTATCTGTGACAGAAAAATGGCATATTTTACGTTCCAGCTTGGGCTGACATTCTTACAAAATTGATATCACATAAGCATTGGAGCGTTTCGATCATCCTAAACTCCATGAATTTGCTAATTTTGCGCTGGAACAACTTGAAAATTATACTGATTTTGCTAAGAAAATCATTTTAGCTGCTGAGGTGCGTTTCCATCTCTCTGGATCAGAAATCTATCAAAAATTCTTATTACTGATCTCAAGCCAACATGTATTTCTTATTGAAAAACCCTTAAATATCGATTTTAAGCATCATTGATAATTCAATAAAGGTAGACGTCAAGAAGGACTTAAGACTTTTTCAAAGAATATGGACTGAAAGTAATGATTTTCGGAAACCTAGAGAGGTTCGTTTTTCAGCACAATGAGCAATAAAGAAGAAATAACGAGAGCCACGCACGCTGCAATATGTTTAATGCAACTTATAATAGCCGTGTCTTATTCGCTTTGGTTAGACCAAAATCTCATACAAATGTGTGAACCAGCTCAATTTTTAGTTCAAATGATTTAACTTTTTTCGTTTTTGCTAAAGTTTGAAGCATCATAGACACACACCTAAAATAATCGAAAATATATGGCAACTTTGCTGGAATTTTGAAGAAGCTTTCTTAGGTCACGCGAGGCCTTGTACACCCAGTCAGTGCTAGGCCCAAATTTTAAAATAGAAACACATAATAAAAATAAAAACAATGATGAAACACAGTAAACGAAAAGTAAACTTTGGTATTAGCGTATGCGACATTATAAAAACAGTTTGAAATCATTTGATAGCAAAAATTTGAGGAAAAAATTATGTACCGATACGTGAGGCCCCTTACCGTGCTAGACCCCATTCAACCACACGACCATAAATTCGGCTATGATTTTAAAATAGAATTTCTGTCAAACACTGTCATGCCACCTATTGGTCAAATGCAGAATTATAAAATGTGGAACTTATGCGCTTTATTCACTTTTAGGTTTAACCAAAGCGAATAAAACACGGCTAATAACTCTAAAGGTTAACGATTACGTACTTAGCTTTCTTAAACTACCATCTTATGGTCAGATAAATACTAGTAGAGTGAAATACTAATAGAGCAAATATTATTTTCATAAGCGTTAGTTATAATGGACACATTAATTGGATTAGATTTAAATCTTAAATAACTTTCAGATATGTTGTGCTGACAAGCAAACATCATGAAGGTTTTACACTATGGCCATCAATGCAATCATTTGGCTGGAATGCTATGGATGTTGGACCTAAGCTTGATATCATAAGTAAAAAGCTTACAATTTTCTCGTACATAAAATTTATACTGTTTTCTTAGAGGAACTTTCATCTGCCATACGACAACATAGCTCATTAAAGTTTGGCTTGTACTATTCCTTATTTGAATGGTTTAATCGCATGTATATCTATGATAAATTTCATATGTTCCAACAACAAAATTATGTGAACGACAAAGTGCGACCAGAACAAATTGCATTGGTATTACAATATTTGCCAGAGATAATATGGTCCGATGGGGATGGGGAAGCTTCAGCAAAATATTGGAAATCAGAAGAATTCATCGCTTGGTAGATAATAGAATACAAAAAATGTTTATAATTATGTAAATAATCTATGGTACTATATAGGTTATATAATGATAGTCCTGTTCGTGACACTGTTGTTACAAATGATCGTTGGGGTAATGGTACTGCATGCAGGCATGGCGATTTTTACAATTGCGCTGATCGCTTTAATCCTGGTATTTTTCAAGAGCATAAATGGGAGAACGCCTTTACTTTGGATAAATTAAGTTGGGGACAGCGCTTCGATGTGGTTTTGCAGGATCTTATGACTTCGAAGGAAGTTATTGCTGGTATGTTAAAAACAATATTTTAATATAACCTGTCATGTTAAAAAAAATCAATATCAGTATGGTGGCAGGAGGTATTCTAACTCCTCCTCGGTGGAGTATAATAGTTGAGGAATTACTAGGAAAATTTGCGTAAACTATGAAAAAGAAGAATTCAACTCTGATTTAAATAAAAAAAATTTTATGATAAAGTTGAACTGTAGTACAACAAATTTCGAAAAATTTTGATTGACTGAGATAAAATACATACATAGCTATTCGGCAGATCAATTTTCCTTAACAAAATTTATGTCTGACAGATCACATTGTTTTTTCCTAAATGCACTCAATTCTTCGAATTTTCATACAAAAATAAAAGAAGTATGGATTTTCTCCAGCAATTTTCATATCTCAAAATATTGTAACTAATCTTACTAATGGTCTGCTTGTTAGAAATTATCTCAACTGTTAGCTGCAATGGAAATGTGCTCATCAATGTGGGACCCACTAAATATGGCACCATTTTGCCCATATTTGAGGAACGTCTACGTGATATGGGTGCTTGGCTGAAAATAAATGGTGAAGCAATCTATGCTAGCAAACCATGGATATATCAAAATGACAGCGTTACTCCTAGTGTTTGGTATACAAGTAAAACGGACACCAAATTGGAAACTATTACTGTTTATGCTATGATATTGGAATACCCTTATGATACGAATGAAATTGACATATATCCTTTGGGTAAGAAAATATCGCAAAATTCAAAAATTTCATCAAATGGCTTTGATTTAAATGAAAAAACTATTGAGTTGAGCAATAAAACTGCATCGGTTGTGCTGTTGGGAATGAATAATACAGAGATTAAGGTAAGTAATACCACTTTTTTAAAATAATATTTAATATAAAAAAAAATATTTACATTTCAGTGGTCGGCCAAAAATAACGTTTTGCATATAGTTTTTCCTCCTAAAAACCATATTGATAAGCAAGGATTGCAGTTTGCATGGACTTTTAAGATAACTATTAAGAAATAATGATCTTTGACCAATAAATTAAATCAGTTTTTTATATATTATGTGATATATCAGTTTTTTTTTATAATCGATTAATAAAGTTTTCAAATATTTATTGTATTTCGTAAAATAAATTTTAATAGGCTTAAAGCGTAAAATATTGTATTTTTGTAAACTGATGTAAAATATTTGTTATACATATAAAAAGTGTTGGTTTCTATGTGTTCAAAAGTCTATTTGGGCACAAATGTTAATTTGGGCAGTTATAAAAATATGATGGATCACAGATTCAATAAGCGGTTAATTTATATGAGTTTCATTGACTTCTAACTCCCTTAAGTAGACTAGCTCTGGAGGTAATGGAGTTAGATACAGTGAATCAATTGAGTGAATATGCTAAGTGAATAGAATTTTCTATTAAGCAATTTTCATAATATATAGATATATAATGTTTGACCTGACCATGAGCCCACTAGTGGAAAATAATCAGATAACATTTTTGCTAACTTTGGGCTAATAACTTCAAAATTCTGACGTGTTAGAGTAGTACTATGACCAAATTTTGATTGAGAACAAAAATAAAGCAAGTTAAGGTGTTATTTTTGGCCAGGCCGAAACTCACATACCCTACACTGCACTGAAAGTACCTTTTAAATAAATGTTAAAAAGACGTTGAATAAGCCGAAAAAAATGTGAAATGTACGAAAGGTTGACAGAGGTTGAAAAATGTTGAAAAAGTCGAAAATATATGCAAATGTTGAAAAAAGTTGAGAGAGGTTGAAAATCTCTAAAAAAGTTGAAAGAGGTTGAAAAAATTTGAAACAATTCAAAATTAAAGAAAAAGTCGAAAAAATACATTTAGGATATACTGGAAAAAGTTAAAGGGATGAAAAAGTCGAAAGAATATGGAAAATGTTGAAAAAAATCGAATAGAAATGAAAAATTTTAAATATACCACGCC
Source organism: Tricholauxania praeusta (assembly GCA_949775025.1). NCBI lineage: Eukaryota > Metazoa > Arthropoda > Insecta > Diptera > Lauxaniidae > Tricholauxania > Tricholauxania praeusta. Next base: position 60,998,867 of record OX459028.1, on the reverse strand, counting down.
CATTTCTCCAATACCGCCCACTTTTGGTTCAATAAATTATATTCGTGTTCGACATCCTCATATTAAATTTTAGCACAATGCTTGTATAGTTTGCGATATACATATGCCGCAGTAAAATTTAAAATTTAGGGCGGTGACACATCCACTGGTACAAATCAGCCCGGTTTTGATCCAGATATAGCTTTCCATAAGCAAATCCTTTACACTAAATTTTAATATGATTGCTCACATATTTCGATATATATGCCACTTACCGTATTTTATTTGAATGGTATTTCAGCCACTTTTGTTTCAGATATAGTAACTTCGGGTATTGTGATATGGGTATTTTTGTATCTTAAGTTACACGTAAGTTTTATAGCATAGCTTCTACTTCTTTATGTATTATGGTTTGTTGATGCATTGTGCAGTATATTACAACTTCGGAGCTCTATAGCGTATGCCAATCTGAAGCTATTTCAACGAGATGGAAAAAAGCCAAGTGACACCTCTAAATTAAATTGGCGGGTAATGTGATATATAGCGTTCGGATAATGTGATATACTATCATGAAAAGTAACAAGTATTAAATCGTAGGAACTAAAAATACAATAACATTACATCTTTCAATAGAATTTCCATAAAAAAGGAAACTAGATTTAAACTGAATCAATAAGCGAAAAGCAGAAAATATTAGAGTCAGAATATGAGTCACATACACAAATTGCTTGCCGTCTTGGAAGACAATCATTGTGCTGGGCGGACCAATTCGGACTATATCACATTACCCAAATCTCAGTTTTAATATACTTGAATTATTTTTATTAAAACACGTTTCAGCAAATAAAGAATTCACATTATGTATGACAAAGTATATCCATCTACTGACAAATTTTAGTACTTCGGCTATAATACTTACTTTATTTTGGGCTTAATTCACTCATAGAATGCACAGAAATAAAATCTCGACTTGTGGCTAAATCAATTTCACCGCACTGAGACCAAAAACAGTGAATCCGAACGCACAAAACCTTGCAGCACATATCTTTTTCCGTTACTGCTATGTTGACAAAAATTTGTCGAGAATTACTTATTTAAGGAAATATGATGACATATCACATTACATGACCATATATCGTTTGTGCCAATTTTGAGATATACGGAATCTGAATGTTTAATAGTTGGAAAGTGTCACGCCCACTTTTATCACAATTCAAGATATATTTGATAGTTATCCGTTTACTAAATTTCATGGCAGTATCTTGAACGGCTTACAAGATATGGTAGTATAAATGATAAAATTTAGGGCTGTGCCACGCCCCTGTACGATCCTTTGGAAACTTGAAACCTAGCCTAATTCTATTTTGGTTCATATGTGCACTAAATCACCAAGTTTCATCAAAATCGCTGCAACTTTTTTCAAAATTGGCCTATGTAAATATACATAGAGCATGGGCGGTAGGTGTGTCCGTGAACTGATTTCGCCCAATAGCCTCAATAGCAAGATGCCTTCAAGAAGGTGTTACCTGTGTGTGAAGCTTTCATTCAATTAGCTTTCTTGGTTTTCCCGTAAATCTGATTTCAATAGACAGACAGAGCATCCCTAAATCGACTCAGGTGGTGACGCTGATCAAGAATATATACACTTTTCAATACCTGTCACGCCTCCTTCTATGTGTTACAAACGGAAAGACAAAGTGAATATACTCTCGGTGTAGGGTATAACTAATGAGGGTGTTATCTTTGTCATCTCTAAAAATTAAATACATGCGGCCTCACAGGCCGAAAATTACTTTAAGCTTTATGTACACAAGAGTTGAGCTTTCAGAGTTTTCGCTTTTCGTATACCTTTCGGCTGATCGGTTCTCTTGTTGCTGCCGGTGCACCGTACTGAATTTTTAATTTTTGTAAGTATCTTCTATTATATAAAATTCATTTTTTGTCTGTCTGTCTGTCTGTATGTCCTTTGTGGACGCTAAAACTATCCAGCCGATCATACAAAAATATTTTAAAAAGAGCATTTTCTCAAAGACAGGTAAATCGATTCTCATGAAACTTACACATTATGGCTTTTATGTTAAGGGGCATAAACTAGATGGTAAAAATTTTATTTAGGGTGCATACTTAAGGTGGCCCTCATACAAATGTATTATTAAATATAATTTTCACGAAGACAAGTTAATCGATTCACGCCATATTAAACTACGTATCTCTTATGTTAAGAAGCATGGCTTAGGCTACAACTATTTTATTTAGGGTGGCCCTCACACAAAAATATTTTTTAAATATCATTTTCTCGAAGACCGCTAAATCGATTCTCATGACATTTACACCATATGGCTTTTATGTGAAGAGACATAGATTAGATAGTAAAAATTTTATTTCGGGTGCATACTTATGGTGGCCCTCACACAAATATCTTTTTAAATATCAATTTCACAAAGACAGTTTAGTTGATGCACACCACGTAGATCTTATGTTAAAAGGCATAGCTAAGGATACAAAACTTTTACTTAGGGTGGCCCTCACACAAAAATATTTTTTAAATATTATTTTCTCGAAAACCGCCAAATCGATTCTGATGGAATTTACACCACATGGCTTCTGTATTAAGAGGCACAGATAATGTCAAAAAAATTTTATTCAGGGTGCATACTTAGGGTGACCCTCATACAAAAATATTTTTTAAATAGAATTTTCACGCAGACCGCACATCGAATCTGCACCGCGGTTGAGGTGAGGCGATGCGCACAGGGTAATGCTAGTACATTATATAATGAAGTTTTGGTTTTTTCTTTTGTTATGTTTAATTTTCTTTTAAAAATTTGCCTTGTTTTTGTTCAGAGCTATTTTGAATTATTTCTACTGTTCATGTGTAATTTTGTTCCATTATCTTAAATAATTCTCTCAGTATGGGGTTTTTGAAAATTTTTTTTGGCAATTTGATGACATTTTATAAATCATTTTGGTATAAGTTGATGGCATTTTTGCGCCACAATTATTCAAAAGAAAAGAATAAATTTTGAAAATATTTTTATCTTAACATATGCGTCTTTCCGAAAAAGTTATCGAAAAATTAGTTATTATTATTTTTTTTTTTTGAATTTAATGTTTTCAATTTTAATCTCCAACATGGTAAATGTTATCTTCAGTTAAGTTTGACTCAAATTTCGATATTTTTAGTTTCCAAAATTAAAAATTGGGCATTGATATCGAATGAGAGAAAACGCTAAGCGCTATTGCTTTTTCTGCTCACTCCATTCATTGTGCCAAAATCAACATTTTCCTAAAAGTAGAAACTATCGAAATCGATGAATTCAATCAGGGTTTCAAAGTAAAAAGCTACAATGACTCTACTAAAATATAAATAATACATTTTTATTTGAATTTATATTTAATGAAATTCCACTGGTAGTCCCCATTCCATGCTATGCCATCATTTCAATAAACTGCATTTTGCATTGAAATGTAAATAAACCTCACGGTGAATTACAACAAATATAAGAAAATCTGCAAAAATAAATCAAAATTTAAAATTTCCATAACTGCATTAAAATATTTGCATCAAACTTTGTAGTTTTTTGTTTTTGTTGTTGTTGTTGTTGTTGCTGTTGTTATCAAGCGCTGCCACAAATGGTTGACATTTAATCACATTTTCAAATTTGCAAAAAAAAAGTGCAGTTAAATGAAGTAAAATTCCTTTCGGTTGCAAGAAATATATTAAATGCAGCGAAACTGTCGCGAAAATACAATTTTTTTATATGCAGCAAACTACTGACAGTTTATGGTTGGTTTTACTCTGAGTTTCACGGATTCAGACGGAACCTGCAAGAAAAACTCATCGCTGACACCTTCTTGCTGCTGCTGCTGCAAGCATTATGCAACATTTGTCAGCGCGTATAACAAAATTATTCAAATGAAAAATTTGTGCGCGTCGTAAGGACTAAAGCATAAAAATGTCCTTCATATGTTTTGTGGCAGCGCAGATGAAAAATAATGGCGTGGCTAAAATCTGAGCTGAAAAGATTTTTTAGCTTTACATTTTTTCTCAATTTTTTTCATATTGAATTAAGTAGAAAAAAAAAAATGGTAGATTTAATGGACTGCATTTAAAGTTCATTTTGAAATTATTTATCAAGTGCAGGCAGTGGTCATTAATTCAGGAAGTATAATATATTTTTCCAAGAAAGTTTTTTTAGTGTGGAATATATTTTGAATATGAATTGCAAGGAAGGAAGATTGAAATTAAAAAAAAGTTAAGAAAATTCTTGTTCAGAGTTAATGTAAACGGCTTATCTATTTTAAATTAAAAATTGTTAATAGGTCCGGAAGCTTTCTGATGTCTAATATGCTAGAAGTCTTCAAGAAATACTTTTCTGAAGGTATAGCACATGGTAACTCACTCTTGAGTTATGTACATATCCTCTTGATATAATTAATACACATTTTCATTGAACGTATCACTTTATCAGGGTGAGGACTTAAAAATAATTAATTTTTTTAAATAAGGATAAGGTTTCCGAAGAGTTCTAGGACATGCCATTTATTTGAACATGTCTATAGTAATATTCATGATTCACAAGCCCCATTGTTCTTTAATTTTAAGTTTTTATTCGTGATAACACAAGTTGTTTTTGACCTCCCATGTTTTGACAGTCATCAGCAGGATGTTTTACCACATTCAGAAGTATTTCAGAAGTCATTGACTGATATCAATGGTAATTTGGAGTCGCTGAGTTCAAATCTGCCATCATATTTCAAGATAATGGTAAATAAATCGTACCCCTCGCTCCCCTTTGTTACGCCTATGGAGACAATGTGACAAATGATTTGAGAGATCTCCAGACGTACTACACACATTGCACAGGTTTAAGTGTCTCTAAGGACACTCACCTTCCTTTCTGTTGTCCATAATACAATAACTGCATAAAAAGCTGATTGCAAAATACATAAATACGTTCGATAAAGAAATCATTACTACCACCATCATCATTAATACATATAATGTGCATAATCAATTTGACAAGGATCATCAATATTTTTTAACTTCATTGTCAATCCACAAACTTTTACACTGTCGACCTTCATCATCTACTAGACAAAATTAATTCCCATTCTAAATATCTTTCCTTAAAAATTTCTCGCACTAAATTAAATCATTTCATTTTATCTACTGAAAATTTATTTCGCCTGCCTGCCTTGACTGACTGACGGACTGACTGCTTGAGTGCCTGTGACGTATATCCTGCGCCGCATAAAATTGTCCTCATTTAATTTTATTATTTCGTGGCTTTTGCTGTGATTGAAAATGGAAATTTTTCACATTCGCAAAATCGAAAATCAAATCAATTTTTCTTTCTTTGGCGTTAAGCGAAAAATACCGCCGCCGCTGCCGTGCGCACACATACAAACAATTGTTAAGTCTGTCAGTTCAGTTTTGTATGAGTGCGTAAGTAAATGAGTGAGTGACGATTGATTGACGATTGAATTTGATTTTGAATTGCGAGAAGATTGTGTGGGTTGTCAACTTTATCAAAGTATGTTAATGCGTGTAGTTTAAAGTTGTCGATGTCAAAACAAAAATGCGTATGATGTGGATATATTCGTAGCACGTTAAGGAAGATATTGCACAAAAGAATAGAAAGTATTTTTGTTTGTTAAATACTGAATTTTGATTCTTCATTGATTGATTTTATCTAGTTCATTCTTAACTTTTTATATGTACATGTCATTCTTATATTTATATATTATATCTTTCTCTTTGCAGGTATGTTTATAATGAAAACTTTAAGATACTAAATTTTATTTAACAAAAATCATTGGTAAGTCCTTAAGTTTAACTATATGTTTTAAAGTAAAGAAAAATAGAGGCACAATTAAAACACTACAGTACTTAAATTGTCAAATGATGATACCCCGTTTGAATGGTCTTTTTTAATTCTGTATGTATATGAATGCATGCACTTACAAATGTTGTAAGCGTAAAATGACGCCACTAAAAATAATCTATGTGGCATTGAGTGTAGTAAAAGAGTTATGTGAGTCAGTAATTACAATCAGAATAACCAATAATTTTATGCCATTAAATAATAACTGCGCTGTAATAAAAACCAAACATTACTTGGTAATTTTAAAACTTAATATACATCTAGTCATAAATGTTCATAAGCTCTAAAGTTTTATTGCACAAATTAAAGAGCTCAGTGTTTACTTACAGTGTTCCTTGGTTAAAGTTATTTTAGAAAAAAAAAAATTTAAATTTACTGCCCATAATTTTGGTACTTTTCTATAAGCGTGGTACAGTTTATTTACAATTTATAGTTAGTTAGATTTTTCGTGTACATTTTTCAAATTGCTTGCAGAAAAATTATTCGGTATTACCATTATTTTGAAAGGAAAAATGCCCAAAACTCTCTTGGCTCTTTTCGATCTCTAATAGGAATACTTTAAATAATGAAGAAGATTTGTAAAGCATCATTAAAGACTCTACAGAGAAAAGCAATTACACAGACTAATATCTCAGCCGCACTGCTTGTGTTTCGGTACAAATAACCTAAAAGCAATCAAAGGAGTGGAGTCTTTTTCATGGTGGTCAAAGAATCAATTTAGATACAAGTGCACTGATATTTCTTTTGGAATAGTCTCAAAATATAACTTATCGTCGCTCTCGGGTAGAAAGGCCCTAACTTATTTTTTTTCGAAATTTACCTTTTTGTCGATCCTAACAGACAACCCTCAAATACACATGCAATCAAAATTTTTACATGATATTTCAAAACATAGCGGACTTACATCAAATTGAAAAAATACACTAATATGAGATTTTGAACACTTTCTCATTAATTGATTGTACTATTAAGATTTAATGATTAAACTGTCAATCGAACAAAGTAATTATGTGTCAATCTCTTCTCCCATACAATTCTCTCATTAACCTTCCGTTACTAACATGCATTTTTTAACACGGTTACTAAAATCGGTCTCTCAGACAGAAGTGCAGATGACGTAAATTTTTTAACATTAAAGGCAATCATTTGGACTATAAATTTAATTCATATAATTTTGTACTGTATTTAAAAGAAAATTAAAAATAACAAAATAAAAAACCAAAACTTCATTAAATAATGCAGACTTAAAAAAATTTAAGAATTCAGTACGGTAAATCATTTTTGTTCCAGTGACCCAGGTCTCACAGACAAAACCACTGAAAAAAGAACAAATCAAAAACTAGCAACGATCTGTTCGCTTCGGTAATAACAAGAGCATTAATCAACCGAAAGGTATACAAGAAGCGAAAGCTCTGAAAGCTCAACTCTTGTATACATAAAGCTTTAAGTAAGTGTTTGGTCTGTGAGACCGCATGTTAGTAACGGAAGGTTAAAATAGAAAAACGAATACAACCTTCAAAAAACATAGTTCGCAGAGTAGTGTTGTCTCATTTTATTTTCATATGGAAGACTACAACAATAACAGTCATAAAATTTAAAAAAACATTATTATGATATTCAGCCATGTTCTGCAAACCGATTGAAATTGAATCGAAATCGAATTCTCAAATCGATCGAAATGGTTTGACTTGTTATAGAAATCGATCGATTTGGCAATTTCGAGTAGAAATTGAATCGATTTGGTGAAAGTGTTCGAAAAGCTTATCGTGAAAACAAAATTAAAACCTTATTGACCGCAAAGCCCGTAATAAAACAAAAACACAAAATTTATTTGATTTTTATTTTATTTTTTATTTGAATGCATTTCGGTTCACAGCAGAGGAACCATCTTCAGCAATTGTCGTTAAGCACTGAGCTTAGTAACTTTTTCAGAAAATATTACAAAGTACTAATATAAAAGAGAAGAGTAATACAATAAAACAAACAGAACGCGAACATTGTATGTGTAAAAACAACCGAACTAAAAAAAACATAAATACAAAAATATCATCAAACACTTAATATTATTTTTAATTTTTTAAAATATTAAAAAGAGGTGAAATAATAGAACCAGGCTCTAAATTCATCAGGTTATTAGAATTGGAAATAAAAACTGACTCGTAAGCATCTAATTTATAAGGATTGTTAACATTTTTTAACAAAGAAACAATGTTCAAGTATGCAACGTATGCAATGCAACGGTTTCTTCGCAGGTCTGTAACTTCCTAAACTGTTCTGAATGGCTCGTCTGCGCACAGTGCTATCATGGATATCTAAATTCAGTGACCGAACAACCTCTTTGGATGTGTCAAATGGATTTGGTTTGCATATGCCACACATATGGCCGCCCTCCTGAATGTACCGTTGTTAGGTCTTTTGTGCTATTGTTCTTTTTTATTAATCTACAAATTATTGATCTGTTAATCTTAAATTGTTTTGCGATAGATATTAGCAATTTTTCTTGATCGTATTCGGAAATATTTTGAGATTTTAGAGAATTACAGTATTTGTCACGGGTCATTATAAACTGAACAGTCAATGTCACAGCGAGTGCAAAAACTAAACCAAACTTGAATTGTTATGACTCACAAACAACATATTCTTAGCAATAACGGTAATTTTACCGCTAATTTTTGGAAACTCTCTTCTATTTTTACATTCTTCAAATTTTGTTGCTTTTGTTTTGCACACAGACAATTGAATGTAGTCACATTAATTTCAAATTTTTTGAAAAAATATAAAACCGAATTTGAATTTAATTCTAAAATGTTTTTATGTGTGCTCCCAATATTAAATGAGATACACGATTTTGCAACACCGCAGTGATTTTGTTGCTTTTGTTATGCACAACACTGTATATGTGACAATATAAAAAAATGTCGGTTTTTTCTCATGTCAAAGACGTGGCAACGCTTATTTTTGCATTGAAACTTACATGCTCGCACCTTTAATGCACCTGATCGCATTCATCTGCGTCGAATAGAATAGTTGATATGATGAATTTGAATATCTGGCGGGCGTGACATTGACTGTTTTTCTAACCAAACTATGCTTAGAATCTTCCACAAACCATAAGAAACATATGACCATATCTGATCTGTCTTAGCTATTGATATTTAAAAAAATATATTTTTTCTCTTATGAGAAGCGTTCCATTTTTCATTGAAATTTATTTTTGGCCGTACCTTTTACTTTAGAACCAAGACTCATTCATATGCGTCAAATAGTTGATGGAATATGATCAATTACATTTTTTTGTATGGAGAGCGTGTTATCGCTAATTTTTTTCCAAGCCAAACAATGCTAATAATCTTCTGCTGACCATAAGAAATATTCTAAAACATTATGACTTCAATCGGCCTGTTTGGTAACGTTTTACCATGTTTTCTAGTTCAAAATTAAATTATGAGTTTAACAAATTAGATGTTTTTATTTAAAATCCCAAAATACTTTCGGTGCCTAAAGCAACAAAGTTACAGCATTCAGTTTTGAAAATCCAATAAACTAAAAATTAAGTTTTTTCTCGGTATGCTCAGCTAAATGGAAAATAGTCAGTGATTCAAAATAAAGTTAACAAGTATATAAAATATCCAGGTAAAAAACAATCAAATTAAGAATTGCGAAAATGTAAGTCATTTGCTGAAATTAAAATAAACTCTGAAGATATTTGAAGGTACAACAAAATAATAGTAAACATAAAGAGAAGATTACACAATTCTATAAGCTTTTTGAAAAATAAAAAAATATTCAACATTTTTATGCTGCAAGCTAAAAAAGCAGCAATTAACTAACGAGAAGGGATAAATTAAAGCAACTAAGTCTAACAACAAAAATAACCAGAGTTGCAAAAAAATATTCCCTTTTATTTATCATTAATTCATTATGATTTTAAAGAAAAAAAATATCGAAATAATAAAGTCAATGACTTAAGTGAAAATTATAAATAAATAATTGGAGTCATCAAAGGACATAAAACTGACAGTTGCTGCATCTATGTTTTCTAAGAGTGTTTTTCATAAGCTAATGTAGTCATGTCTATCATTATGTGAATGAGTTTATAGCCCTTCAACTTAAACTGTACTTTTCGAGAATCTTTGCTCATGTAACAATCCTTCTAAAGTATCGAGTTCCAGTGCAACAAACAAAAATATTTTGATTTTTATCTGTGATTGTGAGCTAAGCTTTGAATGTGATCCAACTTAAAAGTAATCGTGTGCCTGCATCTGAGTGATGGCTTGGGCAGGACTCTGGTAAGTCTGAAGAATATCATCATTTTTTCGTATATCAAATCACTGGTGGCTAAAGGTGCTTTTCTTTACTCAGCGCTCTGATCCGTGTACTTGCGCTTGAGAACGTTAGAAAGATTCTGCAAATTAGAGGTCTAAATAAATAGCACCACAAGAGTTAAAACAACAAATTGTTAATTTTATTGAACAGAGAGCCATAACACTCAGCTTTAGGTCAAGTGTTCACTGCATTACCTGCTGTTATTTATAATGTGTAATAAAGTTCAGTTTTACTGCAGTACATGCATTCTTTTGCAGCTATGCTAACAATGTGAACCAAAACAATAATTTTAAAAGTAAATAGTTTTCAATGTTATTTCTTTTGAGCTGCCATTATTTTGTTATTGTATTGTTTGCTTTTTTTTGTATAATTGTTGCATGTTATTCCATTTTATTTTATTTTGTTTCTGTGAATTTTCTTGAACTTTCGCAATATCCTTTTGTTTAAGCCATTTCGTGTGCATTTGTTGAATGCCATACTTATCCAGCGCCCTTTCAGGACTCCTTTTTATCTTTTACTAGTGAGTGAGTTGGCATTTTCTTTTACCTTATTGTTTGTTTACTTTTACTTCCTTAAATGAAGTAATTAATTTACTTAAATATATACATTTACGTAAAACTCCATTCATTATTTTCTTTTAGCTGTACTGTGGGCTTGAAAGGACTTTTGATTTAAAAATTACTGCAAATTTTCGAATTTTTTTTTTAAAGTTTATTTTCACTGAAATCACAAACTGAGTACTTTTAATCCCAATACGAAATATTCGATTAAATTTTGATTTCTTTTGTCAACTTTCATTAAGTTTCCTTATTTTGATAAGCAAAAAGCTAGTTAGTTAGTTCAAGATAATTTGGGATGATATCAAGAGTTGTACGTGCAGTGCCCTCTATGAATAAATTTATGAAACTTTAGTACCCAGTTATTAATCTTGGTAAGCACGAAAAGTGTAAGCTCAGAAACAGAAGCATTAGCTTTCCTTGCAAACTATGATACAGCAGTGATTGACATAACCAAAAAGCTGCTCTCAATATCTCTTGCTGTTGTTAAAGATCGACCTCTTGACAGTGGCGTGTGGTGCACATTTGTTGCCCGGGACAAATATAGAATTTTCCGCACACTATCTAAAAATTTTTCACTGCGACAAATGTAGTAACATATTAACAAATGAAGGCCATCCGCTTTTTCATTCAAAAAACCCTCGGAAAATTAGATATTTTTCACATTTTGAACCCTCATAGAGAGCCTATAAAACTGTGACAGATCACAACTGCCTTTTTTATTAACGTGATCGTAAGGCTTAAGGCAACGGTATGCCGTGCCACACTTAAAATAATTTTAATAACATCCCTGATTATAGAACGACTGCTATTGGAAATAATTCCAAAGTGAAGTATGTTTGTGGACATAGCTTCACCCTGGGTTTGAGTCAAGATCTACCCACATCTCTTGCCATCCTTGGGACCGCCACCAGGTTGTAAAACTTCAACTCCACACTGAGCGTAACATTTTTCTCTCCATGCGTTTTAGTTTTCAAACACAGCCACCACAATCGACCCTCAAAAGGGGGTCTGTTAGGCTTCACGCAACTGTCACGCTAGAACCGAAGTCCAAGAGGCTCCTGACAGCCCGTGGTACCAGATTGATGAATACACCTTTGCCTCTTGTCTTAGGCTTAGTAGTTTGTTAAAAATACATTCGGTACTAGACTTAAAACGAGCCAAGTACGGTACAGTCAACTATCTACTTCCACTTTGAGCTTACTATAACATCTTCGGACACAGGTAAGGCCCAAGGCCACTACACAATACTATTTTCAGTTACAAAAGGTCCACAAAATTAATTAAATATACTTAAGACCAAGGACCCTTTTGCAGCCCCAAGCCGTTGCACCTGAGGCGAACGCCCCCTTAAGGCTTTGGTTCTTGAAGCATCTGATAACCAGTTTCCAAGAAATTCTGTAACACGCTGAACTACTGTGCTAACGATATTTGTTTACTGTTACTCTGTATTGCATTTATTTGCCATTTCAAAAGCTTACGTGCCCAAGTGGCTTAAGTCTTACACATTGCGCTGCACCTCCAAGTAACAAAGCAACCTTTTACGTTTTCATGCCCTTTGCCCTAACTTCTGTAACACCAACTAATTTCAAGGATACTTTTGTTGCAGAGATGTTGAAAGTATCGTATTGTCTTTCGATATAAGTATTAAGCGCTAACTGAGAATCCTTTTAACTCTACTCGTTATCAGTCTGATTAACTAGCCATAGCCGGAAGAAAAAAATAACATTTTTAATAGTCATATGTCGAGAATAATCATGAGATATTGTTCCAAGTGAGTGAATCTTATTTACTACTTTTTATAGAGAGTAGTTCTTTCAGATTAAATATGCTATTCTAAATATGGTATTTTCTATACACATATCTGGAACATCAGAGAGTAAAGGCATATTTTACAAATAAATTTAATCTCAAAAGTATATTGTATGCTTTCTAAACAAAATATCATCCCGGCTGTAAACATTGTCAGATTGACGATGAACCACTTGCGAACAATTCGCACTGATTAATATGTTAATTTCAGGAAAACTCTAAATTTGGCAGCATTTCCTTAATTTGGTGGCACATTTGGCTGCTTGAAAGACGACTACGTTACTAAAACTCACACAATTCTCAGATTTGCTGATCCTGCAATCCAAGATTCTTTATTTTTTAGCTGGCAAATTTTGTCGATTATATTTCCATAAGAAATAACAAAGAATTGTAGAAACGTCTGCTTAAAAAAGTAATTTTTGCTTCATATCATTCAGTCTGCCAGTGGTCACCTTTGTGTGTTATGTTTCACAAATTAAATTGTTACTGTGTTATTTTGTTTATTTGCTTGCTGGCTGCCTGCTTTGTATATGGAACTGTAGGCAGTCTGCTTGCTGGCTACCTGTCTGATTTGTATATGGAGATGTAAGGGGTCTTGCTTGTTTGCTGCATACTTTGTATGTGGAGATGTAGGCAACTCGGTAAACTATACAGGCACTTAGTAAGCGATATTTTAAGGGAGTTTACCTTTCCCTTGCTACACATTGTATACAGAGATGTAGGCAAGCTGCCTACAAAGCGGCCATCCGTTTGTAAAAAAAAATTACAGTTGTGGCTGAAGCTACAACGAGTATAACTATTCATCGATGTTGTATATAACATATTTGCCGCTGGAATAATTACATTTGACTTGGTATAAATCTGAAAAAGAAAAGAAAAAAATATTCCAATAAATTGAAATGAAATTGAAGTGAAATGAAATGAAATAAAATTAAAATGAAAAATACAAAATTGAAATGAAACAGAAATGGACTCAAAATGAAACTCAAATAAAATTGAAATCGATATGAAATTGATGCTCCAATTCAAATAAAATAAGTTTGAAACTATAATGGTATTCATTTCATATTAAGATATTAAAAATACTGTTTAAATGCCCTTTTTATAGTCGACACATTATTATTCCAACTATCAATTGAAGAACTGTTGATATATTTTAGTATCTTAACATCTCTAGCACCTTACGGTAGCAGCACATGCCATCTCTTTATCCTTTGCCGGTAATAAATTGCAATATGCTTTCAATATTGCATTTTGTACTTTTCCATTGATTGTTGTTGTTGTTGCTGTTATGGCCAATGCAAACCAAAGCCCCGTATTTATTCGTAATGCAGTAAACAGCAACAACAACAATAATAACCTTTTCACCTTAGAGCCTCGAGCAGGAACAACAGCAACAGCAACAGCAGCAACGCTGTAAATAACACGTAAAAGAAAAGAAAAATCAACAAAGAAATAAAAACAAAAGGATTTTTTGCGCTGTATTTGTTTTAAATTTATGTGTGCGTAGGTGTGTGTTTGCATGTGTTTGTTCAAAAACATTTGTAATTGCATGCTGGCAGCTTAACGCTTTGCCATTAATAACCATTAGTTGTCTTAATTCAATAATTGCGGACATGCAGTAGCACTCCCAGAGGTGGATTTGGACAAAGCGATTGTTTATATGGGGCGTATGAGTAACTCTTAATTAATTTTTAAGTGTTTTCTTTTTTTGGTGGTCATATGCTAGAGACTAGCACACGCAACTGTGTGACATTTATAGCAGCGATAAATTAATGTGAACATAAAACAGCTTCATAAGATAAATTATATATAAAAAAATTATTTTATTTCGTCTAGATTCTCCACCTCGAAGTATTTATTCGTTTCAGTTTGAAAATCGTGTTCTTCAAGTCGTTTTCACTTTTTCTTCACAACTTATTTGGTTTGGTATTGCTTTTGTACAAAAACATAGAGTTGTTACCAACTACAAATTATATAATTTTACAGATATTGCGCAGTTTTTTTTTAAACAAAATGTTATTTTTTAAACGTCACTTTAGTTGAAGTTTGCAATATTTAGCCTGCGAATTCACCTTAAAAGTATGGCACGGTATTATTCCCTATTCCTACGAGCTACGTGAATCATTTTACACCTCTTTTATATTGCGTGTGGTTGGGCGGATTACATATTCTTATTACAAGAGGAGTACTCATTATAAACTCTTTAGTTTTTATAAGAGAAATGTTTTGTTCGAACATAGAATCGAAAATGCTAATTTAAAAAGTAAAATATGTAATTCTCCATAATATTAAATAATAGATATCTTCAAGGTTACTAAATTTAAATACGTATTTTTTACTCCAAACGGATGAAAATTTTTTGCTTTATCTAATCGAAACTGTGTTACTCGTATGCTTATTTTCTAAGCTTTAAGTCGAAAGCTCCGAGTTTGAAAAAAAAAGTCTTGAATTTGGAACGTGAGGTATCATACGGTATGCATTTTGGCCTCCTAAACACGAATCTGAGGTCAGAATTTTTCCATCACTCTCAGATTTCGACTTAACCTCAAAATTACACCTAAAAATACAATAAAAGAAAGTCCTTCAAAAAAAAAAAAAAATTAACCAAAATCCAGAATGTGGACCTTATTTATATTACGTATTTAGGTGTGCTATAATACTATCTTACAATAAAAATTAATTTTAGCTACCCACTTTTCCCCCATATACCTCCAAAAGGGGTTAAAATCTTTTGTTTGTAAAATTTCAAAATGAATGTATATGTAATACATACATATTATGTTTGTGTCAGTTCCTCAATATTTTTAAATTTCTCAAAAACGTATGTTTTTGCCCAACACTCAGATTTCTATACAACTTTGTTTTGGTCTTAACTATGGCAGGACAAAACTGACCCGAATACCCCATATTTTTTTTTTAAGTCTATTATCATAATACATCTGAAATTTCTGAAACATATTACTGAATTTCACCAATTTAATAAAAGTCAAACCGTTTGAAGGTGCTCCATAAAATAATAAGAAAATTAGAAGAGATTGAAATTGCCGGCGGGACAAAATTGGCACAGTGGCGGTTCTAGGGTTAAAGTGGTACTAGGAACTAAAATTAAGTAAGCTTTGCAGTCTAAAAAGAAATGTTCACTTAAAAAAAACACTAGGCCCTACAGAAAATTTTATTCAAACAATATACATATGTATATGATTTGACGAATGGGAATGCGAACTGATCTTTTCGGCACGTAAAAATTTTTGAGATTGAAAATCCTCTGAAAATTACTTTCGCCTGACCAGAAATCTCTAAAATTGGTTGCTTGAAGTCGCTTGATGACACCTTAATTAAGACAAACTAAAAAGGTAAAATCAATTTTTCCATTGAATTCAAATTTCTAAACTACGATTTGCAAACTGCAAGTAATTAACCTCAGGAAATATTTTTAGAAACATCTTAGTAATCTCCAATCTAACAAATTTCCATGGATAGTAACTGAAAATATATTGATTAGGTTATACAGGATGTCATTACAAATATCGTTTCAATACAAATATTGGTTAAATAAAACTGAATGGATCTTATGCTTATAAGTGGTTTACTTAATAGGAGGACTACCCACTGTAGGAAGTTGAGTGCATAAAATTTCAAGATGGAATGTACAGGAAAGATAGAGATAGATAGTTAAAAAAATTTCAGCAGAGTTTGCTCCAGGTTCCTAATCATATATCAGCTGAATTTACCAAAATTTACCAAATTGGTAGTTTTTAGAAATAGTCGAAATGTACTGAAAATATACCGAAAATTTAATAAAGATGTGCCAAATGTACCGAATGCACAGACAACGATTTTTCAAAATGCAAATGTACTGAAAAAATTACGAATGCACCGTAAATTCAATCACTAATCTCTGTTTTTTTGAAAATTATCTAACAAATATTTGACTGACTTGAGATTGATTGACAAAACTTGAGATTTAAAGTTCAGGCGGAACGTATATTCCGATTTTACAAGTGAAATATAGGTTTTGGGGGTCCACACCTCCAACAAATTTCATATAATCTTAGTGTTGGACTACATTTAAAAACAGCAGGGAAGCTTCATTTATCTGGAAGTTATCTTCTTTGTGAACAAGTTTCGTTTTAGTTAGAAAAATTAAATCTATATTTTTTTATTCAGTAACCAGAAGTGACCAAATTGTCCGGTTTTCACAAATAAAACACAATTTTATAAAATCTAAATACACTTATTTAAACTATTGCTGAAGTATTTTTAACTCATTCCAGACTATTGGGTATTTAAATACCCAAAAGAAGAGTGCATTTCAAAAAATCTTACCAAGCGACAGGTAAGAGGTGTTGTGGTTTTTAAAGATTTTTTGGGTAGAAGAAAGATGGGTCTACAACGAATATTTTTATTTTTCCGAACATCTTTGATTAACCTGTATTTTTGTAAGGTTGGATTTAGGCAACATTAAATTTCGAAAATTTTGGTGGAAAATCGATCCAGACAAATTTGAAGACTTAAAGAAAAAAGCTCGTAAAAAATTCAAAGATCCTATGTGGGATGCTATAATTAATCAGATTTGATTGAATGAAAAGTTGGACGTTCAATTTTTTTTTTTTTTTGTCTCATAGAGGGCTATTGGGTAAAAATTTACCCATGCCCTATATCCGGTGTGCCGATAGGGAAAAATTTCATTTTTTCATCAGCAACTTCTATTGATCCCCTGACCTCCCACACTAAATTTTATAGAAATTGTACTGGCCCTTCTGGTAGCAGTCTGGAATGGGTTACGGCATAAAAATACGTACCTCGGCACTTATCTACCAATACTTAAATATATTTGATTCATGAAAGTAATGACCTTCTTTCAAAAACTTTGAAATCTTTCAATGGCAACATTCTTTCGAGTCATATAAAGATTAACTTAAGACTCATTTCAATCAAAGTTAATTTTCTTCTTGTAATAAAATCAAACGAAAACCAAACTGCACACAGTCATTGAACTTTAACCCTAAGCAACACAAGCGAGCAATTTTCAAAATTCGCACAACAAAAGTACAACAAATCACAAATGAAATTTAATGACAAAACGCTGAAAAAAATAAAAACAAAATCAAAAAATTTAAGTACACATTATATACACGAGTCAGCGACAATAGATGCACAACTATATAAGTGAAACTATTAAAGTTTATATAACTGGAAAAGTTTGTGCGATCAATAAAGTCATTATATAGAAGTGCAGCATAGTAAATGCTGCTGCATATAGCAAATGCTTATAGCAAAAAAAAAAAGCAAAAAGAAAAGCAACATCTTAACAAAAAAACGTAACAAAAAAAAATAAAGAAAAAATAAACAAAAATAATATAGATTTCTTTATTTTTGTGTTTGGTAAAGGGGAAGCCGCATTTGCTGCAACTGCTCCTGCAACAAATTGTTTCATTCTTTTCATATTGCATTTGAGATGCTGTTGCAGCTGGAATACGTTACTATGACAGCGGCATATAATAAATGTCAAAAATAGTAAAACACGAGGGAGAGATATAAAGCAGGAGCAGATATATTTTAGAGAGAGAGAGAGATAGGGAGAGCGCGCGTATTACAAACTAAGTTAACAAATTTAAAGTAACTTAAAGCTTAAAATCCTTAAGATTTTATTGAAAACTATTTTTTAAATAGTGCTTTTAGCTCAATTTGATGCTGAAAATGCCTAAATTTATGCTGCATTTAACAAATATTTGTTTGCATTTATATTGCATTCTTTTTGTTGCTGCGCATGCTCAAGGCTCATGCGCTTCACTGTTTTTAAACGCCTACCAAAATAAACTGCAAGTTTTCTTAACTTAAAATAATAAAAACAAACTTTTTTTTTTTGTTCATGTGAAAAGTTCTATCTAATGGATTTTGAATTCCTTAAAGCATATATGAATAAAATATGGGAAAAAATTCTTAAAGCAATTTAAAGACGTTTAAGTTGCGGGTGAAAAGTTCAAGACAAAAAATGGGGATTTGACTTGTTTCTTTCAAATGTTTCTTATAGTCTTTTGATCTTTTTGAAGTTCCAAATATACTGTTCTAAGCAGAAGACTCATTAAAATATTGAGTCAACATTAAATTGATCCATGCTACACATATCACAAATGATATAAACGTGTGGTAATAATATCTGAAAAAAACTTTTATACGGAATTATCCTGTAAGAAATCAGATTTTATATAGCTACTAGAATTTTCTATCATGCACTCAATATATATGAGTCAGTGTATTTGATGAAATTCACCTTGTAGATGTAAGATTTTTATCTCAAAAAACACGTGGATCTATTCGACAGCTCTACTCATTTTTCAACATTTCTAAGCAACATTACTTGCATCTCTCAAGAAAGGAGTTTGGAGGATAGAATTCTCTTACTTGGAGTAATTTTCTTTGGGTCTACAATGAAATACCATCTGAAATTCACTAAAATATAGAAAGCATTTCACCAGCGTTGAAGTTATTGGCAAAGTTTTGCTCCAAACGGTGAATAAATATTATTTTTTTTAAACAGTAAATTCTTGGTTTTCTACTTGTTGAACCATGGTTTTTATCTAGACAAGGAACTACAGCTATGATGACATACACAATTAGTTAAATGGATTTCCAAATCTACTTGTTGAAAAATATTTTGTCCATAGTTGGTCTGCAAATGCACCAATACGTTCGGCAAGATATTGAATAGTAAATCTAATAGGGATATGCCACGAACGTTCTTGTAGTGGGGCAATTATTCGTCTAGCCAAAAGTTGATTATTTAATGTATGCACACTAGAGTTGCGATACTTTTTCTTTTTAAAGACTATTCAGCATACCCAAGCTCTTAGTGCTCATGCGGCCATTTTTTTTTTCTTTGTATTTTGTGCTCGATAAAGTCAAAATCAATTAAAAACACTTACCAACTTTACTATTTTCAAGTGCATAAAGAAGTTGTTCAAAAAAAAAAAAAATCAAATTATGGTACAATTACCATGGTAGCAGCGATTGTAAGTGACATTTCTTCATCTTAAGGGGCCAACTTTGTTCAATTTTTTAATTTTTTGGAGTAGACCACATCAAAAACATCAAGCTAAAACTTTATGAAGGTCCGAGCTCTCTAAATATATTTTTCTCAAATTTATGTGAGCATGCTTTCCGGCTCTCTGGCGCTATTAAAAAAAAACTTCAAACACTTTTTTCTCGAAATCACTTTAGAAAACGGTACCGGTCTTTTCTTCGAAACAACTGAGCCGAATGTTACGAAATTCTAACCACATATTTATCACTATATGAGAACCGCATGAACCAGAATCAAGTCAAAAATGTTCTACTAATTCTTTCCATTTTTCGAACATTTTTGCTTAAACAGCCGCCATTTTGGCATAATTATTGTTGATAGTGATCAAGCGCCTTGTTGTTGATCATTTCTTGACAGAAAGTTTGCCATTTGAATTCGATCTGTTGCAATCTACTACAAGGTCGCTTAGTCGCTAGCCTTTGTTTGATATAGTTTCATGGAGGATATATTTTCCTACTGGCACTTAAGTCTTCAAGTATGATTTTTGTGTTATTACTTGGTTCAGTTTAAATGGTTTTGTCCAGTCGGTCATGAAGGTCTTCCTTCATTCTATGAATTCAATACATAGAATGAGGATTCACTTGCTCCGCTTTTACTAAATTTCACAGAACTTTCGACAAAAATACTCTCCATTTGACCGTGAACAATCCCTCTCATGTTTTACAGTCACTATGGTAGTTGCCTCAAGCTTTTATACTAAAAACGCTAATATCTAATTTTCAATTCTACTCTACAGAAACATCACTTATGTCTAGATCTGTGGTGGGCATGAAAATCTAACAAAAGGGCTAAACAACAATATCAAGCAACAACAAACAAAATTTTTTTGGTGTCATTTCCAAATTTGCCAACAGAACACAAAAAAAAAGAAATCGCAATACAAACAAAAACAATTGCTTCATTCGTCAAGACACAATGCGGCGCCGCTGCTTATGCCTCTGTGTTTTGTTTTTGTTTTAGTTTTTGTTTTCATTTGAATTCAAGTCAACGCTGTGCCTAGCGTTGAAATTCTGCGAATTTTTTTTCGCTTGCTTGTGCGTCTAATAACGGTGCGGGCAATGGAGGCGTATAGGTACACTACGTGCCCACCACTGGTTTACATCAACATCTATAACTATGTTTCTATACTTTTAATTCTGATTTTAGCGCGCCCGTAGCAGAAAGCACTTGCTGGCTGTCATTTGCAAATTTTCCTTAAGTCTTAAATTAAGAAGAGAATGGTATCATCCTTAAACTACTAACTTTTTTTCTAGAACAGTTTAGATATATTAATTGAAAGATTACATAGTTTCAAAAAATCTACTACTAAATTTTTTCAAAAAAAAATTAAATTCAGCGACGACAAGGCAAAAATTATTTTCAAAATGATTCAATTAAACTATGACGCATGCATGAATTTAAATTTTTAGTTGAAATTTTTCAGCTTCAATGCTCATTAGCGTAGTAATCTCTTGATTACTAATTATATTTTTAAAGCAGCAGTTTACATTAAAACGTTTTTAATTCTTAAATTAAAGTACACCCCCGACTTAATGCAACACATATTTACAACAACGTGCCATTATATGACGTTGGTTTTGTTTTTATGTTTTTGTTGCCGCTGCTGCCTGTTGCTATCGTTATGCAATCGATTGCCGCATGACTTCCAGTGTCTGTAGTGGGGCTGCATGGCGCGTTGCAGCACAGTTGCTGAGCGCTTGAGTACCTGCTGCAAGAGAAAATGTTGCAAAATCATTCATTGCGCACACGGCGCGAATGGTTGCAGGAGAAATGCAACTTAAATTAAGGGGCAACTATTGGAGAAAATATCCTTTTGCTTGATGGAAAGAATTGAACGTTTTAAAGAGAATTCATTGTGTAGAGTGTAGAGGATAACAGACAATGTACTCGTATGCTTGACAAATTTGCAGCGAAAATTGGTGGAAGGACATATCTTCAAATTTGCAAAGAAAAAGCGCCCAAAGAATCTATTGTAAAAGAGATTTTGGTAATATTTTTGTGTATACAAAAAAATTGCCCAAGATTTCATGCTCCATCTGCACAAGATTTTCCATTTATATTTTCTTCCCAATAACTGAGAAAGTATTGAATTGAAATATGATAATTTTTGAACAATGTTCAGTATTCTTCTCAGTTCGTTTCCATTTTTCTAAGCTTTTATTTTCAATGGTTTAATTCTATAACACTTCACACCGCAACAATATATAAAATTTAAAAATTACAAACCATAAAATTCGTATCAAATTAAATTAAGCTCTCAATCTCCTGATAGGCTTTTTCCTTTTAGGGTCATTTTTTCTGTTAAAATCGTTCAAGAAAAGAAAAATTAACCAAAAATAATTTAATAGCTTAATAAAGAAAAAAATCGTGTTTCTGGAAAAAACCAACAGGTTCTGAAGCTTCAGCTTCAGAACCTGTGCAGACAGATTTCGTTGAAATTTGACGAAAAATCCTACTTACTAAAACGTAGAAAAAACTTACAGTGCCAAATATAGCTTTTTACGTAGTTTTTTGCGTGGCCAAACCACGCCCACATTTATCGTGTGACTGAAAATGCGGGAAAAAAAACGCCATACGCCCAAAAGGGTTTTTCAACAGAACAACCTTAAATGTTCAGATTTCATTACAATTTTCATGACACGATGCGATACTTGAACAAAAACGTTCTTCACAGTTTCAAATATTTGACCATTTCCTCAAGTCAAAATGATATGAAAAAAGCTTTTCACAAATTTTTATCAAATTACATTGGGTGTTTTTTTTTTGTTATTTTTTGAACCCTAATGCTTTGTCGATACTCTTCTAAAACTTTTGAATCAAATATTTTGATAACTTTATGATATTCGCAATTTTTTCCTTAACGCAAGGCTTAGTATAAGAAAAAATATTTATTATTTACTTAAGAGTGCATATTTTTACTTCGTTGACATTACGATATAACTTAATCGAAAAATTAAAGCAGGCCAAATGTAATTAGTGCGCTGCCAAAATTTTCGACGAGATCAATTTAAAATCATTCTGCTGCATTATAGGTACTTATAAATATGTATGTACAATAAATATGTAAAAGCATGTTCACATATTACTTTACATGTTTGCATTTTAAGTACGTGTGAGTGCATACATGAATGCACAAACACATCAGTGCACATGATTGTAAGTATTCATATACGAGTACACATAGCAATTTATTATTATGATATTCGCATCAAAATTCAGTTTTCCAGGATATCAGCAAAAATTGGTGGTGCGCAGCAAACCACTACAAATATTAACAACAGCATCAGCAGCAACAACAGCAATTGCTGCTGTAACACCATTATACACCAAATACGTTAAAATGTCACGTATGTCACAGGCAATGCGTTTATACTGCATGTCACTTGTTTGCGCGTACGTATGCAATTGTATGCATTTTCTGTTTACGTTGCAAATTATGTCCTTTTGCATCCTTGCACTATGGTTGGCTTCTGCTTCTGCTGCTGCTGGACGCGTTATGATAATGTCACTTGGTCTTCTGTTTTCTGTCTGAATTTCTCTCCATCTGTCTGTTTGTTTCGTTGGTATCTTCATCTTCATCGTTAGTTTTGCGTGCAAGTGGCTGCTGCTTATATCACTCACTTCACTCACTTGGTATTTTCTTTGTTGTATCAAGTATTCGCAGCAGTAGCATCATTATTATTATTCTTATTTGTCGCTGTGTCGTTAGGTTTCCTTAACTTTGCGTAATAACATTAAAATGCATTCATTGCCATAACTTATCATATATTCATGAAACCTAAACAAAAACAACAAACCGCAATTTTTTCTTGTCAAACATTTTTTGGATGAATAAAAAGATAAACCGAAATGCGGAACAACATAAAGTCGTTTGGACTAATGAATAAATCGACTTTTGTATTGGAGGTGTAACACCCAATTTAGTTGTTTAGTGTTGCAGTTTCATTAGATTCCTATTTCGAATTGAAAATATATAGTTGGCTTTGATTCCTGTCTTGTAGGTGACATTTCCACTTCAAAACGGCCGTCAAATTTTCATTAAAAGCTTAATATTTTGGCATATGTTTTAAAATACTACTTATATTACTTTTAATGAATTCAATCAAATGCAAATGCATAATAAAACAAATTTAGTTAGAAATCATTGTGGAGTTGGAAAAAAAATTTTAAAGAGAAGTCAAAATATTATTATCATTATATATTTATTATAAATGAATTAATAAAAAACAGTGGTAAGCACTAGCTGCAAAGGCAATCGGCTTAACAGGTCAATATGTACATATATTATTACTGCTCTTGTTTTTTACGTTGGCATTTGAAACATTCGTAATAATGTCGGCTATGTCGTTCACACACTGGTTCGTGGTAATCAAAACTGTTCTCCTAAGTTTTCCGTTTGACCCTGTTTTGGTGCTCACGCGACCATACGAGCAGCACATGTGGCATTGTTACCAAATCTTCCGAAAATGAAGATTTGGCATAATTGTCGTTTAATTTTATTTAAGTGATTTTAAAAAAAAAACCAATAAAGGTAGTTTTTTGGAATTTGAGTGCTTTTAATTTCATCGAATCTTATCCGAATCACACAAACAGCATACTGTTAGAAAGAGAATAAAAATATCTTTCGAATGCTGAAAAACGTTTTTCAGTCAAACAAAAATTCATGGAGATATAGCCAAATAAATGAAAAAAGTGCAAAAAAATGGGTTTTTGGGGATATCTCGTAAACGATTCTGAAGAAGAAAAAAAAATTATTGCCATTTTTGGAATCTACGCCTCAAAATACATAGAAAAAAGTCTATGAGAAACCAGATCTCGAGATGAACTCCAAATTTGTAAGCTAGTGCATAATCAATGTTCCTTTTACCTTTTAGTGTATAATCAAAATACCTTTTTTTATGAGAAATGAAAACGATATCTGTATGAAAGGGATAAAAATCAAAATAAAACCGGGATAAAAATCAAAATAATGTTCGAGTGGCCACATGTCGGAAATTTTGTCTTCTTTTTTTTCTATTATGCAATGTCCGTACCTATCTCTGACCCAAAAGAAGTTATATGCAAAAAAGCAAAAATAAAATTTTTGGGATTTTTTTTATGAAAATAATGCTTCAAAATTTTTTAAATAAACTATTTCGATGGGAAAGCTAATTTTCTAAAAAAAATTTCCTAGTAAGTAGGAATCTCGTTTCCGAGATATATTGAGAAAACTAAAAAAGGTGAATTTTCACCCATGTCGCCAATGTCCACCCTCTAATTTAATAGCGTGGTATTTTCTTTTTAAATGATCCACTGACAGATTTCATAAAAGCCAGTGATCTTCTTAGTTTCTTTTTTATGACATAATCAATAGCCTAAAAAGCATTACAAAGAATTTTAAAAAATCTAAAAATAAATTAAAAACATTTTTTTAAGATGATTTTTTGAAATGAAGTCCTTTTATCATTTTGTTGAATATTTTTTTATAACTTTGGTCACACGATGAATTTTTCAAAAATGTTTTTAACTATAATTTTGAAACTATTTTACTTACACCCAATTAAGCAAATTCTTATAACTTGTTATGGCCCCCTTACTGTTTACAATGACTCTAGAAAGCAGAAACACAAAAATGTTACGAAAACCAAACCAACAATAATAACACTAACTAATGCAAAAATATCACTTACATTGTTCATATATACCAACAGCCAAAACGCGAAGAATGCAACGGCATTTATAACGGAATGCACTTAATCGCTTGTATGGCGCCAACTATAACACCATGAAATAGCAGCAAAAACAACAGTACTAACACTCTGATATTGTTGCATATTCAACTAGCTTATACACAAACTTCACATTTATTCAAAGCCGGCAATGAATGTGCAAGCAACATTGCTGCTAAGACAACAAATCGTCCGTGCACCACTATGTACAGTGCGCTCAATTTTTATCATCATCCGGTTGTTGTTCTTGTTAGTAACAATGTTGCATTAAATTATATTTTGCATCAGTTGATGTTGAAGCAACAACATTGTTAATGACTTGGGGAGGTCAGGTACAGGCCCGTGCGCAAGGGGGGGGGGGGGGTTTTGGGGGTTCAAACCCCCCCCGATTGGGAGTTTTCGCACATAGATTTTTATTGACATTTGAATGAAAAATCAAAAAGACAAAACAAATTTTTTTTTTTTTAAATAAAAGAACTGAAATGCCAATAAATTATCAGAGCACGAGTTTTTTATTTTCTCAAAATTTGCGCACTCTAGCTATTTTTGAACCAAAACACACGATTTGGGACCATTGCGCGTCGCTAAGGCTAAGTGACACGACCTTTTTTTCAATACGCGTTTAAGCATAGCTCCGGCATCAATAAAATCAGCTACAATAATAATTCATGCACAAATCTATTTGTATCATATCATTCAATTTTGCATGATAGTTCACGTGACATAAATGAAGTTAAACTTTGGCGTCAACGCTTTGCGGGGCAAGACATCAAAAATGCTTCGTGTTTTGACAGCTTTGCCTGTGACAATAGCAACAAATGAACGCTCCTTTTCAGTGCTACGTCGTCTAAGGACATACCTCAGATCAACTATGTCCAATGATCGGCTGAACGGCTCAACCTCGCTAAATATACATCACGATATCGAAATCAAAGTTGAAAGAGTTTTGGACGAGTTTTTTCAAGTACCTCGCAGAATTCGCTACTTACGTAATGATAACTGAATATCGAATCATATCATTAACACTAGACAAATGGCATGTTCTAGAATACTTCAAAACACTCGATTTTCGAAAATTCGTTCACATTCGAGTATATCCTCATTTAAAAAAATAATAAAAAAAATAGTCTTAGGGTTACTACCAGAGCTGCAAAATTTTAATTTTTCGGAATTTGTCCCAAAAAATTAAGAAAATTAAATTTTTTCCTTATTTTCCTTATGTACACAAAAGGAAGTGTCGAAAAGAATTGACCGCTATTTTTTAAGCCTATACATAAGGAGAAAAACTATGGCCTCTCCGCGACATCAGCCAACGTAGTATCGTATTTCGTTTGGCTAAAAGTATATTTAAATTATCAATTGACAACAACATGAAATGAAAGTTCAATATTTAATTTTGACGGAAAAGTCAGTAATTGAGATTTAGTCGTTCATGGCAATGACAGTAGCTCAGTTGGTAAAGATGAGCGTATATGAACAATGGTATGACGCAGGACGACGACCTAGGTTCAATTCTGATCGGTGACAGGTAAAAAACTTAAGTTCTCATATAAAGTTTTAAGAACGCAACACAAAAGCAGCGTATCGTAAATTTTTTTTTTTAAATCTTAATAAAAACGAGTTTTATTTAAATTCAAATTTGTATTAAAAATGAATTTTAATGTCTAGGCAGTATTGAATTTTAATACAATTCTGGTGTAGTCATTTTATTCCAAAATTTCTAACCGTGTAGTTATTGAAGCAAAATATTGTAATTACTTGCTTATAAAATACTTTCAAAATTTTTGGACCAAAAATCAAATTTTATTTTTTTTCTAATTTATTTTTTTAATGGAAATAAGGAAAATCGAAAAAAAATTTAAAAAAAAAAAATATTAAAAATAAGAAAACAAATCAAATATTCTTAATTTTTTGGCCAATTTCCGAAAAGATAATAAACACCTGTATTTATGTATTTAATTATAATTAAATGTCTATATTAAAAGTAAACCGTTGTTTGACGTTTTTTATGAAAATAATCTAATAAGAAATGTTCGAGTTAAAACCCCCCCCCCCATGGATGATTCCTGCGCACGGGCCTGGTCAGGTAACTCAGATTCAGCGCAAACATTTAAGATATGACTCGAAATGTTTTGCCTCAGTATGATTTGCATGAACTGGCTAACACTCTTGCAATATTGGATTCAGGAAAGTTGAGTCAAGAACACTAACAGGGCTATTCTGGCAAAGACAGCTAAAAGTCTTACGAAAATATTTTGTAAGACATTTTGTAAGACACTTTGTAAGACATTAGGTATTCTAGCGCAAAAGTCTTACAGATAAAGCTTTTGAATTCCCCACACAAAAGCTTTCGTGGTAAACTTGTCAAATTTTGATTTTTTAATTTTAAACTAATAAAATTATAAAAGGAATAATAAAAAATCCGGAATTCACCAGGCAGCGTGGAGAAGTAGTTAGGACTGTGAACTCATAGCTCCAAGTGCGTGGGTTCGAGTCCCGTCACTAAAAATGTTTTTTTTCTAAAAACATATGTATATACATTTTTTTAACACGACAAATAAAAGCAACTTATAATTCCTTTTAAAATAAATAATTTTTCTAACGTTTGTAATGTAAACAATACAACTGACAAATTAAAGACCTGCTCGCAGTAGGTCTTTAAAATTGTCTTACGAAAGACAGAAAAAAGCTTTCAAGATAGTTGCCATAATACCAAAACGTCTTAAGTAAGACTTTTGTCTTACTAAAGACTCTGGTGAGTTATAAGATAGTTGCCAGAATAGCCCTGTAAGAATGCGAAAGACTTGCACTTAAATTTCGAACATTTTTTGGAATGTAAGGAAATGTCATTTCATTTTGGATATAGTAATCATAAGCTTACCGAGGGAGAAGATAAGACCAAGTGGGCAGACGCTCCGACATTAAAGCTTGGAGGAGGCAAAATTATCACTTCACTTCAGCTTCACTATACGTTTGAGTCTTTCTAAATAATACGAATCACTAATTTTAAAAACTCTTGCTGGATATTCAAATTAAAAATATTGACTTAGAAGCGCGGCTACTGGTTGTTCCTGTGCAAGACTTTTGACACAAAGTAACGCAGTAACATACATTTGGCCTATAAGAAAAGCTTGCGTCACCCAGCTAATACTTGAAGAAGCATCGCATTTTCAAGAAGACATTTAATAACTCTTCTAGAAGTTTAAAATGTAAATAATTCATTAGTTCAGAATTATATTATGATTTAAAATTATTGTTTTGTTATGTGTATGAATGTATTGTATATATACAAAGACGAATGTAAATATATTTAGTAAACATTTCAAACTACGGAAGAGTCGTAATTCCATCTAGGGAAAATTCTCCCGGTGATAGTCGCCAATGTAAATCTCATATGAATTAGGAAAATATTTGAATCGATTGTTATTGAAAGTTAAACAAATTAAAGTTTGCTCAACTCTGACTGTCCCTAGCGAATAAAAATATCACTTGTCATCAGAATATGAGCTCGCAAGCGATCGAAATTATAATCATAGCCATTAAACTATGACTTTTTCACGAATAAAAATGTTTGCTGGGAAGCGCATGCTCAATTGTGTGTAAGTACATGGTGTTTTTATTATCTTATACTCGCCATAGTTGCAAATACTTCTGCAAAGTAAATGTGAAAGGCTTTCTTCGTTAAATTAGTTCGCAGAAGATATGCCCATGGGATAAATAACAATGAACGTAAACGTTACTTACGTGAAATAAAGAAATAAACAACAACATCAACAGTGCCGACAACAAAAACAGTAGCAACATTTACTCCAACCTATGTAAAAGTATATACAACCAAAGGTTAGGGCCATTTACACATACTCAAACATTTAAATGCACACACGCAAAGCTTTAACCTTTTTCTGCCAACACTAGGGACAAAAGTGGGTTGCATTTTCCTCGAACTTTTTGATTTTTCCAGTTTTATTTTGAAATGTAATTGATATTTTTCTGTTCTACTTAAAAGGTTAGGTATGATTGAAGTGATGCAAAGTAAAAGTTAGCTTATTTTGACCAAGAGTTAAATTGCGACCTAACGAGACAGAGCCTTCTTAATTATACGCATAGGTTAAGCTTTAATTAGGTTTAAATTAAACAGTGTCACTCAAAAATGATTTTATTCCGTGAGCCACCCAAGCTGATAAGACTGAAGTCGCCTCTTTGAAAGTCTTATGTCAGATCAAAGGAATAAATTTGTGCTCCAGTAATTTCCAGGCAAGCTCGTTTTTGATCCTTGTTTATAAAAATAAGTTATGACTTCTAACGAGTTGCTTTCCACTTCACGTATACTCCGATCTATCATAGAGTGAGGTCTTATACGGCAGTTGAATGGAAGAATAACATGTTTATAAACAGAAGCTTTATTTTTTTAATTGTTAGGAATAGTTTCTGATCAGTAAATTAGGATCTATAGTTTGCATTTTTTTTAAAAAAAAACAAAAAACACTTTAAGATTTTTTGTGTTATTTATTTGTATCACTTTCGGTGTAGTGTTTGAAGCTGAATTCGTTTTGTTTGCCAGAAGTGCACAGAGATAGGTTATGTTGGTGTGTAAGCTCCAACTCCATTTATGTCAAAAATAAGATGCCATAAATAAGAATGAATACCTAATTTGAGGTCAGCGAGAAAAATTATAAAAACACAAAATTTTTGATTAAAGTCGATTTTATTCTTCAACATAGTTCCTTTCAAGGGAGATACACTTCAGTAAACGATCCTCCAACATTTCAATACCTTTTTTAGAGAAGTCGAGGTCAAGGCTCTCAAAATAGGCATCAGTTTCGACCTCGACCTTCTCATTTGAGTAAAATCTCGTTCCCTGGAGATATCTTTTCAAGTTTGGAAACAGATAAAAACGCTGGGGGCCAAGTCTGGAGAATACCGTGGGTGGGGCAGTAATTCGTATCGCCATTCGCTCAATTTTGCTATTGTTTTGACCGATGAATGAGCCGGTGCATTGTGTGGTGAAAGAGCACTTTCTTTTTGCCATACACGGCCGTTTTGTCTTCATTTCATTGTTCAAACGGTCCAATAACGCTATGTAATAGCCGCCCGTGATGGTTTTGCCTTTCTGAAGATAGTCGATGAGTATTATGCCATATGCATCTCAAAATATCCTGGCCATCACCTTCCCAGCCGACGTTTGCATTTTGGGCGCTTCGAACGACTCTCACCCGGTTCTAACCATGTTGCCGACAAATTATTCGACTTCGGTGTTTAGTGATGGATCCATGTTTCGTCCATTGTTACAAATCGACGCAAAAACTTTTTCGGATTACGCCGAAACAGCTTCAAATTGGCCTCCGAATCACCGACACGATGTTGCTTTTGATCAATTGTCAGAAAATGCGGCACTCCAAAGGCATTTCCAAATGCTAATGCAAAATATTGAAAATACTGCCGATCGACAACTTCATTATGTCTGCTAGTTCTCTCACTTTCACTTTGCGGTCTTTCAAAACGATTAGATGGATTTTCTCTATGTGTTATGAAGTGGTAGCCTCATTTTGCCGGCCCAAAAGTGGTGCATCACTGGTGCTCGTGTGTCCCATTTTAAATTAAGCAAACCATCTGTAAAAAGTTGTTTTGGACGAAGCAGATGTGCTGTGATGTTTTTGGATCCATTTCAATGTTTGCTTCTCGTTTTTTCCGATCACAAAACAATGTTTCATCCAAATTCAAAGTTCACTTTTTTCCATTGTTTATGAAATACCAAAAGTAGCGTCACTCATACAGCAATAACTTCAAAACTATTAAGTGAAGTGTCATCAAAATTTGAGATTCCTTTTTAAAAAGTTTCCACTTCCGAAAAACTATATCGATTTGAGAGTGGTGGTGCCATCTCACCAAAATTCGCCGGAATTTTCGAACCATGTAGTATTTTTACGAATAAACCATGATTAACTATGCAACGATAGGCTTATTGTCAAAATAGAAGAATTCATTTATTAGGCCCAAGTTAAAGCACCAGTAACTGCGTCGAAACTGAACTTTTGGACTTTAATTGTTTCTTTGAATAGTCTCCCATACTCTTCGACTATCATATCAATCCGTAAGCACAGAATTTTGCAGCGAAACTAGCACCTAAGATCCCTTTGAGTTCCAGAGTACAAGCGTGCCAGCAAAATTCAAAAGTGTGAAAAGATAGTGTTTCTGCTTATGTACTCTACAGAATCGGCTAAGGGTTAAGACATATCTACTATCATCCCATTTTACTTTCTCATCCTTTTTTATTACTTTTCTTTTGTGTTTTGCTCGCGTTTTAATGAGCTAAATGAAGCAAATTTTAATGGCTGCCTTTAATGTTGCATCAACCTTGTTGGTTTATTCGTACAAAGTGGAAATGATGAATGAGTGAGTAGGTGACTGGCGACCAGGTCACGTTGGCGGTGTATGTGGCTGAGTAACACCAACGGGTTGTAAAATCTTTTATGCGTTTATTTTTTAATATACGATCGAAAAGCTATAACTGCGTTGGTATTTTAAGTAACGTTGGGGATTTATGAGAATTTATATGGGAATAAATTTTATCACCAACGTTTTTTTTTTTCCTGCATTTGTATCCAAAGAATTTTTCAAAAGTTTTTTTTAATGTCTTGAAGTTTTTAATAAGAGCTATAATCAAACGAGCCGATGGCTTATCGTGACAAAGAAAGAGTTTTAAATTACATAGCTACCTCATTCGATTTGCAACTATTTTGTGTAATCACTGTTATACATATATAAAATGTAGGCAAAATGTGGTGTACTATGTATGTTATATATAGCGTGCTGCCACAAGTATTATTTGCAAAGTATTCATGGAAAACCTTCCGCTAGAGTTTTATATGATATTTTAAATTGGTTTCCTCGAAAATCATAAATAGCTTGACAGTTACGAATACCTACCTATAATATCTTTTAAAATTATTGTCAGCTCTAACCCGAAGTTCAAATTATGATGGTTTTTTTCAAGATAAGTAGACATACAATCAAATATTATTTTGCTTTGCTAATTAACAGTGCCTTAATTGTTAAAAAAAAAAACTTTACATTCTGAAAGACTTGTACTTCCGTCCCCTTGCTCACATTCAATCATCAACCAATCATTCCTTTCCATTATTACAACACATAATTACTATGATACTCATAATGCTAGTCATCCTTATTATCTACTTGTCGTACGCAAGCATCGTCATCCTTATTAGTGAGAAATCCAAGCAATTCCCTGTAACTCTAAAATCTAGAGCGCACTTTACTTCGTCTTCAACTACAACTTGAATTTTTCTTTCCTTTGCGTCAATACCACAAAATTTTTGGTAAACGCTGAATTGTCTTCCCTTACCCCTTTGACTACCAGTTTTTTTCACATTTGTTTTTATTTCTTAAACCAAAGATTGAAATTTTCTGACGTTGTAGAAGTAGACTAATAAAAGGATAATGATTATTATTGTTTTTGGCAGCCGCTTAAGAGACTCTGCTATGGCAACCTATCGTTTATTTGAAATTCTCTTCTTCTGTGCAAAAGCTACTGCCAAGGAAAACTTTTTAATAGAAAGCTAAAGTAAAAGCTTTGAGTGCTTCAAGTCAGAAGATGAATCCGAAGTACATACTTAGATGAAAGTGTGTAAAGTTTTTATTTTTTTCTTTTCTGATAATTAAATTTGGTAGACATTTTAATTAAGGGTTTTGAATGTAATTTGTTACGAAAGGGTAAGAGAACTAGAAAAAGTTTATGTTTTCATCTTTTTATAACAAGTTAAGAGATTA
Organism: Tricholauxania praeusta; assembly: GCA_949775025.1. NCBI lineage: Eukaryota > Metazoa > Arthropoda > Insecta > Diptera > Lauxaniidae > Tricholauxania > Tricholauxania praeusta. Next base: position 60,965,722 of record OX459028.1, on the reverse strand, counting down.
AGTTTAATAAAATATGAAACGGTAGCCTGTGAAATGAGAAAGCTGCTTGAAATTTAAAAGAACATGGAAACACTAGCAAAAACCCTAGATCAGGTGAAGGAGTTTCGTTATTTTAATGGTGTTTGAAATTTTATTGCTAATGGCAATGAACTTGCAAAAATTTTAAATTATTTTAGGTATCTACCGTAGGTATTACAATCCAAGAATTGCATTATCATACCGGATCCTAGGTCTGTTCTGTTGATTTGTCCTAATTGAAAACGGTATGCTAAGATATACTAAAGATCTTAACATTAACTAGGCCAAGTAATAAATTTTTTTTATTCGTGACTTTTAAAAATCAAAGAAATCACTTTTTTCGGACTTTGATCGCTTGTAACTTCATCAAATCTTATTCGATTCTCATTAACACCAACCCGTTAGTAAGAAATAATATTGCCTTTTGAATGGTGTGCAACAGAGAACGTCACTGAGCCGCTCATCATTTTTTCCATTCATGAATCTGTTGAATCTTTCAGCTGATTCAGACAGATTCACCACTCACAAAAAATTTAGTGAATCAAGCAACCATTCCGATTCACGGAAAAGTCTGTGAATCTGAATGTACTTTTGCATTATTTCTAGTGAATCCTGATTCATTTCGTTTCACTCCGTATAAGTATATGAGTGTTTAATGAGCTACTCATTGCATCAAAAAAATTTGTGATACTCGCGTGGAATATTTTGGGAAGTTTTTTAAAATATGGGGAAAGGTCGAAAATTATATTTGACATAATTTATTCCTTAACATTTTTAGGGTGGCTTCGGACCCTGGAAGGACCGTTTTTGACCCATTTTTAGAATTTTTTTTTTCTGTAATTAATGGAAAAAGGTCGAAAATGGATTTTTAAAATTTTTTTTTTCTGTAATTAATTGTAAAAGGTCGAAAATGGATTTTGAACTTCATTTAGGGTGGCTCCGTAGTCTGGCCCCGGGAAAGGACCGTTTTTGCCCTATTTTTGGAAAAAAACAATTTTTTTCTGTAATTAATGGGAAAACGTCGAATATGGATTTTGGACTTCATTTGGGGTGGCTCCGTAGTCCGGCCCCAGGAAAGGACCGTTTTGACGTATTTTTGGAATTATTTTTTTTTTCTGTAATTAATAGGAAATCGTCGAATATGTATTTTGGACTTCATTTAGGGTGGCTCCGTAGTCCGGCCCCGGGAAAGGACCGTTTTTGACCTATTTTTGGAACTTATTTTTTCTGTAATTAATAGGAAAAGGTCAAAAATAGATTTTGAACATCATTTAGAGTGGCTCCGGAGTCCGGCACCGGGAAAGGACCCTTTTTGACCTATTTTTGGAACTTTCTTTTTCTGCAATTAATGGAAAAAGATCAAAAATGGATTTTTGACATCATTTAGAGTGGCTCCGGAGTCCGGCCCCGAGAAAAGACCGTTTTTGACCTATTTTCGGAAAAAAATTTTTGACCCTGGAAAGGACCGCTTTCGATCATTTTGGTAGTTTTCAAGTTTCGGAGCTACTCTAAAAGATATCCAAAACGCATTTTCGACCTTTCATAATCGATTGGAGCAAAAAAAAATTCAGGGTGGTTCAAAAAAATTTTTTTTTACACCAATGCATAGATAAAGCTCGAAAATTACATTTTCGACATTTCCCTATCGATTCGAACAAAAAAAATTTTTTAATGAACCACCCTAAAATTTTTTTTTTGCTCCAATCGATTATGAAAGGTCATCACTATTAGTGAGTGTAAGTATGATTCACACTCACTGCTCATATTTTTGGTAGGGGCTCAAAACACTCAGTGAGCTACTCAATGACGTTCTCTGGTGTGCAACTGACTTAATTCGAAAAAAAATTTATGGAAATATTGCCAAATAATTGAAAAAAAAAACTGTAAAAAGCGGGTTTTTGGGGGGATAACTCAAAAACGATTCTTAAGAGAAGAAAATAGTAGGCTTTTTTGGAGCTTACCACTCAAAATACATAAAAAAAGTATGTGAGACGTCAGATATTTTTGTGTGTAAACTAGTAATATAGATAATACAATCATAAAAAACAAATATAAAATTTTCAAAATTCGAAAAAAATAGAAAAACTTCTCAGAACATCTCGAACTGCAGCTCAAAAGTTACAGTTTCTTACAGTGCATTTATCTTTGACTGCCAATTTCAAAATATGTCCCAAAAAAGTTTATATAATCCTAACCTAAAATTTTGAAACTTTAATACCAAACAAACATTTTATCAATTTTCTTGTTATTTTTTGCAATATAATTGTTTTTTTTTGTAACATTTGCAATAAATATTTTTGTTTACATTTTTAATTTTAACTTTGTTGCCTGGATACCAGCTGCACACTTACGTACGAAGACTTCAACGGAAACACACCAATGAAGAGAACAAACATCACAAGTAGCAATTAGTTCAGTGCAAGCGCCATCCTTTGGCCTGGTATATTTAGTATTTTTCTATTGTTTGATTATTTTTTATTTTCTTCCTAATAACTGTTTTTGTCCTTATTGGCATATGAAACATGAACAAAAAATCCATATATTATTTAGGTATATATGGGAGATGATACACAAGAAAATATATTTTCTAAATTACTTTCTTTTTAAAAAAAAAATAATTTGGTTTATAAAGTCAAAGAAAAATTTGAGTAAAGCTTAAGTTTTATCGTATTATGATAAATGAAAGTTTTTTTATAATTAAGTATTTTCTTTAGAGACTCTAAGCTTATATAAAAAATAAAATTTATTAAAAGTGTCATTGGAAAATATGCAGCTGTATCAGAAAGTAAGAAGAAAATTGTAAAAAAAATTTTGTTTTGTTTCATAAAAAAAGTTGTATTGGCAGCAATAGCTTTTTTTATTTACTTTGAAGCTTGAGTATTTCAAAAAAATGAGGCATTTGATAGTAAAATTTTAAGTTTTCAATATTGTTTGATCAAGGCTTTTTAAAAAATTGATTCATTTATTTAATGAAGGATAATATTTTTTCTCTGCATATGCAAGTTTATTTGTTTTTCTGTGTCTCAAGAAAAAAGTAACTTAAAATTAAAAAAAAAAAACATTTGAGTACAAATTGCTTTCTATCCTTTGCACAATGAAATTTTCCCTGGGCACTATGTTATATACTTTGTTTTATTTTTGTCGATGATGGTACTTTCGAACTTTACCGACATCTCTGCAGGCGCATCTCTACATTGTTCATTTCACCAAAGTACTACAACGCGTTCAGTTGTGCTTTATTGTTCGCTGTTGTTTTTGTTGTTGTTGTTGTAATTTTTCTCCAATGTTAATTTTATGATTAATGATTGCAACATTTCGACATTGTGCATATGCTACCAACAATAAGTGCAACAAATATAAAGCCAGACTATAAAACAACTAAACACCAGCAGCAAAACAAACATAAAAAAGGACATACGATAAATACAATAAGGAACGGTGGGGTCATCTGTTGCGGTTTGATATACACATATAAGTTTACAATTAATAATTTTAAGTTTTTGTTGTAAATAGGCTCAAAACTTTCTCAAAAAACTAACACAATTCGTATGTTTACATATGCAAAACTTTATTTCAAAACCCTCGAGTTTAACTTCGATTAATATTTCAAAACACAGCAAGTAAGTACTTAAAACCTATTACATAAAATATTATAAAAATTATAGAAACGTAATTTTAATTCACTTTGTTCAAGAAATGTTAGTATTACACATTTAGCAAACCGCAAAAGTAATTTTTGAAACTTTCATCGTTATCTGTTTGCCGAATTTTTGTTCAAGAGCGAACGGTCTTTCAGCAGGGTCGTTTACAACATTCGATTACAGTGTATCTAAGTTGTTTACTTTCGTCGAAAATACTAAAAAACAGGCTATGCGAATTTCGTGTATGAGTTTGAGCCTTTACGGTATCAAATTTTATGAGCCTTCGGGAAGAAGTCAAGCACGCTATATGGGTCGGCTGTTATATACATACAAAAAGTAAGTATATGTTTGGAAGAACAACAGCCGGAGATCGCCTGTACAATATCGATGAGAAAACCGAAAATGACTGTCTGAACTTAATTATTTTTGCAATCAAAGGCGGATACATCAAAGCCTGGTTCCAAGCACCAGAATGCCACAAAATGACATAAATTTTCTGAAGCAATTGATTAAATGTAGAAACGAAAGTATAATAACATAGCCATCAACAAGTTCATTGGTCATTTGTGGTACATCAGAAAAGTATTGATTGGGCTGGCGTTTTTCGATGAAGCGATTTCATTCAACGAAAAAAGGAAAATGCTCTCAAACCTGAAAATTGCTTCTCGAGACGACTCAAGTCGTATAAATATCGATTTTCAGAAGATCGTTAAAATTGAGTTGAACGTAAGCGCCTTAGTGACATCACGCACATTGCGTTTCTTCCAAAGATTGAAATTGCCAATGGATTTTCTGGAAAAGACCCCATTTTCTGGCAAAATGATGAATCCTATAAGTATTCCAAGATTGTGGCCCAAAAATTACGTGTTGTGAACGACACTGCAGAAAGAGCGATTGCACTTGTGCAAAATTTTAATAAACAGATAACGAAGGACGAAGATCAGTTTCAAAAATTACTCATAGTGGTCCCCGAAAACCAAAAAAAAATCTCCAAAATGAACAAATGCGAAATACTAGCGTTTCTTGAACAAAAATAAATTAAAAATCTTTATTTTCTTAAAATTTATTTGTTGCTTTTTTTAATCAATAATTTCTCGAGATCGCTTCGTTGGTACAAAAAATCTTTGACATTTCGTTTCCCATGTATAAGAGGATATCCGATCGATTGTGCTTAGTGCCATGGTAGAAAAATATATAATAGGCATGATTTTGGGCGATCAAAGTGAACTTATGTCAGATTTTTTAGCATTTTTCACATTCTTATCAAGGAATCAATACTCAAATTTGTGCCAATTTTCTGATTTATAATTTTTGCACATATTTCGCATCATACTGAGTCCATAATAAATTATAGCTACAAATATACCCCGATGTTGACATTTTTTTTTAAACAAAAGCAATTATACTTTAAATCATCTCGAAAATGCTCAAAAATCACACAAATCGACCCACTGACACGCCTTCCCATTGTCCGTTTCGGGTGAAATTTTGGCACAAGAGCTTCATGGTCTCAAGATATGTTTTCAAGCCTGAGCACCAGAATTTTGACGACTTTTTTCAATACATTTCGAAAATGTAGACTTGCCATATTGTTTGATTTAAAAAGCATTAAAGCGCTGCTTTGGATTCAAGAATATGCATGTATTGCCCATGCCCATTACAAAATTTCGACCATTTACAATGCTTTTTTTTAAAGTGAGTTTTTAAAAAGATTGTTTTTACTATATAAAGGCCTATTTTCAAACTAAATAATCGTAAGTTCACATGAAAAGTATTTAGATGTACTTTTTACTGACCCATCCAAATTTAAAATTAAATAATTACTATAATACTTATACGTAAATAGACTTAAAAAATATCTAAACTGAAGGTTAGCTAATTGACAAAATAATGAATTTAAAAAAAATGTTGTGCGAGGTAAGCCCGAGTAAATCCATCCATTCCATGTTACGCCGCTGCTCATAAGGCTGTAAATCCAGAATGTTTTTGCTCTGGGTCACTACAAAAAAATCAAATATCGTTATATATAGTACATACATACCTTTTGAAAACTTAGTTAATGCAAAAAAAGGAGTATTGCCATAAAAAATTATTTCATTTGTTGAACATTAAGAAGTGGCTCGGAGGAAATTTCTTTAATCTTTGTAGTTAAATATAAGCTTACGTAAATTAAAAAACCGTCTGTTTAGATTCAGGCTTACACAGTCAAGTTATAGGCAAACGAAAAGCAGTCACTCACTTCCGTCGCCTTACATAATATGGTGGTTAATTTGGCTTGACTTAAATAGTCTTTTTTTAATTTTTTTGATTTTTATAAGGCCAAAATATTTTTCCATAAATGAGAGTTGAATTTATACTTTGAGTTGGTTAATCCTTGTTAGTTTTACTCCATCGCGTAAGATTTTGTTCTCCTTAAATTTTTCTGATTTGATTTCTTTAAATTTGAAGCATCATATTTCAAAGAAATGTTTAGGGAATGAGCTATTTTTTTTAGAAATAACAGTAATTTTAACATAAATTTACTCTACATTAAAGAACAAGATATTCAAAAATTTTAGTTTTATTAATATAAAACAAAGTTCTGGAAAATAAAAGAGTACACAGCGGATCATTCATTGTTCATTTAAAATAAAATCCCTCATTTGAAATTTTATTGAACAAGCGCTTTCTTCAAAAATGAGGTGCCAGTGTGAGCATTGAATATTGCAGCTTTTGTTTCTACTGCCTTGTTCACCTCTAAAAACGATAAAACAATCGACCATCCGCCTTAAGTGAACTTGGTCATCCCTACCATACGAAAGTTTAAATTGTACGGTGCACAAGACAATTAAGTATTGAATCGTTTTTCTTCTTCGTAAGCATTGATTTAATAAACAATTTATTGTTAAAACGTGTTCATATTTGCTAGTTAATATTTAGTGTCATTAAAAATATAAATTTCAAAATAAAAGTGCGATATTTTGAAAAAGAAAAACTTGATTTAAAATATTTTGTTGAAAAACGCTGTATCATTGACGGCAGCGCTACGTTTTTGTTATTGTGCAGTTCGCATATCAAGTTGCATTCGGGCTCGCTATTTATCGTGTGCTCGTCAGTTATTTGAACTTAAATTTAAATCGCGTTTCTTCGTGTTTTTTTTGTGACCGTGTTAAAAAGTTTATTATGTTAAAAAATGTCTTCAAAGTAATAGAAAAAATACAGCAGTCAGCGTAGTTTTGTTGTTTTTTATGTAAAGAATTTCAATCGGGCGAAAAGAGAAAAAAAATCAGCATCGGCATTGTCGGCAGAGACTTAGTGCTGTAATATTATTTGTAGTTTAGTTGCAACCGGTTATCGAGTTTCTTGTGCGATTTGTTTTTGTCTCGAAATTTGTTTTTTTATAGCTAAAAATCGCAAAAAATAGTATTTTTTTCAGACAGTTTACTTTAAGAGCTTCGTACTTGTTTATTATCACTAATCTTACCGAACCCGACAATTTGAACGATTAAAGCAATTTAGTGTATCCGTCAATGTGACGGCTGTTTGTACGCAGTTTTGTCCTTTTATTTAATTTTGAACCCTTTTTTTCTTCTGATGATTTAAATACTGATAGCAAATTAAAAGTACGAAATGAACTTCGTTCTGGTGACGTCACGTATCGTATGTATATGCATAGATCACATATTTTATATTTGTTGTTGTTTTGTAAAAAAAAAGTAGGGTAATAATTCAAACAAATACACACCTTGAAGACACACAGGTAAATTTATGAAAATCAGTTTTATAGCATATCAAATAATCTTGAATACCTCATTTCATACTTTTGACTTCGAATAAGGGGTTGCCAATTTATTACGATTTTCAAAAATAGCATATTCGAAATTATTTTCTATTGGAACCTTTGCTCCACAAAAAAATAAAATTCAAGGAGAAGCTCCTAAAGTAGACTTGTTTGTTTTTCATTTAATAAATGTGCTAGTTAAAAAAAAAAATGTTTATGTTTTGTGTGTTACTTTTTACAACCCCGTATTTGCTGCTGTTCGGTCATCGAAAACGATCGTTATCCTTACTGCATATTAAATTTGGTGAGTGCCATTTACTTCAATTTTTATTAAGTAGGGAGTAAAAACCAGTTATTTTATTTTGAAAGAAATTAAAAAAAGTTGATTATAGTAAACTTATCCTTTTGGTAAACTTCAACCTTTAATTGACCACTTTGGCTACTTCCGATATTCAAATTTTCTATAGATTCTGATGTCATTTCGTTTTGATAGCATCAAAAAATAAATGCAGGCGCTTAGCAACTTCTTTATAAAAGGGACTTAATTGATTCGCAAGAATGTTATATGTAAAGCGTTATTAGTGGAATTACAATCAATTTTCGTGTTATTATATGATTTTTTTTTTGTATTTTCAATACTTTAAAAATCTTTTTTAAAACAAATTATAAAAAGTAGTATATAGTTTTGTCTTTTTTCATTACCCTAAGAAAATTTCTTTGAAAGCAATTTTTGATGAAATTAGTAGCTCTTTTCGTTCCTGTAAATTTTTAAGTAATAACGTTTTTTTTTGTTTTTCATTACAATTATATCATTTGGTTCACTGAATCCAAAAATCATATAAAAAATATCATTTAATTCGAATAGAAAATAAATATTATACTAAATTTTGCATTTTTATGAGAAAAATTCATTTTTTAATTACTTACTTACTTAGATGGCCATAACAACCGGTTTCAGGTTACGGCCGACCTCGATCGTTTTTTACTGAAACCAAATTATGTCATCCTTGTAGCATAGTGACAGCTGTTGACAACTAATTGGAAACGAAATCATTTGTTGTGTTATTGGTAGTTTTTTTCATTTATTTTTCTCTGTGTACCAGAATATTTATATGCAATATAAATTTGGGACATCTAAGCTTTCAAAAAAAGAAAAGAATTGTTTTCAAAATCATAACATAAATAAATCTTTTGAGTGATTTTCTGCTTAAACCTCAGCTTTGACTAAGTCAACTAATTGAAAACATAAAAGTAATTAGCAAAAAATTAAAGGAAAAACTGGATCAAATATTCTAGAAACGATATTGTGATATTTTCATAGCTAGTAAGAGCACTTTTTGTTCAAATTTTCATATTAGCATATCCTTAACCATAAAGGATATGTGTAAGTCAATTGTTGAGCTTCGTAAGACGGCCATGAAATATCAGGCGATGACAACAAAGCTTAATTGTTCCAAAAAGATGGTATTCAATGCACTTGATCATTTCGATAAGTATGACACAACAAAAAATGTTTCTCTCAAAAAGAGACCTCGCAAGACTTCTGGGTACAAGAATCGTCAGATTGTGCGCAAAGCAAAATGGGATCCTCGTAAGACTGCTGCAGACATCCAACGCAAAATAATTGATCAATACGATGTATAAATATCCAAACGAACTGTCGCTTGTCGATTAATTAAGGCTGGACTTCATGAACGAATTTCACGCTAGGATCCATTTGTGACAGTTAAGCAGAGGAAAAGTCGCATACAATTCCCTAAGACGCATGCCAGTTGTCCTTCCATTAAATCATGCTAATACGCAAATTCGGCTAAAAATTGTTTCTACAAGCAATGACAATATCACAATATCGTTTCCGGAATATTTTATTAAGTTTTTCCTTTATTTTTTGCAAACTATTTTCTTTGTTTCCAATTAGTTGACTCAGTCAAATTTGAGGTTTGAGCAGAAAATCTTTCATAAAACTTTTTTATGCCATGAATTTAAATTCAATTATTTTCTTTTTATTAAGCCTATATATTCCAAATTTATATTATGCATAAATTTTCTGGTACACATAGAAAAATAAATGAGAAAAACTACCAAAAACATATCGAATGATTTCGTTCTCAATTAGTTGTCAACAGTTGTAGTTCCTTGCAATATCTCATTGTGTTAAATTAATATTTCAATACATTTATTTTCCAAAATTTAAGAAATCACTTTTGAATAACCTCTAATTGTTAAGCCAATCAGAAAAGTATGAATAAAACTTTTTTTGAAACAACAAATTCAATTTTAATTGTTCTTCTTTTAATGATCGTAAAAACTTTAGTTTGCTAGATCACTTAAGTTGCTTCGAGTAGGTCAAATATGAATAGCTAAATACTTAAAACTAAAAAAATGTAAGCGATTTGCGCTATTTATTATAAAAATGCTATTGCTAATATTTTGATATATCAAAGGGGTACCGTTTAGATCAATTGAAACTATTAAGATTATCGCAATACTAATTTATTTTCAGAAATTATAATACTAAAAAATTGTGGCTTAAAAATACCTGTTATACCTAGGGTTACCAGATGACATACTTTAGTAGTAAATGTACGACTTTTGCAAGACAAAACTACTTTACTACTTTTCACTTGAAATGGACTAATTTTGGGTGAAATTACATACTTTTCACTACTTTGCTGGTGTTTTTTGTAGAAAACGAGGACCCTTTTTTTTTTGGTCTTCAAAAAATTTTTGTTTTTTATTAGAAAATTGGAATTTTTTCACATGCACTACTTTTGTAGGCAGGACATCTGGTAATCCTAGTTATACCAGAATACCAGTTCATTTGTTTTTCTAAGGTTTTTTTGTGCGCTGTGCAAGATTTCATTTTCAATTTTTTTCTTTACAAATCGTACAGCCTTCTGAGATTAATGTTCTTAAATGTCAGAAAAGCTGAACTAGTAAAATTTGGAAGAAGCCTCATCTTTATAGGATTGGTGTTGTCAGGCTTAAGTAGTCAGGTAATAAAACGTCAGCCGTGTTAAAGCTGACCATTCCAGAAAATTGTTATCTTGTACCAAACCATATTTTGAGCAAAACACTTGATGTAGGCTATAAATAAATCATTGTTTAGTTCAAGCCAGAAGAACTGTGAACAATTAAACCGAGGAGTGGGTAAAACTTGCTGTAGTAAATATTGAACAATGAATTTTAAAAATTAATATGCCTTTTTTAAGTTTTTTTTTATATTTTTGGCCCGAGGTACTTTTCAGTTTGATGCATAATATTCGAATCAAATTACCAAGAACAATTTTTTGAACGTTTTGATATGCTGTACTTCTTGACAAAATATTATTTGATTTGCTGGTAAATTTATCTTTCTTTAACAAAGTACATCTTTCAAATTGTAAACTGTAAAAATTTTCAACCATTTTCATATATTCAGTACTATGATTTCATATATATTCCACCCAAACGTTAGCACCAATGTATAATGTATAACCGCAAATATTTATTTCAGTATTTGATAATTTGTGTAAAATTTTTAAAATTCACTTATGTACAAAACAAAGAAAATTGAAAAGCGGCCAAATTTGCATCTTACTTGAGAATAATTGAATAAAAACGCCTATTAAAATCACTCATACGACACCAACTGCTCCAAGCAATAAAAGCGACGGCGACAGCGATAGCAGACTTTGCTTTGTCTCTGCACTGCCAGCAACTTGTTAAATATAGAAATCTAATCTAATTTTTTTTTATGTTCCCTCTTAAAATTTTCCACAATTACTGCAAAATTTTAAAAGCAAATTCAATTTCCTTATCCAATTTCCGATGAGCACCAGCAGTAACAGCAAAAGCACTGGGTGCTGCTGCTGTGGCATTGATGAAAACCAAAAGCAACAGTTGCCGGAAGGACAAATACACGCATACATTGTAAGACAGAAAAACCTATACATACGAATATTCATGGCAAACTTAAGAGTGAGCTACGTGCAATCGCATACACACACATTCAGGCAAGGCAAACAAATCACAGGCTGTCATTTGTTTCAGGCTGCAATAAAAAGCATATTTAGTGAAATAAAACCAAAAAGAAACCAAAACTCATATGAGCCAACTAAAAAAAAACCGTAAGCAGCGCAGCAAAAACGAATTAGAAAAAAAAAAATCGTGAAAAAAGGATAATGGCAAATAAATGGAAATTGGTAAGCAACAGTTCGAATGCAAGCAACAAATGGAAGTTAAACAAAAAAGTGGGCAAAAAAATAAAAATATAAACTAAGTTTTATGTGATTTGCCAACAAATATTGTAAATAAACCAATTGAGCGAATTGAATGACTATGCAAGTGAATTTCAGAGTGGATCAAAATATTTAAATTTAGAAAATAAATAGCACTTCAAAAGTATAACTCATGTAAATAAGTTATGGTTTGAAAGGAAGTGTTTTCAATTATTTATGCTTATAAATGATACAAGTAACAATTCAATACTGAAAATCATTTAAGTGATTCCACTAATCGCAGGCTAGATGAGGACATAATTCAAAGCTGTGGAATCATACAAAACTTTTTAAATTTCAGGAAACCTATTTATCGATTTAATATAAGAAGCTGTCAATATACCAAGTACGGGAGGAGATGTTTCGGAAAAAGCTACGCTCTTGACCATCATGGGGTCTCAAGTCTGTCAACTGTTTGCTTCTTTTCATTTACATTATAAACTTCTATACTGGGTATTCTGTTTAAGTACTTGTAACAAATCCTAACGAAAGTCCTTTAAATAATTTATGTAATGTTCGAAGAATAAGAAAATTCAAACAATCGTTTCCTATGCATATAAACGATTTGAAATTGATAGAATTATTTAAAGTAATGCAACCAAATTTCATAGAAAAGGGCGGATATTGAGAATTTATTGAACTTGTGCCGCAGTGATAGTGTGTTGCGCTTACAACCCAACCCAGAGGTCCCCGGATTCAATTCCAAGTTCAGCCATAGTAATACACTTTGCATATTTCTTAATTTTTTTTCCGTCCTATTTATTTTCATTTCTTCTCCTAATTTTCTGGAGGTTTCTTTGGTTCTTACCAAATAAAGTGTTATCACTTGCTTCAGATCGCTTTCGTTGTTATCGTTGCTCCAGAATATATAATAAAAATTACTTGAGGCGAACAATGGATTTGTTTGTATGGAACGGCAGCCATAAATAGGAATAACATTGCTAGACTCTTGAAATTCGTACAAAATTTTTAGGTTAACCCTTCTGTGCGTGACAGGGTACCCGGGTACTCATTTCATTTTCAACTCAAAATTTTTTATTGTTGCACATGCTCTACAATTCTAAAACTTCACGAGAACTCCTGATATTATGTTAAAATTATACTTTCATATGATTGGTTTCATCTGATCAATTCTAGGAGGCCTGGCATACCAATTTTCTTTTTACACCTTTGAGTGAGTGACAGGGCACCCGGGTACCCTCTATACACTTTATATGGAGTAGCATGAAATTTTTGTTTTTGTTTGACAAAAAAAAAACTTTAATGAGCAATTAACCTAAAATACCGTATGTACGTAAGTAGTTCTTGTTGAAATCAAACATTTTCAAAAATATTATTTATGTAACTGAATTCATAAGTTTTAGTTGTAGGCTATATGTAAGAATTTAAATACAATATATAAAAATTTTTCCATAGTTTCCTATAGTAAAAAATATATATGCAAAAAAAAGATAATGAAACGAAGATTCAGTAAATGGCTTGTATACAGGTAGCGCACATGGGACGATTAGTAGTATGATCACTGCAAACTGCATTGAAGCAACTTGTACAGGCTTTCTAGTTTTTCTGCGATTCATTTCTAGCCCACAACTGATATGCGGCCACTTTTATCTCGATTTTGGTCGTGAATATCAAATTACTCGTCCGAGTACGTCCTGTATTGCTGTTCTAGTGGAAGGTTTCGAAAATATCTTTGGATATTGAGCACGTCGCTCTATGTTTGCCATACAAAGCTCTATACCTAGATCTTTCAAAAATTTTTTGCGACGGTTTGATGAAGTGTATAGTGGAATGTGTTCCATAAGTATATTATAGGCTGCTAATGCTGCTACATCAATAACATTAAAAAATAATGCTAACGTCCAGAGATTTGTCGTGCGTTTGGTCGTATATTCTCCCAGTAGTTTATCCATATTATCATCTCCTCCTTTGGTTTTATGATAGTATGTAATAATTTCGAGTTTTTCAGCTAAAGTCAATTCTCTTAGTGCAAATGTCACTGTGGAAGTTAATTTAATAATGAATTTGTATCACGCGTCATAAAATGTTGTATAACTTTATGAAAAGAGGAATCCCCGAATGCATATGAAGACATTACGAGACATTTCAAGACAAAATTTTAGCTTAATGTTGTTATTTTGTACAGTACGAGACAAAAAGTTTGAAATCTTCATACAAATTGTATTGGGGTACCCTGTCACGCATGAAAAGGTGTTTTTTTTGTCACGCACAGAAGGGTTAAACACCAAAAATATGTGAATATGAAAAAAAATCGTTGTGAAAAGCTACTGCTTTTTAGATAACGTATAACATATAAGAAAATTGAGGAAATCTGTGGAGATAAATTATTTTTTTCTATGTGGGAACATATAATTGCTTTTTTTCCTCCTAAAGTTCTTAAATTTCATTCCAATTATCAAAAAATCCGTACAATCCATATAAATGTAAACTAAATTGTTTTTCATAAAGTGGATACAATGTACTCTCCGCAAATATGCTTTAGTGCATTTTGTTTAAAACAAGTTAGTCAGAGTGCTATTTTTTCCTTCCCTAAGTATTATCTGACGATTTTAATGCTTACCACATTGATTTTTTTTATTTATGACCACGATCTTCCTCTGTGAGACGCTGCGCTATAGCTTACCCCGATTCCTACTCTTTAGTCTCTAATTTTTAAGCTAAATCACTATATTTCAAAGGGTTAAGCCCTAAAGCAGTGATGGGCACGTAGTGTCCCTATCCACCCTCATTACCCGCAGCGTTATTCGACGCACAAGCAAGCGAAAAAAATTCGCAGAATTTCAACGCTATCGAGGCACAGCGTTGACTTGAATTATTTTTGTTTGTAGTGCAATTTGATTTTATTTGTTGTGCCGTTGGCGAATATGGAAATGACAGCAAAAAAAATTTAAAACTTTTTTTTTGTTGCTTGAAGTTGTTATATAGCTCTTTTGTTAGATTTCCATGCCCACCACTGACCTAAAGTGTTGGGAAAAATTTATGTTAATAAAAATTTTAAGGAGCCTTACTGAGTGAGATATTTGAGGTGAAAATTTCTCACATATTTTAAGGATAATTGCGATAAGCAATAAGCAAAAAGTTGGGCGATTTTTACAAAAAGGAATGGCATCTCCATTGTAAGCAAAATAATTAAAACACAAAGGAAGTTAAAAATTTTTCGAGCACTTCAATCGAATTTTGTTAAAAATTTCAACCTCTTTCACTTAAGATCCACCTTGTTGAATAAGTTTTCGAATTTGTATTTTTAAATGAACAGCAACTGCACTTGAAAAATTTTGCGGATTGTACGCACACACATGTATACAACATATCCTTGCACATCTTTCTGCTATACGCTTCCTGTTCGACACCAGCACCGAGTTGGTCGGTTGGTTGGTGTTGAAAACGAAAAACCACTTCATAAATAATTCATTTGCGAACTCTTTTTTTTTGTTGGTCTTTTATTTTTATATGAATTCCTTAACTACTGATGCTGTTGCTGCTGCTGCTGCTGCTGCCGCTTCTTCTAAAGCTTCCGTTTCCGTTTGTGAGATTTTTTTTTTCCATTTATTGGACTCATACTTTTAGTGTTTTATACCGAACGCATCAAATACGACACGAACAAAGGATTTCACGCCTCTGTTAGCGTAAAATTGCTTTTCTATCTGTCTATTTCATTTGTTTCAATGTTTGTACTGTGTTTTATGCGCAGTATCTTCCGTTGTATGTTTGTTTATGTGTATCTCTAATATGAGAGTTTGATTTTGCTGCAATTTTTTTTTTTGGTTTTAGTTTCTTGCATTTAATTCAATTTCCATTTAGTAAGTTGTAGGTTTCGAATGTTTATCTGATTGTCGTTTGGGAAAACACGTTTTTCATATGCTTTGTTGAAGAAATCAATTTTATCGGGCATGCTTTTGGGCTTAAATATTTAAAAATAGATTGTTGCTTGCTAAATTTGTCAAAGTTATTTTTCAATAAACTGAAAATTTTGCATAAGATATTCGGGTCTAATGATATAGAAAATGGTTTTAAAACTGCAAATAATTTTTCAACCAAAACTCGTTAGAAATAAAAGAAAAAATCTCTTAAACAAATCACTTGTCAAAAGAAATCCAACTATCTGCGTTTAAGCCTCAAAAAATAACGCCAAATATCTGATATTAATTGTACAAATTATTTCATTAGGTATTTGTCTCTTTACAAAATTTTGAAATGTTTTTTCTAGCTGAAAATTTCGTAACAAGTCGGAAGAAAATTGATCCTTAAATACAAACTTAAGAAAAATTGCATACTTTTGAGATGCTATTGAAAACATGTTCCCCACCAAATGTTGCTGCTTTGTCAGAAACACCTGACAAAGTAGCAGCTACACATAAAATGCGCGAGCAATTGAAGTGAAAGCAAGTCGATTTTATTGCAAGTAAAAACTTTGATAACTACAAAGTAGAACGAGAGGTACATAAAGATGCATAAGAAAAATGAGAAGATGAAAGCGAAAAACGTAAACATTTAAAACTTTGTATAGAACTGACAGACATAAACACATGAAAAGAACATGAGACTGACATGCAAAAGGAACGCATACACACACACATACACACCAAAGAAATTGCGCGCATACGTTGACTACCGTTGCAAGGATGCTGTTGCTGCTGCACAAACTGGCGCAATACCTGATGCCACCTGTATATTTTCTGTAAAGTTTTGAAAGAAATCCTTATTGAAGGAAATTCTTCTTTTTTACATGTATTATTTTCTTACACGCTGCATAAAGTTTTTCCCTTAATATTGATTGAATTGAAGTATTTTGTTGCATACTTTGTGGCGGCTGTCGTTATTGTATATGAATTTAAAACTTTTTTTTTCGCTTAATAGCGTGTTGCGCTAAATTGCTCTAGCGTAACATACAACAAAGTTCTTAAAAGGTATTTAATTGCTTATTGGGATGAGGGCAAATAGGGGGTAGAAAGATTTGCAAAAGTTGATGGGAAAGAAAATTTGTTTCCACTCGTATAAGTACAACGTACATTTCGTAAACTACATAAATTTTGTTGTAGAGGAATAAATAAAGTCTGCATAAAATGCTAAATGTTATATATTTGCTAAATTCTTTTGAGAACTTTAACGAATTTGGCCTCTGTTTTGTGAGTGCACCAATGATGGCATTTTTGATACATTCGTACTTTTTCAGTATATTTGCGTAGTGAAAAAGTCGCCGCCAGTACATTCGACAAAATTTTTAAAATGACCATTATACATATTTTTTCATGACAAAAAAGTACATTTGGCACCTAAAAAATACGTTTAAAGTCTCGATTCAGTACATATTCACAAAATCCAAAGTTTTATTTTTTGATCATTTAGCAGCTGAATTTGATTTCCTAGCTTAGGTAAAGGATTTATCAATTCTTTCTATTAAGACCTAAAGAATGCGTAGACTTGAAGGAAAGTATTCAGCTATTCAAATTTTAATTAATTTGTTAATCTGGACGTTTGAGCAATATCTTGTCAGAATATATGCTACACTGAACGTAAAATTACCTAGCTGTTTCGCGATCAATTTCCATTTGCTATCACTTTCTAACATTCACAACCATGATGACCTTTGTCTTCTTCTGCATCTGTCTCTTTTGGTGCCACCAAAGCGCTGATTGATAAGACTTCCTAGCGCCATTCTTGATCGTGCAGCCTATCCATTGGAAGTGTCTCTTTATTGGAACGCCAAGTTTTATTAAACTTTCTCGTTACGTTTTCTTGCAATTGTGGAAAGACAGATCGGTTTAGGAAGTAGAGACTAAATATATATGTTTCAATATCTGATTTGCCCACCACAGACTGACGAAGTAAACATACGCTGTGTGAAGAATATGAGATAACAAACGAGAGAAATTTCAGGAATAAACTCGTTTGGGGTGAAGTAGCTAATGACTATTTTTTAAATTCAGAGAAATGAAAGGAACTGAATTGGGTTTGGAAGCATGATGCTTATAAAACTTTTGAAAAAATAAATTGAAAAATAAGTGGAATTTCATTATTTTGAAAAAAAAAAAATAAATTAATGGAGTCATAGAGGGAAGAAAATTTTCGGGGAACTAGATGTACGGGATATTTGTACGTACTAGAGATTTTTATAATGGTTTACACCATCATAAATTTCTAAATTAAATTTTCTTCTTTATAAAGTACTAGCATTACCCTGTGCGCATCGCTTCACCTCAACCGTAGTGTATTTTCGATGTGCAGTCTGCCTGAAAATTCTATTTTAAAAATACTTTTGTATGAGAACCTCCCTAAGTATGTACCCAAAATAAAATTTTTACAACCTAAGCAGTGCCTCTTAATATAAAAACCACGTGGTGTAAATTCCATGAGAATCAATTAAGCGGCCTTCCAAAAAATAATACTATATATATAAATATTTTCGTGTGAGGGCCACCCTAAATAAAAGTCTTGTAGCCCAAGCTATGCCTATTAACATAAGAGCTACGTGGTGAAAATTCGGTATGAATCGACTAACCTGTCTTCGTGAAAAATTGATATTTGAAAATATTTTTGTATGAGGTTCACCCAAAGTATGCACCCTAAATAAAATTTTTACGACCTTATCTGTGCCTCTTAATATAAAAGCCATGTGGCGTAAATTCCATGAGAATCGATTTAGTTTAGTTTTGTAGCTTAAGCTATGCCCATTAATATAAGAGCTACGTGGTGTAAATTCGGAGTGCATCGACTTGCCTGTCTTCTTGAAAATGATATTTAAGAATATTTTTGTATGAGGGTCACCCTAAGTATGCACCCTAAATAAAATTTTTTTAAGCTTATCTGTGCCTCTTAATACAAAAGCCATGTGGTGTAAATTCCAAGAAGATCGATTAAGCAGTCTTTGAGAAAGTGATATCAAAAAAATATTTTTGTGTGAGGGTCACCCTAAATAAAAGTTTTGTATCCTTAACTATTCCACTTAATATAAGAGCTACGTGGTGTAAATTCGGTGTGAATCGACTAACCTGTCTATGTGAAAAAGATACATAAAAATATTTTTGTATGAGGGCCACCCTAAATAAAAGTTTTGTGACCTAAGCTATGTTTCTTAACATAAGAGATACGTAGTGTAAATTCGGTGTGAATTGATTTATTTGTCTTCGTAAAAATTATATTTAAAAATATATTTCTATGTGGGCTACCCTAAGTATACACCCTATATAAAATCCAATCTGTGCCCCTTAACATAAAACCCAAACTGTGTAAATTTCATGAGAATCGATTTGCCTGTCTTTGAGAAATCGCTATTTTCAAAATATTTGTGTATGTGGGCCACCCTAAATATGCACCCTAAATAAAAGTATGACACCCGCCTGATCGATACTAACATACTGTAAAAATTTCATCAAAATCGGCGGGATAGTTTTCGCGTCCATAAAGGACATACTGACAGACAGACAGACAAAAAATTAATTTTATATAATAGATATCTGTATAAGAAATCAAACATGCAACATAAAATTTTAATTTCAAAAGTAGTAGAGACTCCATTCATTCCCTAGCTCTCGGCACATACAGAACAATGGGCAAAACTATACAGACATATAAAACATTACTTTGGCTCAGAAGCTAAGGTTGCACTTTTTAGGATATGCGCCAAGATGAAGTTTTTTAGGTTAAAGCTTACATCAAGTAAGGTAAGCTCTTTGACTATCTGGAAATTGTAGCTGTCGATGGTAACATTTTGTCTCAGATTTTTTTTCTTTCAAGTTCAAGTTCATGGATGAAACTTGATAAAAATTTGTTGGCTTAAAGCTAGTAAAAGAATCCGTTTGGATTAATCTACTTTGAGGTAATTCCTACTAGTTTCCGTTTAAATAGGGGAAAATAACGTTTTTGCTCATTTACTACAAAGTTAAAGTGGAGAAGGAATAATTTTCTTGACGTAAGGTAAGACTTAGCCCTTTGCGTCGCTTTTAAATATCTTAAAAACTGATTTTTGTTTACCAAAACTGCAATACCTTTTAGTTCTTGTTGGCTTATTTGACATTATGCCTTTAATCAAATACATATATATACACTCAAAAAAAAAAAGTGTTTGCCACAAATGATATAGATGGAACTACTTCAAGTGTTTGCGTGAAATAATAAAATGTTTGTCACAAAAACTTTTGATTTTATTTACAAAATAATAAAATTTTTTTTTGTCACAATAACTTTTGATTTTATTTACAAATTGATAGTTGAAAATTATTATACAAAACTACTCTTTAAAACTTAACATAACATAGAACACAGCCTGGCAACATCTTCATCGTTCTTTGCTCCCAAACACTTATAAATATTTGATATCGTATATGTACAATGCAAGTAACAAAAAAGTTATTTCGAATCAAAGCACTACAAAATATGAACATGAAAAGTTTATAAGTGATAAATCGTTCGTTGAAATGAATAAGTGTTTGGGACAAAAGACAAGTGTTTGTCGAAACACTTCCATAAATTGAATTGTTTGACTGAAATTTGTCGTAAATAATTATATCGTTTAGAAGCAACATTTTATGAAATGTTTTGTTAGAAGTAATTGAATCACTTGCCACAACTTAACATTTACTTGTGTCAAATACATTGGTTTTTCTTATATTGTCTACAAATACTTATAGTTTAAGACAAAAGTTAAGTGTTAGCTTGAAATAATAAGTGCTTATATTAAGCATTCGGTAATTTGCTACAAACGCTTTCTAAACAATCCTTTTTTTGAGTGTAATAAAAGTTATAGAAAATAAAAAATAGACATTTTTATGGTTGATAATACCTCTGGACGATATGATTGAACTGAGTTCCCCAAAAAAAAAAATGTTAAATTGGAACTCTACAGTGTAACTATTTATGAACTTGACGCATGACTTGAAATTTTGCCCTATTCAATAAAATTGTATTGTTCCTCAAATTGAAACTTGACAATGTATGGATTAGATTTGATATGGCAATCTTTTTACATCTAGAAACCAAACCCATAGCAGAATTTCCAATTACCTCGCTCGCTGAAACAATAGTCTTCAAATATACAGTTGTCTCAAGTTTTGCTCAAAATATGTATGTAAGAGACTAATCTTCCCGGCAAATGACGTTTCAGTAAAAGGGGTAATTGGAAAGTCATCATATGAAAAATTTTAAATTTTTGAATTGGTCATGAATGTAAAACGATTGGTGAAAATTACATAGCATACCAAATATCTTATTAGTCTTCTAGGATCAGGCAATTTGTTTCTTACGGATATTGAGTTTATCAAGATTGTCAAACGCTGAAAAGAGGAATATCTTTGCCCTGAAAATAGAGCAGATAATACAGTAGTCGTCTCTAGATTTTGAAAGATGATTTGACTCATGCACTCTACTAAAACTTTTCCAGCTTTAAAGAGTTTTCTTGTATTTTTCCTTATAAAATCAAACATCTTATATTAAGTATGATTTACTGATTAATTGCGTCTTTAATTTTCCACTGCTTTTTCCAACCAGTTTAAGTTATTTATTTCATAAGATTGAACTAATAAAACCCTTTAAAGTTTTCGGTTTTTTTTATCCCTTCTGCTGACAACTACTAAAGACTTAGAGAAATTTTTTGTGATCTATATATTCTTCAGATATATTTGCAGCCCGTTAAGTCATGGTACGTTTCAGACATCAAGGTGTTTATTTGAGTTACGAAGCTTGCCACGCTTATTTAAGAAAAAATTTATTTTGATAAAAAAAAAAATGTTCAATATTAAGACCATAAATTAAAACACTTACACCTACATTGCAAATTATAATTTATGAAATTGTAAAACATGAAGTAATAAAAAAGAAATTATTAAAGAATAAACGAAAAAAATTGTCGTCATAGGATCTCTTTTTGCAACGCATTGACTTTCATTAATTTCGCGTCGTCCTTTTTTATTAATTTACTGTCATGCTTTGTTGTCACTTGCAAATATAATTTACAGTCGGTTTTAATTTATTTTTCCAACTTTTTGCCAACTTTATTTTTTTATTTTTGTATAAAATTTTTATTCAATATACTGCCATCATACACTGACTGCCACTTTGGACACCTCCTCCCATGCTTTTAAGCTACCTACGAATGTCAGATCGTCCTTTTTTTGCGCGCGCGTTTATTAATTTTTAAGCAATTTTATCGCTTGTTTATCGTCGCGTAGATGACATGTCACGTGATTGTGCACCAAATAGTACAAACACATGAAGAGCACTCACACAAACATGTAAATTAAAAAATCATTGTTCTAGGGAAAATTAAAATTAAACAGCAAAAACAAAGTGAAACTTACAAAAAAAAAGTATATTAAAGACAAAAACAATAAAAATGCGCAGTCGAACACAATAAATACCGTAGACCGCACTGTCGACCAAATAGGGTTGCCAGATGCATGCATAATGCAGTAGCAGTGGCTACAAGCGAAAGCATTATCAACGAAATACACATACTGTAAGCAGCGTGAAAAAAAACGATGCAAAAAAATAACAATAAAAAAGGATTTTAACTCATTACGTTTGGCTACTCCTCTTTGTCTTCTGTTACAACATGAGAAATGTTAAATTTATGCAAATTTGTTTGATTTTTATGGTTCGAATATTTTAACATTTTATTCGTTTTTAATTAAGAAATTCGTATGCAGCAAGAAAGAGCTTCAATACTTAGGTTAGTCAGTCACACTTTGTTCAAAGTAGTAATTCTGTTGGTGTCAATTAATTGTTTTAAGCATCTGCATCGATAGTTTTGAAAAGGTTTTATTTTGTTAAAACTTTGGGGTCTGCAGCTAGGAAGAAATCTACAAGTTTCTATAATTCTTATTAGTCACTCTATTACATAGTAGAAAAAGAAATGGACTTGTGCTTTGTAAATTGAAATTATAAAGCTATGCAACAGTTGAAAACTTACTTCATATATCAGCCACACTTTCATTTTCAGTTTTTATAAAAAAGTTTTATTAAAAATATGTTGCTTGTAAATAATTTTATGAAAAACTCTACTAAAATATCTAATATTTGTGTCTACATGAGTTAAGGCATTGTTTTACCGTCTGTTACTATTCGATGATGTCTTAGTCAAGATTATTTTTTTTTAAATTTCGACTTTTATAACTCTAAAATTTTAGTTAATGTTTAAAAAAATTTTTATTAACCCTTGTTCAGGTGATGATTTTTGTAATTGCTTTCGGCCTACTACGGGTGACTGTGTTGAAAAATATGATAAATTTTGGATATACATAAGTAGATGAAAATTGGGAAGAGCTCTGAATTAAAGAGAACCTTTTTTTAAAAAAAAACTGTACCAATTCAAAAGAAATAGCTGGCAACACTAACAGCTGATTAGTTTGACAGATTGAATTCAATTGATGGCAGTTAGGAAATATGAGTCGTGCTAAACGTACACAGTGTCTAAGTATTTCAAATGATGCTGATAATAATAACACTGTTACAGTAGCATAGCTAAGGGAGAAAGGGGGACGTGGTCTCGGGCGTTGTGGCTTGAGGGCGCCAAAATGGTCTTCATTAAAATGTGGAGATAATATGATATAACACTGCACTGGTAATAGCTACAATGCATATTTGACGGCAGCCGTAACTAATCAAATTATTTTGGAATCGGCGCTCAGGCGAGTTGCAGTAGTCTCCTGTGGAAGGTAGCCCCCTTTTTCGTCGCGCAAAATATGCGTGTCATATGTGCAGTATGCATTTCTTATAGATAAATTTACTTTAAGATTTTCTAATATATGTATGTGAATTTCAAATATGCCTTATTGTATAGCCACCCTGGTGACTTCATCGGACTAAATGATTCAAAATTTTAAAAGAGTGATAGCGTCGGCCTAAAAGAGAATAAAAATTTTCAACAGGTAACAGTTTGACGACGACCAAAATCAAAAATCTTTATTTAGTGTTTTCTACACGTAGAATTTATTAGCGTAAGATGTCAAGAAATATATGTAGGTTAGAGGAATGGATCAAAACTATATTGTTTTATATTTTTTTTTTTTGTTAAAATGGACCAAAATCTATTTGCAGACCAAAATATGGCCTCAGGACCACGAAAACCTAGAAGACTGTAATTTGGACTGTAATGCTGTTTGTCAGGTGTTTAATGTGTCCAAATTTTTCGATATTTTCTAAATTTCATACGTATGTTAAACATATAATATCATTAAAAAACAGTAAATATGGTATTAAAAAAAGCTCAGGGGATCTATTTTCTTTTGGCATATATCAACTCTTAAATACATTCCACATAGTTCCCAATTAATTTGTTTTTTTAAATCAAACTTTTATTTAAACTTTGTTAAAGCCCACTGTGTGGTCCTTAAATATCAATTTAGGTCAATTAAATCTAATTTAACATATTTTTTTTTGTGTCCAATAAGTGGTGCCTAAAATATATTAAGGTAATTCACAAGTTGTCATGAAGTCATAAATCGTAAGTCCAATCTTGAAGATAATATGACATCTCTTTTTTGTCAGTCTCTTTATGTTTGCAATTCTCTCAGCGAAAATTTGTTTTTAACAAAAAATTTAATACAACTCTCATAGAACATATGTGTATTGTCATATTTTATCTTACAACTATTGAAAATAATTATGACGTACAACAAGTGGCACTTGTATATTACCGAATTTATTTTATTTCATATTTTGCTCAGAACCAATACCACAAACAATCTCTAGCGATATCCGTGGTCAAAAGTCACAGTTCTTATGCCTAACTCGTATAACTGAAATTCGTCTAGTTTTCCTTACAACATATGACTGAAACTTAGGAAATTTTTTTTGATTCTAGCACATTTAAACCTTTTTGACTTATAAGTAAACCAAATCTGCTAATAAAATAAAAATGTGTAAGATTTCCATTGACTTAAAAGGAATTCAAATTGAATTTAAGCCAATTACATAACTAATTGGAATGGTTATTGAGTGAACAATCACAGCTAGTGCAAAAGATTTGAGGTTGACCTTTGTTCCAAATCTTAAAGCAAGGATTTCTCAAAATTCTGACGTGACGAAAAAAGAAAACAATATTAGCACTCCAAAACTTTTAAATCCTACCTAGCCTTTCAGCCCTGACACTAAACTACTGGGAATTTTTTTATGCTTTTTGGGCAAAATAGTACTTATATTATATGAAAACATATTCAATGTCTAGATTTTGCTATGCTCATGTTATTCAAGGATTTTTGGGACTCGCACAATTGATGCATCTCGGTCTAGTTTCATTTGAAAAAAGCAAAGCCCCATGTATTATTTTTTTTTTAAATTCTTTTAATATTTTAGTATGATGCAGTTGAAACAAGTTTTTGTTTTGGCTGAAACATAAAAATACATTGCACTTGGTACTTCGTGTGCGCGTAATTGACTTACACTCATAGCGATGACACATATGGGCTGATTTCAATTCGAGTTCTTCTGGATTGAAGCCATGCAGTCGTTTCTAGGGACATAACTGGCCTGCTGGACGGTATCGTTTGGAAAGTGAATGCTTCAATCTCATCCGTTTTGAATACAGAGCTCTACTTCTCGTTGGTAGTTTTCTGAGCTGCCACCAACGCTTCAGCTAACGCAAGTCGCCAAACCTTTGATGGCTTTCCGTTTCGCCGACAATCATTTCGGTACACCAAGCTTTGCAAAGCCTATGAAATGGACGATTGCTTTCAATTGCCACCTTCGGATCTTAAAAAATGTACAATGTGTTTTCAATAGTTGGTTACAAATGTCCACACATCCCATTGACTCATTGTGTTGCCGGATTATTTTTGGACGTGCAACTTTGAGGAATTTCTTCATCTTTTTGCACCAATGACGAATGCTATTCACGGTACTACATCCAAATACAGACGATGCCCATAAGTTTGACATTGAGTCTATGTATTGAACAATGGCAACTTTATCCTCTAGACTATAGAACCCTCCCATACCTTTTTTTTTATTATCAGTCGAATCAACATATTTTAAATGATTTTTTATTATCGTTCACGTCCCATAAATTCCTTTTCCCAAAAGCTCATCCAATAGAGACAATGTTGTAAAATATATGTAACAAAATATGGTTGATCCTTTTGGCAATGTTTGAATAAGGTCTTTCAATTAATGTGATATATTTTTCAATAGGAATGGGGTACAATAAGGATGTCTGGCAAGACGGAGAACGAATGCAGATCCAAGTCCAATATTTTTCTCTGGAGAGAATGTCTTGCCTGAATAAATTTTAAAATCGAGAGCCAGTCCTTCTGACGTTGTCAATACTTCCTTTTTTAAGAAAACATCTCTTAGTGGGTTGAGCAAACTTTGGCGTATTTACTTCTTTCTCGCTTTCACTATCAGTGCTTTCCTACGACACATAATTTTTGTCCCGTTCTTCATAATAGCTGCTAAGATCAAGCGCATCCAAATCTTGCAGTGCTGCCAAAATATATATTCATCCGAAAACTATTCTAAGGAACGAAATTCAAGAAAAAACACACACTTTTAATGACTTAAGACCTAATACGCACAATTGATGCACTCGTAAATAATTATAGCAAAAAAAAATTTCTGTTACAACAATGACTTTAATCCATTTGAAATATTAAAGTTTGGTATTTTGTTAGTTAAAATATCTCCACTTCACTAATTTATCAATGTTAGTATTTAAGTAACTACTTACGGGCGAGAGAATCTCAGCGTGCCTTGTCCTGTAATAAAGAAAGGAGACCCGACAATCTGCTCTAACTACAGGGGTATCAGTCTTATTTCCATCGCATATAAAATCCTCTCGAGCGTATTGTGTGAAAGGTTGAAGCCACATACAGAAACACTGATCGGATCCTATCAGTGTGGCTTTAGACCTGGTAAGTCCACCATAGACCAGATTTTTACACTACGCCAAGTCCTGGAGAAAACCCATGAATATCAAATCGACGCTCACCATCTCTTAGTCGATTTTAAAGCTGCGTTCGATAGCCCAGAGCGGAATTGCCTATACGCAACAATGTCTGAGTTCGGTATACCTGCAAAGTTGATAATGCTCTGCAGGATGACTTTGAGCAATACGTGTATGATATTGATATTATCGGTCGGAGTAAGAGAGATGTTATTGCTGCTTTCACTGCTATTGAAAAGGAATCAGCCAAAGTGGGTTTGACGGTAAACGAGGGCAAGACGAAATACATGATGTCTACTAACAATCACAAGATAGCACGGGATCTAGACCCTCATGTTACAGCGGGCAACTGTAAATTAGAAGTTGTCAAGGAATTCACTTACCTTGGCACTGCCGTAA
Source organism: Tricholauxania praeusta (assembly GCA_949775025.1). Lineage (NCBI taxonomy): Eukaryota > Metazoa > Arthropoda > Insecta > Diptera > Lauxaniidae > Tricholauxania > Tricholauxania praeusta. The sequence continues at coordinate 60,938,752 of OX459028.1, read as the reverse complement.
CCAGCAACAATGATGTCAGTCTGGAGATTAAGCGGAGAATAACAATTGCTAACAGGTGCTACTACGGTCTCAGTAAGCAATTACGTTGCAGAGCTCTTTCTCGATCGACAAAGCTAACACTCTACAAGACGCTCATTCTACCTGTGCTTCTTTATGGCGCAGAGGCATGGGTGGTTTCGACAACAGACGCAGCCGCTCTTGGTGTGTTCGAGAGGAAAGTTCTCCGCAAAATCTTTGGTCCTGTTCGAGTTGGCGACGACTATCGCATTCGAATGAACCACGAGCTGTATGAGCTCTACGCCAACATTTACACAGTTAAGCGTATAACAATACAACGACGAAGAGGGAGACCATGCCTCCGATGGATAGACCAAGCTGAGGAAGCCCTAACCACGCTTGGCATTAACGATTGAAGAAGGCGCGCGCAAAACAGAGGCGCCTGGCGAGAGCTAATGAGGTCGGCCGTAACCTGACAACGGGTTGTTATGGCCATCTAAGTAAGTAAGTATTTTAGTAATTGAAAATATAACTTTCTTCTGCGGCTCATTTTTACAAAACTGAAATGAAGCTCGAGAATTTCCCGAAAATTCAAGGATCGGTAAAACAAACAGTGAAACCATGTGAGAAGCGAACATAAATAATAATCAGCACAATCGATGCATATCAACCAATTTCACATTCGTGAAGATATTGGGACTGAAACTTACCCGCACAATCGATGCATCACGGTCTGAAAGGGCTAGTATGAAATTTGGGTTAAAAATTGGGTTTTTCGTTTCGAATTTTAGAACTTCTTTGAAACGAAATACTTTTTCCATAATATTTTATACACTAAGACTCTAGTATATAGAACTTGTTTTCTTGAATTAAAACGGAAGTTATTCAAAAACATTTTTGCTGCACTTAACAACATTTTTAATATCCGGCTCAACACAAACACAAACAGCAATGCTGAAGAAAAATAAAACCCAGGCACACAAACGAAAAAAAAAACCGTCAACACAACACAACGAAACGGAATGGAACGCAACATAACGCATTGCTTGAACATGGCGGAAGTTTGTTTGAAATAAAAATTTAAGTTTTCTTTACCGGATATTGAGTTTATAAAATTAAAATATAAACGTTGATGTTTCGCATTACTTTCAGTTCTTGCTGTGAAGTGAATACAAGGTGACCAAAAGACCTTCCCTGGAAAAAAATATTTCACTCTTGGCCTTAGCTGTGCAATTTTTAAGATTTCGTAGCTTACCCTGTATAGGTTTTTGTTCATCAAAGTATTGCACAAAATGTATCTAACATGTATGCTAAGCCCACTTCAATGTAAGAAAGAGCTCATTTTCTCTAAATAAAAGTAAACATCCGCCGGAAGTTGACATTTTATAAAATTATGTATTTTCAAGTATGCCCCAATAGACATGTAGCGCAGCATATGTGTGCGTTAGTGATATTAGAGTTTTCCTTTCAGCAAACTCTTGACATAAAAGAAGTCCTTTTTATCGTGCTGAATATAGCTAATTTTATTTTGATTGAAATAAATAAATCTGTGTCTCATAAAATTGAACGATATTCAGTTGTATGTGTGTAATTTTTTCTGAAGTTCCAAAATTGCAAAGATTCTGAAAGCGCTGAAATTGTAGTCGCTTACTTGTAAATTTAAATTACACAAGAGTAGTTAAGAATGATTCCTTGAACAACTTTTTATATGAAAATGTTTCTTTTAAATGATTTTTCTTGACCTTTTGCTTAATTAATTTAGCCCTCATTTGTTATCGCTACGTGCATTGTATTTCATTAGTTTTCTGTTACGTTTATTCTGTTTTGTTTTTAATACCACTACGTCGCAAGCATCTAGGGTTGCCACTTATTATATGTGCTACCTAAATTATTTAATATGTGCAGAAGATATCTATTAAAATATCTTCAAAGAAATCTAACATGAAATAAATCAGTTGAAAACCAACTTTAATTAGGCTAAGTTTTCTTTAAGACTATAATGTTTTTTTAGCTAAAAATAAAACTCTCTACCACTGGCAACTCTGCTGTATTTGCCAATGCTTTAGCAAATAACAAACATATTTCACAAATATTTATCTGCTAGTGGCGCTCCTTGACATTTCATTTCGTTGCTCTTCGTTGTTATCTTATTTTCTTTTTCAAACAGAACCCATGCCTATGAGAAAAAAACCGAAGTAAAATAATAGAAGCAAAAAAAAAAGAAAGAACATTTAATCCTTTGGAGATTCGAATTAGATCTATTTGGTCACCAGTTGCTTGCCAAAGACCAAAGCCCATCGCTACACAATGCATGGCTCCAATAGTGAAACGTGTGATCGAATAAATTTTTATCTCTACTGCCTGTAACATAGAAAATCTACAATTGAATAAAATAAATTCAATGAAGAAAACAGAGAGTTCCTGTAAGTATTGCAAATTGTTTCAATATTATAAGAATTTTCTGTCAATTTTTGGTGTTTGTTTGTCCTTGGTTAGCTAAAAGCCTTTGATACTTGAAAATGGACTGCACTGTGTTACAGCTTAAGCGAAATAATTCAAGTTCTTTGCTTTATTGTAATATTATTCTTACAAATATTATGCTTAATATAATATATATATCTCAAAAGTATTATATTCTCGAAAACGAAAGATTTTATTGCAACCGCCATAAACAATAAAGGACTTAGTCTTAAAAAACTACTTTTTTCTCAATAACTTCGAAATGATTGTTATTAATTGTAAGCGACGGAGCAAAAAAAATGTCCCACGATTAAAATTTTGTAGCTATTAGTTAATACTAATTTTGATATTCATAAGAAAATTAAGGTTATTCCTAATGTTTCACCAAGACTCCGAGAAAATCCCATACCTTGTCAAAAGGTCAACTCAAAACCTCGTTCTCGGAACCGAGGACATATATACACACATTACAAATGCAACAAATGCTTCTACTACCAAAAATACAGTAAAAATTACCGATACCAAAATACTACAGACAATTTTTTTGTTACTTAATTTTTGTTTTGTCAAATTTTGTTGCATAGTGTAATGCTTTTGGTCCTGCAGACGAAAAACATTTGTCTCACTGTCTTGGCTGCTGTCCAAAAACCATTTGTTGCTTAGTTGGCAATGGCTACTAACGGAAACTATTTACCCACATTGAAGCTGTTGTTGTACTTGTTCTTGTAGCTAACGATCCTTGCTGATGTTGTTGTCGCCATTATTGTTGTTGACAGTATGTGTTGCGGTTGTTTTTCTAACTATTGGTTTTCATTTAGGTTCCTCCTAAGCTGCAGTATTGAGAACACATATTTTGCTCCTGCTGTTGGTGTAATTGATAATATGTCAAGTGTGTCCTTGCTGCAAAGCATCTTCGACATTTTGAGTGTCCATTTTTTTTTTTGCTGCTGCTGCAACTCTTGTTGCTTTTTGTTGTCGTTGCATTTAAGTATTGGAAAATTTTTAGACTTTTACGCGAAAACAAATAATGTTGAACGTTGCTGTTGTCGTCCAAGCGTCGCCTTCTGTTGCTTTGTTTGTTATTTTGCTGCCGCTGCTGTATAAAGGAAGCGGTAAAGGCCACTCCCAGCAATTGAGTAAATTGATTGATTATGTCGATATCTTAACTGTTTATCATTCTGTTGACAATAAAATTACTTAAATGTCTTTGGACTGCACAAACGATTAAGAAGGTTCAAGTGGAGACAAAAAGTAAAGACAAAAAAAAAGGACATTAGTGTCAACTCAGCAGACAAACAAAGTCGCGAAAGTCCATTGTCATTTACGGTAATTGATGGAATATTGTGTGCATTTAAGAATTTAAAATCTGTTAAATAAGTTTACTGACTTATGCAAGTTTTTCTTTTGGGGAATTTCAGTACAAAGATAACATCGCCCAAAAAAGTCTAGTGTCTGTGTGGGGATTGCAGCTCACAGGAGATATGGATTTAGGCATAAATTTGGGAAATGCATGACCCAGAACCTGATTTGGTTAAATTAGGCTATAAATGTTGTTATATTAAATAGTTTCGATTGCGGCAACATGATTTTCACTAAACCAAAGAAATCGTTTATCGAAAAGTGGCAAGCGCCAATTCCAACGGAGAGACTTGTTAAAATGGCACATTACTGTACTAAAAACAATTAGCTTCGATGCGCTACTAGCAGAAGAGTTTCTTTGCTTTACTTATCTAAATATTTCTTACTCTTTTTTCAGGAACAAAACAGGATATAGTTTGGTTTGGTTCAAAGGTGGAGTGTAGATGATAAAGAAATGGGAACATGGGGTCTTAATATTTATCTCTGGAATAGCTTTAAAAGATTGTAAAGTCTATAAGCTTAATCCTTGGTCTCCTTTGTATGAAATTAAGAGCATTATTAATAGTTCACTAAAATTGGATGGCAGCCCTCTAAGAGCAGCTAACGAAGTCAATCATTTGAGGGTGATGTTTGTCAAAAAGTTGGTATGACAAAATTTTAATAAAGAAAGTATGTCGACTGAGGAAAAAGAAGTGCAGAAAGGTCTGTTGAATGCATGGGTTTTGCATGCAAGAATCAATCCCAGATTTCCTGTTGACATTGGATTATTTGTAAAAAAAAGATACTTTCATTAACTGCATTTCGGTTAAGGTCGATGAACCTGAGACATTTCATTCTGTCATCAATTTGCAACAGATCTTATACTGACTGATGGAATGTAATTTAGTTTAATTTTGCCAAGTTATTAAAAGCTGAGGTTAAATTAAAAGGAAGACATAATTGGAATCGGATACTTCAGGCTTAGCTTAGGTGACATCTATTATATAACATTCATTTTTTGTCTGTCTATCTGTCTGTCTATCTGTCTGTCTATTTGTCTGTCTATTTGTCTGTCTATCTGTCTGTCTATCTGTCTATCTGTCTGTCTGTCTATCTGTCTGTCTATTTGTCTATCTGTCTGTCTATCTGTCTGTTTATCTGTCTGTCTATCTGTCTGTCTATCTGTCTGTCAATCTGTCTGTCTATCTGTCTGTCTATCTTATTTTGATCAAATTTTTACAGTATGTTAGTATCGATCGGGCGGGTGTCATAGGCCATAAAACTTTTATTTAGGGTGCATATTTAGGGTGACCCTCATACACAAATATTTTCAAAATAGCGATTTCTCAAAGACAGGCGAATCGATTCTCATGAAATTTACACAGTATGGCTTTTATGTTAAGGGCCACAGATTTTATTTAGGGTGTATACTTAGGGTGGCCCTCATACAAATATATTTTTAAATATCATTTTCACGAAGACAAATAAATCGATTCACACCGAATTTACACTACGTATCTCTTAAGTTAAGAAGCATATCTTAGGCCACAAAACTTTTATTTAGGGTGGCCCTCATACACAAATATTTTAAAAATAGCATTTCTCAAAGACTGCTTAATCGATTCTCTTGGAATTTACACCAAATGGATTTTATGTTAAGAGGCAGAGACTAGATTGTAACAATTTTATTTAAAGTCCAAAATTATGGTGACCCTTATACACAAATATTTTTAAATATCATTTTCACGAAGACAGGTTAATCGATTCACTACGAATTTACACCACGTAACTCTTATATTAAGAGTCATATCTAAGGCTTCAAAACTTTTATTTAGGGTGGCCCATATGCAACAATTTTTTTATATAATTTTCTCATAGACCGCAAAATCGAATCTCATGGAACTTACACCATATGACTTTTATATAAAGAGGCACAGATAAGATCGTAAAACTTCAAACTTAGGGTGGCCCTCATACAAAATTTTTTTAAAAATCATTTTAACGATACAGGTTAAACGATTTACACAACGTAGCTCTTATGTTAAGAGGCATAGCTTAGGATACAAGACTTTTATTTAGGGTGGCCCTCACACAAAAATATTTTTTAATATCATTTGCTCGAAGACCGCCAAATTGATTCTCATGAAATTTACACCACATGGCTTCTGTATTAAGACGCACATATAAGGTTAAAACAATTTTATTCAGGGTGCATACTTAGGGTGACCCTCATAAAACAATATTTTTAAATATCATTTTCACGAAGGCATGTTAGTCGATTCACTCCGAACTTACAATACGTAGCTCTTATGTTAAATCGATTCTCATGAAATTTACAGCACGTGGTTTTTATATTACGAGGCACTGCTTGGGTTGTAAAAATTTTATTTTGGGTGCATACACGCAGACCGCACATCGAATCTACACCACGGTTTAGGTGAGGCGATGCGCACAGGGTAATGCTAGTTATTATATAGATCCTAATATGATGACATAATGACTAGGGGATTTTGGTGTTTATGTTTACTTCAAACAGATAAATATCAACCCTATATGAATTTTGGGCTTTTCAAGCCAATCGCCTTTAATATTGCTCTAAGTTTTTTTAATACTATTAATTTTCACATCGATTTCAAACTTAATAAATTTTCCAGGAAACTATTTTTTAATAAGTTAATAAGAAAAATATTTTCAAAAAAGTAAGGGTTGCTCTGTTTTTTTCTTAATTCAAATTAAATTCTTAAACGATACGCAATCAAGCCATATTATATGCATTTTTTGTAAGAATAATTAGGAATTTTCCCTTTGGTTTTTTTTTTTTTTTTTTTTTTGAAAATTGGTACTTTAGTCAGTGTTGTTGTATCGGAGTTTCAGTTTTTTGATTTTTCATTTAATTTTCGCATTTCTCTATGCCATTTGATCAACTCTGTAGCGTAATTGCAATGGGAATGCTGCTGTTCGGTACATTTAATAACCGGAATAATTTTTTAATTATCATTTTTAAAAACTTATATGAAAGACTCAGAAAAAGTGATTAAAGGGGTTGATTTGGCTTACCAGACATGTTCGCGTATCGATCCGTTATGCCTTAAAAGAGGATGAAAACTTATGGTACTACTTTTATGATGAATATGCTGAGCAAAATCCCTAATCTGCTTAGATGATTGCCGTACATGTCTATTTGGTTCACAAATCGGTGTCTCCCTTTCACAAAATGTTCGTAAAAATAAAATAACAAAACAACATGTTCAGCTAATTGGAGAATGACCGATATGTATAATATCTGCAAAGTAAGAAAAACCATTTTGAAGAATTTTTTCTTCAGCCATTGGGTTTTGAATTTTTTGTATGATTAAAGCCAAAAGCAAAAATTTCAGCCGCATTTTCTATTGCAACAGAGATCTTCCAGACACATGAAAAGATTATGTAGCACTGAGCGTGTAGTATTATAAGAAATGCAAAAATTTTTCTTCAAGCAAACTCTCTATATAGAAATTTTCATATAAAATATTAACTACTGAATGAAGTACCCATTCTACATACTTGTTATTTGTACTTTTGAAAGGAACTAGTGGAATGTGAGCTATTGATATGAACACTGAAAAGTCGTTCCAGATTTTTAAGAAAGATTATATAAAAATTGAACTCGTTTCGACAACGAATGCACTTTCCTCCTATTGGTAAATATTCACTAATGCCTTGCAGCTCAGCTTAAGATATTCGCAAAAACAAAAAAAGTTTAGCAGTGCAATTTTTTTTAGAAGTTTAGTTAAGAAGCTATGCCCTACAAAATGCAATCTATATAAATAAAATGTTAGCCGTTTTCGATGTTCGCGCACCAAGCGAACTCTATTGGACCAATTTTGATTAAATTTGATTAGTTTTATTCCTTAAGCGCTTGGTCTCTATCTCCAATAAAAATAAAGTTTTAAAATTCCTTGAAACAAATTAATTGCTTATAAACAAGCAAAAGCGTGTAAGCATAACAAACCGTTCAATGGCAAGTTAATGTTTTTGTGTCCCGTTTTGTTTATGTCATCTCAATGGTGTTACTCATTTGGGAGAGACATTTGAGAGCGATAGAGTAACTCATTGGAAGCGTGCAAAGTCTCGAGAAACAGCCAGTATATATTAAAATAAGTCATCGCATTTTCATAGATGTTTGCTATGGTTTTACTAAGCTACAAATTATGTTTTTGTTTTTCAAGTTTATATTCAAAAATTAGACTACAGTGTAGTTAACTTTTTTGGGTATTCGATGATATTTCTGTTTGCTCTAATATTCTTTTATTCAAAATTTATTAACATATTCGTGGAAAATGGCAAACTGGTGGGATATGAAGCTCCTCCGCAGTAACACAACTAAGTCCAAAAGCTGCAAGCATCATTAAAGACTGCAAAACCAAAACTTTTAATTCTTTCACCATTCTCGTTCAATTTAAAATCGTATAAGCACTGAAGACTTCAAAAAAGTAGCCCGTCTTTTATATCCGAGTAAGGACTACTTGAGCGATTTTAAAGAAAAATTTTGTGAATTTGTTAAGCCTTTTTTTCTTTTGTTACTCTCTTTGTACCTTTTTAAAATTAAGCTATTATTTATTTAAGGACACGTCGTTCGTTGTTATTATTTTCTATAGAACATTTTCAGAGCTGAATAATACAAATATAATAGTCACATCGCAATTCAAAAATTGTTTTTTGTGAGAGCATTGTTAAATAAATATTTTTAAAATATTTTATCATTGTTTTTGGAAAAAAAAAATTAATCAACTGAAATCTTTTCAATTTAATAATTCCCATTATCTACTGCATCCATTGTTGAATTATCAAAAATTTAGATTCGTAGTAATGTGGCTCAGTCAAAGTTTTAAACAAAACGAATTTAATTTTAACTACATTTCTTACTGAGCCTCCTGTTCAGTACTTCAATAATTGAGGACCTGGACAAGCCAGTTAGGTAGTCTTAAATTTTGTGTATGATGAGAAAAACCATAGTAGTCATTATGGACGTAATTTTGAACTTAATAAAAATCAAATGGTATCAGGGTGTTTTTTTTAGAGGTTTGTTTTTTGAATAGAGATAAAACTGGCATTTTATGGTCAAATCTGGCAACTCTAATGTCATTTATGTTCAGTTTGGTTTGCCATTTCATCATGAACAGGTTGACAAAAGAACAACGCTTGCAAATCGTGCAAATTTATTTCGAAAAAAATGGTTCAGTTCGCGAAGTTTACCGCAAGCTCCGTCCATTTTATGGTCGACATAATCGTCCGTCAGAGCAATTAATTCGGTTAACCATGAGTCGTTTTCGCACTACGTTTACTCTATGTGATAATACGCATCCGCAGAGACGTCGAACAGTGCGCACCGAAGAAACAATTGCCGCTGTAGAGCAAAATGTTGAAGAGGACCCGAATGAATCGATTCGCCACCGTGCACAGCAATTGGAGCTTTGTCCATCAACTTTATGGAAGATTTTGCGCAAAGATCTTGGCTTGCGACCTTACAAGATCCAGCTTGTGCAAGAATTAAAGCCGCGAGACCATGCAATGAGTCGTGATTTTGGTGTATGGGCCGAAAATGAGATTGATCTCGATGCTGATTTTCATCGCAAAATTTTGTTCAGTGATGAGGCTCATTTTTGGTTGAATGGCTACGTCAACAAGCAAAATTGCCGCATTTGGAGTGACGAGAATCCACATGAGACCCTTGAGACGCCATTACATCTACAAAAACTGACTATTTGGTGTGCTCTATGGGCTGGTGGAGTCATTGGGCCATACTTCTACCGAAATAATGCTGGAGAGTCAGTTACCGTTAATGGAGACCGGTATAGAGCCATGATAACCGACTATTTTGTTCCCGAATTGGATGGCATGAATGTGGATGAGTTGTGGTTCCAACAAGACGGCGCTACATGCCACACAGCGCACGTCACAATCAATTTATTGAAGGAAACATTCGATGAGCGCATAATTTCGCGGAATGGACCTGTCAATTGGCCACCAAGATCGTGTGATTTGACACCATTGGATTATTTTCTTTGGGGATATGTGAAGTCGCTCGTCTACGCCAACAAACCAGAAACGTTAGGGGACTTGGAAGCCAACATTCGTGGCGTTATTGCCGACATACGGCCCCATATGCTCGAAAAAGTGGTTCAAAATTGGACCTGTAGAATTGGCTTTGTTCGAGCCAGCCGCGGCGGCCACATGCCCGAAATCATATTTAAACAATAATGGCATAAAATTATCCTTCCAATAAAGCCAAATTGATGGACATTAAAACGATTTTCTTGTGTTTTATTTCAATTCGAAGCTCTATACCTCTAAAAAAAACACCCTTTACATACATACATCATCATTAAATTATTGTTTTTTCTTAGTGGAGCGGCAATTGAGCTTCCACGTGTCGCTTCAATTCGTATTTCAATATGCGTATATCAGATACATATATGAAGACTGTACAATAGACCTGCTCAAAATAGCCTTCAAAATTCTTTGAGAAAGCTTAAAGCTCGAAAGTAACTTCTTTTTAATATTTTTTATAAGTTTTCAGAAAAAACATAATTTAATTTTGGGTCCAAAAATTATAAAAATCATTTTTTTTTTTTGAATTTTTTGAAGGTAATGCACTGTTAGCTAAAGTGACAAATTATTGAAACAAAATTCTTAACATACATAGCATAAAAGTAAATTTTCGAATTTAAAGTATTCCTGAAGAATTTTAGAGGCTATTTGGATCTATTTAGAGGCTATGATAGAAGCATATCGAAATACGATTGAGCGACACTTGAAAGCTCAATACATTGCGGTACATTTAAAATGAATAGCTACACAAGTGAACAACGTATTTAAATTATTAAAACTTATTTTAAATATGGTGGAAAATATGCAGAGTTGTAAGAAAATTTCGTTCGAAATACAGTAAAGAAAATGCTTCGACCAATCGTGTTATCAAACTTATCATTGATAAATTAAAAGAAACTGGTTCAGATCAAGATCAGAGATGCAGAACTTATCATCGTTGTGGCCGTTCAAGTGAAATATTGCAGCTACGAGTATTAGCTAAAGTGTTGCTGAATACGCAAGGACATCATTTCATCGTCGTCGTTCACAGCAATTAAACCTCAAACTAAAAGCTTTGTTCAATATATCACACAAATATCTTCATGTAATGGCCTACCAAATACAGTTATCGCAAGAATTAAAGCCAACTAACCACGCATAATGTCTTTAATCCGTAAAAATCAAAATGGCAGTGTTATAACTGTGAGTTATGCTCGATGCCGAGAGAAGATTAGAAACTTGCTATCTTTTCAATTGAAGATATTGATGTGCAGAATATCAACGTTAGTAATTTATTTTTCAAAAGAAAGTTTAATAATCGAACAATTTCTCGAGGAACAGACTTGTATTGGCCAACAAGATTATGAGATCTAACACCATTGGAGTTTATGGAGTTTTTGAAGATTAAAGTTTATGTGGATAATCCTTTGCAAAAACAACATCATCGAGCAAATACATTTCACTAATTGAACCATCACAATTCGAAAAAAGTTATTAAAAAATGTTGGTAAAAAATTAACAGCCAGCTGAGGTAGCAAAAGACCGGAAGTAATAAACTTCAATTTTAAATAAAAATAAGTTACAATTTCACACAATTTATGTCTTGTTTTGAATAATTAAAAATACACCTCAAATTTGAACACCATAAGCAAATTCTGTATACAGAAATATTCATATAAATTATTAACTACTGAATGAAGCACTCATTCTACATCCTTGTACTTTTGAAAGGAACTAGTGGAAAGTGACTCATTGATATGAACACCGAAAAAGTTACAGATTTTTAGAAAAAAGATTATATTAAAATCGAATTCGTTTTGACAACGAATGCACTTTCCTCCCATTGGTAAGAAAATCACTATCGCCTTGCTACTCAGCTTGAGATATTCTAAAAAAAAAAAAAATATTTAGCAGTGCAATTTTTTTCAGAAGTTTAGTTTAGAAGCTAAGATTTTTTTTCAACAAAATTTCTTAGCGCCCTACAAAATGCAATCTATATAAATATAATGTTAGCCATTTTCGATATTCGCGCACCAAGCAAAAACTACTGGACTAATTTTCATTAAATTTAGTTAGTTTTATTCCTTAAACGCTTGGTCTCTATCTCCAATAAAAATTATTAAAGTTTTAAAATTCCTTGAAACAACTTAATTGATTATAAACAAGCAAGCGTGTAAGCATAACAACCCGTTCAATGGCAAGTCAATGTGTTTGAGTCCCGTTTTGTTTATGTCATCTCAATGGTGTTACTCATTTCGGAGAGACCTTTGAGAGCGAGAGAGTAAATCATTCGAAGCAAACGATTAGGTATAGAAAAAAATAATTGCGGTAAAAATAAAAATTATTGCAAATGGGAATATTTGAAAGGGCCTACGCGTACAAAGTCTCGGGATACAGCCAGTATATATTAGAATAAGTCATCGCATTTTCATAGACGTTTCCTATGTTTTTACTTAGCTACAAATTAAGTTTTTGTTTCTCAAGTTTATAATCAAAAATAAAACTCCAGTATATTTCTGTGTGTTCTAATATTCTTTTAATCGAATTATTATGGATATAATGAAGGTATACAAGATGGCCATGGGTGGCAAGGTCGCTGCGCTGCATCCGCAGCAACAATATTTATTCCTAAAGCTACAAGCGGATGTAAGGACTGCAAAAGCCAAACTTTTAATTCCTTCATCGTTTGTGTTCAGTGTTAAATCAGATAAACTCTGAAAAATTTAGCAAGTCTTTTATATAAGTACTACGTGAGTAATTTTAAAGAAAAAGTTTTTGAATTTGTTAAGTCTTTTTTTCTTTTGTTACTCCCTTTGTATCTTTTTAAAATGAAGATATTATTTATTTAAGGACGAATCGTTTGTTGCTATTGTTTTGTATAGAAAATTTAAAAAACTGAAGAATACAAATCACATCGCAATTCGATTTTTTTTTTGTGTGGGCATTTAACAACTGATATCTTTTGAATGCATTTATTCCCATTATATATTGCACTCATTGTTGGGTTATCGAAATTTAGTTTTGTAGCACATTTGGAAGTGCGAAAACTCCAAATTTTCACATTTTCAAAAAAAAAAAAAAAGCTTCAGTTTTCTGACTGATGATATGTGAGTAAATCTCATGAGCAAACTATTCGCCCCAAAAACATGTTATCTGAAATATGTGATATCTACTCATATAATGCCAATAAGTTTTTGAAATTAATTATATATTATTTCTATACTGACCGATTTTAAAACAACACCAATGATCCGTCAGCCATTTCTTAGGAATTATTGATAGGCTTTCAAGGCTACGAAACTAAATTTTGTATAACTAAAAAATGAATGCAAAAAATAATGAAAAATATTTATTATCTTCCAAAAGCATTGTGGTAGCTTATTATACAATGCCTACATAGAAAAATTTTTGAGAGCCAATATCATTTTAAAATTATAAGCAATTCTGAAAATTTTCTATAGAAAAGAATAACAACAAACGAGGCTTTCTTAAAGAAAATAATAGCTTCATTTTAAAAATATATAAAAAGAGTAACAAAAGCGTAAGAAAACAGCAAAAATTCACAAAATTTTTCTTTAAGATCACGCTGTTTTTACACGCGTATAAAAGACGAGCTACATTTTTTTAATTCTTCAGTGTCTGTCCCCGATTTCACAGTGATGAAGAGCAATGAAGGGATTAAAGCTAAGTCTTTTGCAGTCTTTGCAGTCCTTGCAGCTGCTTGTAGTCTTAGAACTAATTTGTGTTGCTGCGGCTAACGCACGAACTCTTCCACCATGCCAGCACAACCCAACGTGTTAGAAATAAATAAATGTATACACATGAACCTATATATACTATATATATTTTGATCAAAAAGTATTAGCTCAACCAGACGAATATTAACGAATATTCATAGATGGTTACTAAACTGGAGTTTTATTTATCATTATAACTTTGAAAAATAGGAACTTTACTTGTAGTTTGGTAAAAACTTAGCACACACATATGAAAATGCGAAGTTTTATTTTATTTTGTATAAATTATTTGAAGTTATCAGAAGATTTTGTTGAAAAAAAAACATATTTTCTTAGAAACTGAGAACAATTGCACTAATAAGCATTTTTTTGAGAATATTAAAGCTAAAGAGCGATAGTGCTTTCTTTCCATACCAATTTGAAGAAAGTTCATTCATGTTTAAGCGAAACCATTTCAACTTGAATTCAATATTTCTCAAACACCTTGAACGAATTATTATTTGTCATATCAGGGACTCACTTTCCATAAGCTTCTCCTTTCAATAATATAAATTGTCTATCAAAAAGACAAGTCCGTAGAAAGAATATTTCATACAGTTTATATTATATAGTAATATTTCTGTATATAGAGTGTGCTCTGAATATTATAGATATAGATGCAATAATTGAGGACCTGAAAATAGGGTAACTATAGCAGTCGCCAGAAGCATAAATGCAGCAGGACCTAACTTTTACACTAATTCTTAAAATAAAATGAAATTATTGTTTGTTCTTTATGAAGCGACAATTGAGCATTCACCTGCGTCTTCAATCATATTTCACTCTTCTTTTATCAGAGTCTGTAGGACTTTGGCAAGAAAAGATTCAAAAAATGTGTGCCGCGCTCTGCTCAGTGGCTTCTATTGTAGAGGATAATTAGATGGTACAAATTTCTTTCATATATAAGAGCTGTTTCATGTCCAATTTGGTGTGAAATATCTCATATACCAAACTCAATGGATCCAGGATCATATCAATTCAACCAGGGCAAAGAGATCTATTTAAAAAAAAAGTTAAGTATTTGTGACCGAAACAACTTCAACTTTGATATTATGGCAATAACTAGTTTTGTTGAATGTCCTCACTCAGCGCTTGCTGCCAAATTCTTGCAAGGAAATTAAAGAAATGAAAGAAAAATATTTCGAAAATCTTTTCTTGTGGCTTACAAAAATGATTCACATTTGTATATTGAAATTAATAAATGTAACTGCAAGAAAACATATAAGCTGACTTCAGGAAATGCAAATCATACTGAGGATATCTACACAAACCGGTTTTTGTGCTCAGTAAGTCTCAGAGAAAGCTTAATCGATTTTGGCCTCAATAAAGAAAAATTTTAGAAGCCATAATTTGACTTTTGAAAGTAATGGTATTTAGCTAGCATTTACGTAAAAAATAATTTGTTTTGGGGAAAGCGTTGATCCGCTTAAGAAATATTATTCTTACATAATTGATTTCAGTATTTTTTTCATTGAAGTTAATCACTACCATTACAAATAATTTGAATGGTAAAAAAATATCCTATTTCGTAAACTTTTTTTACTTGTTCGTTTTTCTTTGCAATCACTCAATGATTTCATTTTCACAAGCCATATAGTTAATGTGATATATTAAATTATCTAAAGTTGATAATGCGGACATACCGTTGCTGACATATGACTTTATTTCAGTTTTTTACTGTCAAAACTTTATGATCCACACAGCTACTTAAACGAGTCATAAAATTTTTGAAACTATTATATTTTTAATTTATTATGACTTCTTTAAACGTGAGTGTAGTTGGCAGTACCTCACCTGCAAGTGGGCATTAAAATCGTTTTATATTCTCTATATCAACTTCTTGAACGCAATTTTTATGAAAATATAAATTTCACATAATTTTAAAATCAACTTATCAAAGCCCCACTGCAGTGGCGATGCAATCTCATTACGTTTTGCATTTTTAATACAAAAAATAAAAATGGTAAAAAAATTGTTACCCATAAAATTGAAAATCGTAAAAACAACGCGCGTCATTTTCTTAGTTTGCAATAAAATCTCAAAAAGCAACAGCAGCGCTATGACAATCGACAGTTGCGCGCAAAGCGTTGCATTTGCTGTTTGGATTGGCAGGTTGAATTGTAACAGCTGAGGTCGTTGTCATCGTTAGCGTATTGTCAGCAAATACAAACACCAAACCCTCATCTACATGCACATAAAAAAAACATGCATTATATTGAATGGCATTATTGTGTGGCGCTCAACACAATGGATTCAGCAAAAGAAAGAGAAAGCGAAAAAATAAATGAAATTCTGCATACAAAAATCAACTGTTCTAAAATTATCGTAAAAATTTACAAGGCATAAATGCCAACCATGTGAAAAAGACACTTAGAAAGCTGAGCTGACAGTGCAAATAAACTCTATGGTACTGAAGGGGTGCGGATGTGAGAGATAAGACGCGTGCTGTCACAACCAACCATTGACAGTCGCTTTCTTTCTCATGTCATTTTCGGGTTACGAGGTGATAAGAAAACTGCGATGTTTAAAAGAAAGACGAAAAATCAGAGAATCTTAAATGCAGCATTTGACATTAAAAATTCATATATTTAGTTTTTAAATAAGCAGCACCTAACACCTTTTTAGTTGTCAGCTGCAACTGTTGATTTCTCCGTCGAAATTGCTACAAGTTCATTTTCACTGCATGGACTCCATAGACAATAATTACAACGAATGCTACGGCAAAAAGGCTCTCCATTAATATGACGCACACTATGGCCAAAGTGTCATATTCCTAGCTTTTCTTTTGGTTTCAAAAATCAGAATAAAATAACAACCGTAGTGGCCCATCTTTCTTATGACAGTGGTAAATAGTTGGGGTCGTTCTAAAAACTGACGTTTGTTTATGGGGTAAAACACGCGAAAACGCCAGCGAAAAAATTTTTTGGCTCCGATTTGGCTGTTATTTGGCATTATTATAATATTGATGTCCAGCAATAGAACTGCGTTCAGGAATTCGCCCTAGTATTATTTGTTGTTGAGATACGCGAGTATGAAATTCACGATTTTTGTACTTTTTTAGAATAAGTGTTTTTTTCGAAAATTCATAGCTTACAGCAAACTCTATCAATTAATAATTGGTATACCTACGATTTTAGGTTTTTCCTTGTACTTTTCGAAAACAAATATTGTTTTTGAAAAAAAAAAATTTTTGAAAAAATTTTACGAATTTAAAATTATTTTTGCATTTTTTTTAAAAAAAACCATTTTTTAAAATTTTTTTCTTTATTTCTAAAAAAACTTTGATTTATTCTGCGCTTAATTCCGTAAAAAATTTTATGGGGAAAAAATTATTTATATTTTTTTTTTAATTTTAAAAAAAATTAAAGAGCTAAGATTTTGAAAATTGAAATGAATTTTTGAATTTTTTTTGAAAAATCCATTTTTGAATATTTTTTTGTTTTTACATTTTTAGGTTTTTACTTGTACTTTTCAAAAAAAAATACTGATTTTGAAAAAAAAAAAATTTTTCGCAAAAATTTTGCGAATTTGAAAAATATTTTTGCATTTTTTTTAAAAAACCATATATTAAAAGTTTTTTTTTTCTTAAAAAAAACTTTGATTTATTCTGTGCTTAATGCCATAAAAATTTTTGTTGGAAAAAAATTATTTATATTTTTTTTTTAATTTCAAAAAAAATTATAGAGCTAAAATTTTGTAAATTGAAATGAGTTTTTGAATTTTTTTTTGAAAAACCCATTTCTGAATATTTTTTCGGTGAACTTCAGATTACAGCTTGATCCGCAAGTTTCAAAATGATATGCCATAACATGAGGGCAAGTAGTTTATTAAAATGTTTGAGCCGTTAACCTGAAAACTAAAACTGAAATTTAAAATGAGTGCAGTAGCCTTTCAACGCGTAGTACAGCGCGCGTTTAGTGGCTTAATCATTTTAATTAACTACTTGCCCTCATGTTATGGCATATCATTTTGAAGCTTGCGTATCCAGCTGTAATCTGAAGTTCACCAAAAAAATATTCAGAAATGTGATTTTCAAAAAAAATTCAAAAACTCATTTCAACTTACAAAATTTTAGCTCTTTAATTTTTGTTAAAATTAAAAAAAAAATATAAATACTTTTTTCCCCGCAAAAATTTTTACGTCATTCAACGCAAAATAAATCAAAGTTTTTTTTAAAAAAAAAAAAAATTTTTAAATATGGGGTTTTAAAAAAAAATGCAAAAATATTTTTCAATTCGCAAAATTTTTGAGAAAATTTTTTTTTTTTTAAAAACAGTATTTTTTTTCGAAAAGTACAAGTAATAGCCTAAAAATGTAAAAACAAAAAAATATTCAGAAATGCATTTTTCAAAAAAAATTCAAAAATTCATTTCAATTTTCAACATTTTGGCTCTTTAATTTTTTTTTAATTAAAAAAAAAAATATAAATAATTTTTTTCCCATAAAATATTTAACGGCATTAAGCGCAGAATAAATTAAAGTTTTTTTTAAAAATAAAAAACAAAATTTTAAAAAATGGTTTTTTTAAAAAAAATTCAAAAATAATTTTAAATTCGCAAAATTTTTGCGAAAAAATTTTTTTTTTTTTTCAGAAACAGTATTTTTTTCGAAAAGTACAAGTAATAAAATCGTACCAATTAATAATTGATAGAGTTTGCTGTAAGCTATGAATTTTCGAAAAAAAAAACACTTATTCTGAAAAAGTACAAAAATCGTGAATTTCATACCCGCGTATCTCAACAACAAATAATACTAAGGCGAATTCCTTAACGCAGTTCTATTGCTGGACATCAATATTATAATAATGCCAAATTTCAGCCAAATCGGAGCCAAACAATTTTTTCGATGGCGTTTTCGCGTGTTTTACCCCTTATGTAGAAAATTATACTTAAATTTCATTGAAATATTGCGCACATTTTGAATAAATCATCACAAAAATATTTCAAAATTTAATTTATTTCATTAGAAATTATGAAATTCTGAGAGAAATTATGCACGAAAAAAATAATAATTAAGTCATATAATCATGACAAAAAACAATGCATATGCCGCTTATATGATAAAATATAGACATATAGAGGTCGCTAGTGTGCGGCTTCTGCATTAAATACATTATTTTTATTTGTGAGTGATTAAAACTCTTCCCAAAAGACAATACCGCATGAGTAACGAGCTGTTGGCATTGATTCCTATATTTTCGGGTCTGCTGAAGACAATACTGATGGTTGTTTTGCTAAACAGTGGCTGTGTAACTTGGTAACATCGAAAACCTATCAGGAAACAGCGAAAATTTGGGTTTAGATGAGGTAAACTTGAGGAATAAATATTTTTTCTGAGTCTAATAT